>MU226382.1:1529458-1547767 GCA_018584345.1 Thuja plicata
ACATTAAATTGATTAAAAGAATTATGCCAAACAGTAACAGGGTCGTTTGGACATAACTCGAGGGCATGATCATACTTAGAGCAAATAGGGTCCATAGTTGCGACAGACCGAAATTAGGTGGTTACAATACGAATCATCTACCTACACATGATACTAATACCATCGCTCAACCATCTTCTATGGATATTGTTTACAATTCAAAGATGGATGATCTTAATCACATTGTTAATCATGTGGAGAGTGTTGTTTTATCTCAACCTACTGTTCAAGATCCTTCACCTCCACTTCAACTTCAAGTTCTACCTAAACCTCAGAAACAAACTAAGGATAAGCGACCTCAGGAACTTTTAATTACCTATGATGATTCTGGGACTATTAAGGCTCTCGATGGTCCCCTTTATATCTATGCTAGGATTGCTAAGATACCTATGTGTGGTTGTCTTTTTGATCCCACATCTTTAATAAATGTTATTACTGAGGAAAATATTTTTATGAAAAACCTACAACATGACTATTATGATCCATTGGATGCATGGATCCAAACTTGCAATGGTTTTCTCTATCCTGCACTTGGTTCTATTAACTTTCTTGTTGAACTTTGTGGCAAGGTTGTAGATATTACCTTCATTGTTGTTCCTACTTATGATCAATTTCAAGTCAAATTTGGTTTGCCTTGGATAACTTCTATTCATGCTGTTGCTTCTCCAATTCATAAATGTCTTAAGTTCATTCATAATGGAGAAGTAAAAATGATTAATCATAGTTTGTATCAACCTTCTAGGCCTAGATATTGTGCTACTCTTGATTTCTTTTGGCCTTCATTACCTAATTCATGTCCTCGCCTTGACAACCTTTTTCATTCATATCAAGCCTATAAACATCACAGGATTGTCAAGATAAGCATGCCTCAGATAGATCTTAACTGTGGTCTTATTCCCACTCCTTTTATACCTCCATTATCCATTACTACTAGCTCTATTACTCAACTTCCCAATGTCGCTTCTCAACCTACTATGAATCTTATCAATCCTCCTATAGAACCTATGAAGGAACCCGTTGTTATTCCTCCTAGTTCTCCACATGTGTCAAACAAAGAAAAATGTAATAGATCTGTTAATGAATGTCGTATGAAGCGTAGAGCTAACGCTAGGGCCTGTGATTCTATTCTTCAAATTTTTTTATCTTCTTTTGACCAACCTATGCCTGATTTGTTGGAAGAAGTTAATATTCATAATGATGTTAAGATGAATGAGTATGATGATCCTATTCTCATTTTAGATCCTATTTTAATTAATCTTGATGAGGAGGATACTCTTGATGATCCTATTGATCTTAGTGATGAATATGAGACCATTGATCTTGATACTAATTTAACTCATATACTTTCAACTCAATTGAAAATTACACCTATTATTGAGCAACGCTCTTCTCAAGAGGATCCTTGTTTGGAATTGGATATTATTCCTACTGTATTGGATATATTCCCTCTTGCGAGTTTCCCACCTTCCCTAAATGATATAAACCGAGATGGGGAGAGTAGGTGATGTGCCTGATTGGCTTATCCTTCATGGTATCCCTTTATGTGTTTACAAGTTGTATTGTGCTTCTCCTGTAATGTGTTTTCTAAATGTTTGTTAGACTCTTTTATACGACCCTTGTTACTTTGTTGGTGCAAGGTGATAAAGGAATCAAACCTATTTTATAATTCCCCTATATGTATCTCTATTCTTCTATATGTTGTTTTCATGTTATGTTGTACTTGTGCTATTGTTCATAAATTGTTTCCTTGAGTAGTCCACTTGGATCTGTGACATGGTAGTACTGATTCTTTTTGGTCTCCATGTTGTGGTCCGAAAAGACTCTTCTTCGTAACTCTTGAGTTTTCTTTCCTCCATTGTGATTGTAGTTCTACTTTCTTTGGGGAATGATGTCAATTCATTTGCAATAATATCATATCTATATATACATGTTATCTTATGATCATACTGACCCCATAGTAGGTAGATCCCTTATGTGTTCTTTGTATGTTTATGTGGTATTTCCCTTGATTTGTCTTTGTTTGGGGGCATCTCATAGTGGAAACATAATCAATAGAGTTTTTTATGTTTCTGTCAAAGCCATTGCTCCTATTAAATTTTTAGCAATGACTTTAATGTGGGGGTATACGCTCTACTTACTATTTGCACACATGCATGTTCAAAATATTTTCAAAACTTAAATTTTTTTCCCTTTATGGATTAAATACTAATCCTTAAAGCATGGTTATTTTACTTTTTAGGATCTCTTGATCCCTCCAATTTAAATTTACACGGATCTCTTGATCCCTCCAGTTTCAATTTACAATGTTTTCATCCCTTAAGGTTGGAAGGTGTCCTTAAGAATGGATCTCCCTAATGGGTTGACTAGTGACTAGCCACATTCACTAGGCGGTTCAACTCCATCTTTCCAGTTGCACTGTTTCCTTGTGTGGTTCACAATGGGACATAAGTTCTCATTGGGAAAGGTAACCACACTCCCTCTCTCTTTCTTCTTAACTGGTGATGTCTCTCTTATCATGATCTTAAGGTTGATAAAGACTTAAGTCCCTTGGGGTCTTGAGGACCTCTTTGTCCCTTTTTTATTTCAATAAGATTATCTATTCTTTATGATCTCCTTTACCAAAAGTTTGCGTCGAGCCCATACTCTTGCTAAAGTTGGGGCTAAATGTATAGTCTAAAAATGGAAGCACTTCCATTGCAGACTAGCTTAGCCTTTTGGGTAAGTGGTTTGGGGTCATGTCAAGCACCTTGAATGGCTTCCTGACTTGGATCTGGATTTATCCCCATGTTATGCCCCATTTCCACTTTTTCCAGCCTATTTATGACACCCCAGAATGAAAAATTGGAACTTTGAGCTCAGGGTCAAGGTCAAAATTTTTGGGTCAAGGTCAAAATTTTTGGGTCAAGGTCAACCTTGACCTTGACCTAGGTCAAGGTCAACCTCAACCTTGACCTAGGTCACAATTGACCTTTTCCAAGCCCAGGATTCAAATTTCAGAATTTTAGGGTTTCTGAATGTTGGTCTTTGGAAAAAGTTAATTCCCGCTTCCAGGTTAGCTTTTTCGGCCTTCAAAACAACAAATATTAAATTATATTTAATATAGGTCCTCTTCTAGGGTCATGGGTATAATTGGAATTTAATTCTCTTATATATTCCTCTCTAAAAGATTGTGCCCTAGTTTCATATAAAAGGAAGCTTTCTCCTCTCATTTTCTCTAACAATCTAAGACTTGATAATCACAAGCAACCATATACATCATTGCAATAATTCAAAGACTTGAAGAGTGAGATCCAAAGGTGAAGAAGAAATATTTGAAGCAATCCAAGTAGCCATTGAAGCATTAATCCATTCTCAAGCACTCATTTTCATCAAGGAGATCCATTGGTGGCCATTGAAGGAGTCAAGCTCCATGGAGCCCTCTTGTTGAAGATTTCTCCATCTACCTTCCTCCAATCCTCTTCCTATTCAAAAACTCATTCAAGATTGGTTTTGAAGATCTACAATCAATTGATTGAAGACATCCTACATTCTACATTCTATATTCTACATCCTTTTTGGTGCATACATACTTGTGGATTCACGGATTCAAATCCACCACAAGGACTTCTACAAGCAAGGTCAATTTGTTCATTTACTTTATTTTATTTATGCAATTTCAATTATACTTTGAGGTTAATTCCAAAATTGGGGTTTAACCAAGGCAAACCCATCCCCACAACAAACAAAACCATTTTTCTTGTAGGTATAGGTTCGAAATAGCAGATCAGAGTGCAGATTTGGATACCCTTTTCGGCAAACTTTCACGAACCGAAAATAGAATTTTAGTCTGAGACTTTTTAGGTCGATTCTGCCCTAGGTCAGAATTGGAAATTCTGGGTCAATGGTGATATTAACTTGAGTGTACAAATTGGAACTATGTCAGAATGATAAAATATTTATGGGTTTTGTTTGTCTCTGCGTTTCTATTCTAGATCCATTCTCATATTTTCCAGAAACTGAGTGCAGACCCCTGAAAACAACATTCTTTAGATCTGCAACATTTCAAGGTTAGTAATTTTCTCCTATACATTTCAATTAAATTTATCAATATTTCTAAATCTATTACACATTCAAATAAACAAACGGGTATTTAATATCTTCCTCTTAGCTCTTCTTTCCAAATGATTGATTCATTTATGCATTGATCCTTCCTTTTGGGTTAATCAATTTGGATCCTTCATTTGTGTATCTAAGGATAAAAAGAGAGCATCTTATTTACCCCCTACATTTCAAAAAACATCCTTTAAATGTAAAATAAAATAATAAAAAAACAACACACCATATTTCTTATTTTACACCATTAATGAAAAAATATAATCCTTCAAGATTGGTTTCTCTTTCCAATACGGTACCTACAAGCCTGCATCATAGAACTTGTGTGTGTGTGTGTGTGTGTGTGTGTGTGTGTGTGTGTGTGTGTGTGTGTGTGTGAGAGAGAGAGAGAGAGAGAGAGAGAGAGAGAGAGAGAGCATGGGGATCTCATCAGGAGAGTAGCTAAAACTTTATCCCTAGTCATACAAGAAAATCATAGACATGAATAAACACATACATGTAAGAATCCAATAAAATGTATCCAAGACATCATGAGTAAGGTAAACAAAGTAAGTGTTAGAATACAATCATACGTGAAATCAATGAATACATAAATATTAATCACAATAATAAAATACTCATGGGTTAGTCTAATATTCATAAATATTAATAATTAATGAGATCTTGAATTTATATCCTTAAAAAGTATTGAGTACATGAATAATATTCATATATCAATTAGAACATGAATATCAAAGTACCAAAACCAATCCATAATCTCTTTAGTCAATGTGACTACTATATCTAGAAGTAATCATAGTCATTGAGAAGAGAATACAGATAGAAAACACATAGATCTAGTAGGTAATTATTCTAATATATAACATCAACCTCAATAAATATCATTGACATATAAGTAGATATGAATACATGTGAAGGAAGTAACTATACTTGAAAGCATAGATCTGATTATCATCACTCAATCCTAGATTATGAAATGGATTAGGAAAGTATCTTAATATCAACACCCAATGCAGATGCATACTTACATCAGCAACAAAATAATCATGGAGGATCCTACATCATTCCCTAAACTCCAAAAAAAAACAAGAACATGTTAGGATTAGAGGGGTATTACAAAGAATCTTCTTACACTCAACATTATAGGGAATACCCATAGACTAAGGAACACCAAGATAATCCTAGTGAATATGCCCAATCTTTAAATACAATATATGGGAAATTCTTTGTTCAATGACCAAAGGACTTTAAAAATAAATATTTGACTTATCCTCATTAATTTTATAAAAAAAATATATAGAGAAAATATACAAAGTATAATTGAAATTGAAATCCTCCAATTTAAAATAAAAAACTAAGGTTTTATCATTGTCAAATTGAATATGAGAATAAAAGTCAAGATCCCTGGCCAATCTCTATCCCTGAATACTCTCATTGGATCTCTACTGAGTAGAAAACCTTGCAAACCCCTCTATCATAAGAACAGAGTAATCTTTAAGAAACCCCCCTCTTAAAAAAATATAAAATCTTGGCGAATCTTTCATTTTCTTGAAAAAAAAAAAATTTCTAATGGCGAATCTCTCAATTTTTTTGAAAACAATAGTATTCTTATTGGCGATTATTTTTGAATAACAATTTTTTTGTAGAAAATATTGGTGAATCTCAAACAAGAAAAAGAAATTAATTAATCACCATGGTGAATACTTCTATTTTAAAAAATAGAATCCTTATAGAAAATTATTATGCTTAATGTGGAAATCTTTGATGGGTTTAAGGAATAGACTCTGTAATAATTACTTGCTACCATTTATTTAAAATATAATATAATAACCTCATTGTATTGTGTGAGACAAATGTATTGATATTTTTAAATACTAATGGGCCCCAAAATTTCTTAAATACCATTGATTTATATTGAGATTAACAATCTAAAAGAAATTTAAGCTCCCACAAGCATTACAAACCAAATAGTAACATTTTTACCTCATAGAATATAATGAGGGTCGCTAGATTATACTTTAAGTCAGTAATGGCAACTAAAAGTTGGTGATAGATCCCTACAGTAGATAATAGTCATGATATATTATTGAAGAATTAATTTAAATTTCTACAATAACTTATAAATTCTGGCGAATCAAATCTAATCATGTATCGAATATTGTGGCGAATTTTTGAGTTTAAGTTTTTTATAAAATAAATGATTTTGTGATTTAAATATTTCTAAATCAAAATTTTGTAAAAATGTTATGATTTAGGTTGCCTTAAATCTTGAATTATTAGCCAAATTTGGATTCTCAAATTTCCAAAATTAGCCAATTGGCGAATATTAGCCACTAAAAATTACTATGCATAAGAATAAATATATAATGGGAGAGGGTGTCATCTTATCACAACTCTTTGGAGGCCCAAAAATAAAACATTGGATTCTATTGATAATAATAAAGAATGAATGTCATTCATGGTATAGTGTGATGGTTAAATTATGGAATTTGTGTTGCAACCATCGAGCTTTGAAAACCTTTGTAAGGTCACTATGATCATGTGTATGTCCTGATTGATCCAATGTGATTGTAAGCTTGAAAATTTACATTAAAGTTGTGGTTGTTCACACCATTTTATTTGTTCTCTAAAACCTCACTATGTTTGTGCACTCATATGTTTGTGTACTCATATGTTGCATGCCCGTGTTGGACTACAAAGCTCACAAGTTTGGACAATTTTCATCAAAGCGGTACATTTATGTCAAGGATGAGGTCCTTCATTTGTTTCCCCATATAGCTTGAGCTAATATAAAAGTGCTTGACACATTGAAACAAAAATAAAGAAGGAAAAATATAACACACAATTCGCGACCCTATCAATCCACCCTAAAGAAAAGCTAAAAGAAGAAAATACATTTTTGTTGAAGAAATAAAAATACTATCAAGAATGGAAGAAGCTAAAAGAAGGTGGTACTACGTCTTTTATGGAGAGACTCCATGGCTTCGATTAAGACATTTTGAAAGGATTCTCTGATAGCTGGGATAATGGTAAAGTCACTCTATGTGGTAAATTTTATACACTAAATTGTGCACCCTATTCAAGCTCTCGTAGTCTTGATAACCTAGTATAACATGGGAATCACTTCAAGGTTGTGGGACCTTTGCTAACTGAAGTGAAGCCTCGATTTTCTAGGTCGGTTCCTCTTGGATAATCACCTAATCTGCTCTTTTAACATGAAAAGAAAACTTGAGGGAAAAGGGATAGAAGGAATGCTTAAAAGGGAAATAAATAAAAGAAAATTATCCTACTAGATGATACACCGAAGGTAACTTGAAACATAACACAGTGAGTAAAATAGCATGAAGGTTCTTAGATCTAATAGAACACAATATTTTTGAATAGGATTGAATAAGTATTTCACAGAGAGGTCTGAAATAGAAAGAGGCTATTGAAGGAGAGAGAAGATTTAACAAAGAATAGCTTTCCTAAGGGAGTAGACACAGACTGTGACCTGCAAGAAAACATTCACTCCAGCAAATAGGCACAGGAATGAGACAAAGTAACCAGGGATGAACAAAATCCATAAGATTACCTAAATCAAATCAGACACAATAGTACACAAAGATGTTGAAAGAAAGGAAGGCTCAGGAACTCCAAGATTTCTCTAACATAAGCCACTATATTATATTAATTAAGAGAAATATAGGCAAAGAAAATCTTGAGGACAGAGAAGATGTCTCAGAAAGCTCTCTTAGAATCTAGAAATCAATGAAAGATTATAACAAGGTGAAAACCTAAGGGCAGAGAAGATGCCATAAAAAATCTTACACCAACAAACCAACTCTAAGCTCTAAAAGCTCTAAAACTACTTATATACATGCTCCTCTAGCACGCAGGCTCAGGAGTCAATCCAATTCTCAAAAATTAGGGTTATAATAGATCTATATATACAATTTAGAAATCCTAAGACAGTCAATTCTTCTCATCAATGCATTTAGGAAATATCTCAGATGATCAGACATGTCTTTGAAAATATCCCACTTTCCCATGAATGTGATCAGAGAAGTTGGCCTGACCTATCTCTTTGTCTATAACTTGAAAGATCATGCCACCACCATGGACACTTACAACTAGATCTTTTTTGAATCTTTGAATATTTAAATGTAATTTCCATAGGTGGCATGAAAGCTCAATCAATAGCCTAGATGAAGACTTGTTTTCTTGTTTAAAACGTAGTCATCTATCTCTATCTCTTTATCTTTACTGTCTTTAAAATCAGATCTGATTTAGCCATGTGGCAACCTGTCGTGCATTCGCAGCATCAATCTAGGCATTGAAAAATTCCTCTATGAGTGAGCGATGGCATGAAATTACTTGTGTGAGTCTCTTACTCATAGAATTTTTTTCCCTTTTATGTTCAACCTGTGCGACTGAGCGACAACTAGTTGTTTCTTGAATTTTATCTTTGTTGCACGCTCGCACACCCCTTTGATTTGGGTCTTTAACCTGTGTGAGTGAGTGACAAAGCCTTTCTCCTGATCAGTCACATACTTGAAACACCTTTTGATTTGGGTCTTTAACCTGTGTGAGTGAGAAACAACATCTATTTTCTCTTTATAGCATACTCACGAGCTCAATGACATAAAGTGGAAATTCATGGTGAGTGAGCGATGAGCTCAATTCCTTTGGTCACGTAGTTGCAGCACTTTTATGACTTGGTCTTTTACCTGTGCAAGTGAGAGAATGCATAAAAATCCCTTCAGTCACGTAGTCGTGGCACTTTTCATGTTAACTGCTAAACTTGAGCGAGTGAGCGATGGCATGAAATTCCTTTGGTCGCAGACTCGCGAGCTCGAAGACTTGAAGTGAAAATTTATGGTGAGTGAGAAATGAGCATTTCCTTCCCGCAATATAGACCTTGTCACACACTCACACAAAAAATTATGTTAAGTGAATAGCTTAGCGAGTGAGCGATGAGCAGAAGATTCCTTTTGATCGCATACTTGTTAGATCAAAGGCATAAAGTAAAATTTTGTCATGACTGAGCGATGGCCTCTTTTTCCCTTGATCACACACTCGCAAGTTGGAAGGCTTGAAGTGAATTTTCCTGGCGAGTGAGCAATGGCATATTTTTCCTTGATCGCACACTCGTGAGCTAGAAGGTAACATTAGCAAAACCATTGCGACTTCATGATAATCCATTCGAGAACCTACTCGCAGAGCTAAATGACTTCATAATAAAAAAGTGTGACTGCATGACTGTTCGAGTTGAATTTAGTTCGACTATGCGATTGAACAAAAGGTGAGCCCTGGAAAACTTAAAACATGTGCAAAATCAGGATCCTTAAATGGAAAAAAAGGTAATGAAAAAACATAACAACCACCAAGGAACCTAGGGTTTAAGAGGCCTCAAGGGTTTCACACTTAGGTTATTTTTGCATTTGAAGTGTTTAAAATCATACCAGAGTAAACCAGAGACTTAGAAAAATGCAGAGAACTAGGATTAAGACTAGGAATCATGTAGAATTCATAAAAGTTGGGCTCTACCCTTGTGGGAGCCACATTTTTTCCACTTGTAGCCAAATTTGATAGGATGGGGAAATTTGGATAATATTTTGGCAATTTCTGCTAGATGTCAGCCTGCTAGACATTGAAAAATAGTGGCCTTATGACATTTATTGGGCATGGAGTCATCATTTGAGCATACAAAAACTTCTGGGAAAGGAAAAGGATTGAAACCAGGAAGAGGGACAACAAGCCAAAATAGGGAAAAAGACTATATACAAACAGAAAAAAACTACTTGTACACAAGCACTTGGAGGAAAGCAAGGAAAAGCTAACCTTTAATCTAAACTAACCACTACAGAAACTTGTTAAACAAAACCATTTACTGGAATGTTGAAATAACTACCCTTCCTTATTAGGATATCTTGTATTGGACACATAAGGATAGCTAGAAAGGTATGAGGCACATAAAAGTATGTCAAATAGTATAGAATTGCCTCTTGAAAACTAAGATAAAGCTCACCTACCTCAAATTGATCATATGAGGATATCTCAGTAAACTCCTTTAGGGCCAATTATCTGATGGGGAAACCTCTTTAAAGTCTGAAAATAGAACTCTTCTTGATGGATTCTTTTGAATCTTCAAGGTTGTCCTTCATTATGGATAGCCATTTCAACTCCTCTTCCATGGTCAAGGGATCATCATATTCTTTTAAACAGGATAAGAGTTCATCAAAGCTATCAACTCTCTGAAAGTCTAGAATTGGCTCCAACTCATGTGTACTTATAAAATCTTCAGGAAGAGGGAAATCCAAGACTAGGCCTCTTTCAACAAACACATAACTTTGAATCTCTGCTCTAGGGAGTAGGGATTATCGATTCAATTTGTCACAAAAAACCTCTATGATGTTGGAAAAAATATCCTCTTCAAGGCTTTTGTCCATGTTCTTTCCTTGGAAAATATCTTCCATAACTGCAAGTTCATGAATTAGCACTTCCTCAGGATCTGATTTGATGTTAGGATCTAGGACTATTGCACGTGAATAATAACTTTTTATCCCAATTAAATGAAGGTCTTCAAAATGTAATTAAAATGATTTTATAAACATAATAATTAAATAATGATAATTTGAACAAAAGAGATAAAGATGAGAGAAGATGAAACAGAAGGTGTTAACGAAGTTCACCAATTGGCTACGTCTCTGGGTCCCTCCAATGAAGTGGCTGATCCTTGATTTTTCTCTAGAAAATGGTTACAAGGTCTTCAACCAATTACAAAAGAAAATCCTCATTTACACATGCAACAAGCTTTCTACAAGCTCCAAATGCATAAGGACAAAATTCACTATCAAGGTCCTAGTTCCAACTCTGAAATTCTCTCACAATGTTTCCTCCCAAATCACCACTAAAAAACCCACAAAAATCCAGTCACTCACACTCCCTTTTCAACCCTTTTTATACAAAGAATTTAGTCAATATGGTAGATAACCATATGATTTACAAAATATTCTCAATCTCCCATTATTTACAACAAATCCCCCCAAAATAATAATATCTCTTAAAAATACCCATTAAGATAACATACTTCTTAAAATTCCCACGAAAATAACCTTAGAATATTTTGTGGTTATTTCTTAACTACTATTATTATCAACTTTGGGTGTTTAAGGATAAATTTATCTAAACCCACACCAAAAATCACACTTCCTTAGTTGGTTTTCATGGCCTTTTTGGGATGGTGGGTCGATGGTTGAAACCGTCAGCCCACCATTTCCTCTTAACTTGTCCAACAATATGTTTAAATATATTATGGTGCTCATTACAATCAAACCGTGTTGTCGGTATGTTGGTTAAGGAGCTGGTGCTAACACTTTGGTGGGATGGAGATCACGGGTTCCATTCCTACTATAGACATTTTACTTTCTATAGGAGTTTAAAGTGGCAGGAGATGTAGATAAAGAAGATAAGTGCAACCATTATTTCAATGAGTACATGTACTGCATTGGTTAGGAGTGTTTGTAAAATAGAGGTCACGGTTTCGAATCCCCAACTTGTGAATTTTGTTTAAGACCAATTGCTGCCACATGGTGCCCAATCATTGGGCCACGTGGCACAATATAATTTGCCATCGGATGACAAGTGTCATCCCTAGATTACACCAACTGTGCACTCTGCCACATCACTAACAGTGTCATGTCCCCTGCCACATCTACATCCCATTCTTACTATATTTGCTGACATCATCAAGTCAACATTTTCTTTGTAACTTTGACTGGTCATAACTTCTTCATATAGACTCCATTTTCAAAACTAAACATAGTTCTAAAATCAGTGTGATGAGCACTTCAATTTGATGCTGATTTCTGGAGCATTTGGAACACTTTATTTTTTAGTGAAAAATCCACCTGGATCAGGATCAATTCCCCTTAGCTGCTACAAAATTACAGATGTGGTCATGACTATTTATTTCTCATCCTTCTCAATAAGACTAGGAAGTTCATCCAATAAGAACATGGCATCTTTCTTTTATCAATCCCTTGTTGACGATGATCCCTCTATCCTAATTGACCTTCAACCATAGGTAATGGTATGTCTTCTTCTTCATCAACAAAAAGGGGACGCTCATCAAATAAATCAACCAAGAGCTCTGGTTGAGCATCAATCTCCATCACATGAGGGCTCATCTACCACAAGTCCTTACTCTGATGCTTGACTAATATCTTTGAAAAGACTTGGAATATGATAGCCAGGAGGTAGAATCCATGAAGGTTGTCATGGCAGTTCAATATCTTGAGAGACCAGAGGGGTCTATTGGGATAAACAACTATCTTGAACAAACTGGTCTTGCAGAGTGGTGGACTGAATCTCAAGTATAGGTTCTTGGAAAGAATGCTTTCCCTTAAAACTTGGATTTCAAAGCTGGAGTGTTCAGATGTAGACAAAGAAGGCATACCTTTTTTGAAGCTTGGGAAATTAAAAACTTTGTCTGACATCTACTTCTCCTTTGCATCTAGCTTTGTTTCAATACAATCCATAGGCTACTATCGACCATAAGAAGGCTGCAATCGCTCTATAATAGGTTCATTTGCTTGAAGGATGTTACTAAAGCTTGGTAATGAACACTCTATTGGTTCTTCATGTGTAGGGTCTTCGCACATGGGAGTACTCCAGCTTGGAATTGTAACCTCATGAGGCTTAGAACACTCACCTTGCCTAAAAGACCTACAGCTTGGAACTTCACATTTAAGAGCCTTTTCTTCAATAGTTTGTCATCTCGGTGTTGGTGTTGTGGCAGCAATTTTTTGATCAAGCTCTTCTTCCCATTGGGTCCTTTGCTGCTCATCACCAAAAGTCTCTGCTACTTGGTTGGAAACTAATTCCCACTCATAACTTTGATCTTCCATCCCCTGTTTCTCCCTAATCTTAGAAAACTACTTAGATAAGTCAAGCAACATATTCTTTGTCTTTTCACACTCCTCCTTCATTTTAAAAAGGTCCGAGCTCTGAGGCTAACTGGAAGAAATTTCATGTTGATTAGGCATGAAATAGCCTCCTTGGGAATGGTTATAATTCTGAGTATGCTGCCAATCAAACTAAGCAGTGGAGGGTGGGTGGTAAGCATGATGAGCTATCTTCTCTTGACTCTCTTATTGTTTATTTTGTGCCCATGATGCTTCCCATTGGAGAGAATGGTCATACGCATGTGTAGGGGTATATTGATTAGGGGAATGTTGAATATATTGGAAACCTGCTATGGTATGATAGCTTGGAATAAAAACTACCTTTGGATGATTTTCACATGGCTATTTCTTAGCCCATTGAGCATTATTTTCATGATATGATGGTGACTATCCTGACTATACATAATAACTTGACATGTCTACTCATCTAATTAGATGGAACTTTGAATATATAAAAGATTTAAAACATACCAACACTTGATCTTTGAAACCAGTAGACCCTTTGGAGTTGTTAGATATACAGATAATGACCACTTCTAGGTTTGTACTATGCTATCATCATATCATAGATAACACAGCTTTGAGAGGTGAACTTCTTTTTTCGGTCCCACCGGGCATGCCAGGATTGTTATTCATGGTGGGACACTTGATCTTTGAAACTAGTAGACCCTTTGGAGTCACCAGATATGTAGACAAAGACCACTTCTAGGTCTGTATTATGTTATCAACATATTAGAGATAACATAGATTTAAAAGATGAACTTCTTTTTGTAGTCCCACCGGGTGTGCCAGAATTGTTATACACTAAATTTTGCACCCTATTCAAGCTCTTGTAGACTTGATAATCTAGTATAGCATGGGAATCACTTCAAGGTTGTGGGACCTTTGCTAACTGAAGTGAAGCCTCCAGTTTCTAGGTTGGTTCCTCTTGGATAATCACCTAATCTACTCTTTTGACATGAAAAGTAAACTTGAGGGAAAAGGGATAGAAGGAATGCTTGAAACGGAAATAATTGAAAGCAAATTATCCTACTAGGTGATACACTGAAGGTAAATTGAAACATAACATAGTGAGTAAAATAGCATGAAGGTTCTCATATCTAATAGAATACAATATTTCTGAATAGGTTTGCATAAGTATTTCATTGAGAGGTCTAAAATAGAAAAAGGCTATTCAAAGAAAGAGAAGATTTCACAAACAATAGCTTTCCTAAGGGAGGAGACACAGACTATGACCTGCAAGCAGACATTCACTCCAGTATATAGGCACAGGAATGAGACAAAATAACCAGGGATGAACAAAATCCACAAGATTACCTAAATCAAATTAGACACAATAGTAAACAAAGATGCTGAAAGAAAGGAAGGCTTAGGAACTCCAAGATTTCTCTAACATAAGCCACTGTATTTTATTCAGTAAGAGAAATAAAGACAAAGAAAATCTTGAGGAAAGAGAAGATGTCTTAGAAAGCTCTCCCAGAATCTAGAAATCAATGAAAGATTACAACAAGGTGAAAACCTGAGGGTAGAGAAGATGCCACAAAACATCTTACACCAGCTAACCAACTCTAAGATCTAAAAGCTCTAAAACTACTTATATACATGCTCCTCTAGTAGGTAGGCTCAGGAGTCAATCCAATTCTTAGAAATTAGGGTTATAATAGATCTGCATAAACAATTTAGAAACCCTAATATTGTCAATTCTTCTCATCAATGTATTTAGGAAATATCTCAAATGATCAAATGTCTTTGAAAATATCTCACTTTGCCATAAATGTGATCAGAGAAGTCGGCCTGACCTATCTCTCTATATGAAACTTGATAGATCACGCCACCACCATGGGCACTTACAATCAGATATTTTTTGAATATTTGAATATTTAAATGTAATGGTCATAGGTGGTACAGAAGCTTGATCAATGACCCAGATGAAGACTTGTTTTCCTGTTTAAAATGCAGTCATTGATCTCTATCTCTTTATATATACTCTATCTTTGAAATCATATTTGGTTTAGCCACATGGAAACCTGTCGTGCATTTGCAGCATCAACCCAGGCATTGAAAACTTCCTCTGTGAGTGAGCGATGACATGAAATTCCTTGTGCGAGTCTCTTACTCATAGCACTTTTTCCCTTTTAGGTTCAACCTATGCGACTGAGCAATGACTAGCTATTGCTTGAGTTTTATCTTTATCGCACACTCGCACACCCCTTTGATTTGGGTCTTTAACTTATGTGAGTGAGTGAAAAATCCTTTCTCCTAATCATTCACATACTCACAACACCTTTTGATTTGGGTTTTTAACCTGTGCGAGTGAGCGACAAAATCCATTTTCTCTTTATCGCATACTCGCAAGTTCAACGACATAAAGTGGAAATTCATGGTGATTGATAAATGAGATCAATTCCTTTGGTCACACAGTTGCAACACTTTTTTGACTTGGTATTTAACCTGTGCGGGTGAGTGACTGCATAAAAATCCCTTTGTTCATGTGGTCATGGAACTTTTCATGTTAACTGCTAAACTTGAGCAAGTGAGTGATGGCATGAAATTCCTTTTGTCGTAGACTCGCAAGCTCAAAGACTTGAAGTGAAAATTTATGGCAAGTGAGAGACAAGCATTTCCTTCCCACAATATAGACCTTGTTGCACACTTGCACAAAAAATTAGGTTAAGTGATTAGCTCAGCGAGTGAGCGACGAGCAGAAGATTCATTTTTATTGCATACTTGTGAGCTCAAAGGCATAAAGTCAAATTTTGTCATGACTGAGTGATGGCCTCTTTTTCCCTTGATCGCACACTCATGAGCTAGAAGGCTTGAAGTGAATTTTCCTAGCGAGTGAGTGATGGCATATTTTTCCTTGATCTTGCACTCACGAGCTGGAAGGTAGCATTAGCAAAATTGTTGTGACTACATGATAATCTGTTTGCCTGGCTACTCGAAAAGCTAAATGACTTCATAATAAAAATAGCGCAACTATATGACCGCTCAATTTGAATTCTATGCGACTAAACAAAAGGTGAACGCTGGACAACTTAAAACACATGCAGAATTAGGAACCTTAAGTGGCGAAAAAGGTAATGAAAAAACATAACAGTCACCAAGGAACCTAGGGTTTAAGAGGCCTCAAGGGTTTTGCACTTAGGTTATTTTTTCATTTGAAGGGTTTAAAATCAGACCAGAGTAAACCAGAGACTCAGAAAAATGCAGAGAACCAGGATTAAGACCAGGAATCATATAGAATTCATACAAGTTGAGCTCTACCCTTGTGGGAGCCACATTTTTCTCCACTTGTAGCCAAATTTGATAGGATTGGGAAATTTAGATAACAGTAAAACTTTCTCAGTCACGAAAAAGCTTATTGCAGATATTACTGGTCTTAATATGTTTGTCTTAAAATACTATAGGGGTCATGTCATGGTCCAGAATGTTGCCTGTATGTATCCCAAAACCCCTGTGGAAAAAATCCCTCTTGGTGAAATAGAAAGGTGATTTCTATTTATGTAAGAATATGAAAATAATATGGGCTAAACTTCTTAAGGCTTTAATGCAATACTTTACCTTGGAAGGGAATTACACTAGAGTCTACAATTTCCATTTTATGCTACTCAATCACTTTAGATATTAGAGGAAAATTTCTTTCCCATTTCTGCTTCTGAAGTCTTTGGGTTCGAGTATCTTGGAGAGAAAGAAAAGCCCTGAGAAGCCCATTTTACATGATAGGTTAATTCTTCTAATCCATGACCATGCAAAATTTAAGCTTCAGGTCTCTACTCTGGTGTCTAGAAAGGAAAAAGAAAAGAAAGGAAAAATAATTCTTACGGATGAGAAAAACCCTAAAAACAAGAAGCTCAAAGAAACCCCTAAAATTGATAAGGCAAAAATGACCCAAATAATTACTGAGGAGAATGGGATGGATACCAAGGATGAAGGTGGAGGGCAAGAGAAGGACAAGGACAAAATGGATTCAGCTTACCAGGAAAATATGGAGCTGGACTCTAATGAGGAAGCCATGGAGGAGTCCTCAAAAATGGAGAGTGAAGAAGACACTAGTGATAATTCTAGTGATATGGAAATGGAGGACCCCGATTACAATAATGTTGGGGAAGAGGAGAATAGTAAGGAGAAAATTGAGGAAAGCAAAGATCCTATCAATCTCAGCCCTATTTTTTTTTAGGATCAAGGTCCTTATGCCTAATGCTTTTGACAACCTGACAAGTATGACACTGGGTCATCCTGCGTATGAAAATTTGGAGCAGAATGCTCCCACTTCCCCTGTTCTTGTGGACTATGAGGACTTGACACACATTGATGACACTTTGTTGCCGGCTCATTCAAAGAATGAAGAATAAAAAATTGAGGTTAATAAAGAAAATATAGGTGAAGAGAAAGAGGAGTCTCTGAAATACCAGGAGGAGACGAAGGAGAAAAAAGTGGGGAAAGGATTCATCCACGCGGCTAGGGATCATGCGAGTATGGATATGCAAATATATACCTGGATCTATGAAGAGATCAAAGATATTAACCTCAAGCACTCTAAGTTGGTGGGAAAATGGATAAAATTTCCATGATTTTGGCCAAGAGCATGGGCCCTTCTGTGGATGTCTGTGATGATAATGGTACTGGGAAGGACAAGGTGCTGATGGAAAAAATGGATCTCAGAATCAATTTTGTGGTTAATTTCCACTTACAAACTACTTCTAGCCACATTCATAGAATTGAGGAAACTCTTAATAGAATCACGAAACAGAACTTCAAAGATATGAAAGTTACCACTGAGAAGCCGTGTGCGCTCCTGCCAAAGCTGGAAAGCAATTCTAGCCCTTTTATCAAAATTGATGACGATGGAGATAAAGGGACCAACTCTACTGGCCTACGCTCAAGGAATAGAGCTAGTTCCAGAAAAAACAAGATGGACAAGACCAAAGTGTATGCACCCTAAAATGGTTGCCTAGACTTTGGGGCCCATTTATTATTTTGTCATTTTATCAATTTCTTGAATCAATGCTTTGCAATATTTTCAATTCAAATCAATTTCCTTCATCAAATTGTAATTAATTCAATTATTTCAATATTTCCTAAGGTTTGATCATTTTTATCTAATTAAAGATTTAATTTTCTTTTTAATTAAATAAAATTTATCTTATTTAATTAAAAGATTTAATCTCCCTTTTAATTGAATAAAATTTATCTTATTTAATTAAAGTAAATTTCTCCCTTTTAATTAAAT
>MU226382.1:1557489-1568692 GCA_018584345.1 Thuja plicata
ATTCAAGTTGACTTCCCAGATGAACATCTTATGTATATGACTGAAAGAACTTGGAAGATGTTCTTTGATGGATCTTTTATGCAAAATGGTTCAGGAGCTGGTGTGTTGTTTGTTTCTCCTCATGGGTGTACAATTCCTAATTCTTACAAATTATTGTTCCCATGTACAAATAACATTGCTGAATATGAAGCTTTAACAAATGGACTTAAGATAGCCATAGAATTGAGAATCACAGAGTTACACATCTATGGGGATTCACAATTGATAATCAACCAAGTTAATGATGAATATCAAACAAAACATGACAAATGCTAAAATGTGACAAAAGTGAAAAATTAAATAAAAATCCCTTTTTCATCACATCTTCCTAAGTGGTGGGTTTTTGCCTCTTAATCTCAACCATTGATTATTTCTTTTTGCCTCTCAATCTCAACCGTTCACTTTTCTTTATAAGGAAATCTCTCATTCTCATTTTGATATTAGGTTTTCATAGTATTGTTATGCTGTAGGTTTGGAGAGCAATTTTGGAGGAGCATTTGAGCACTTTGTCTTGGATATTGCAACTTCTCTCTTCTTGGCTTCTTCTTCTTGTATTCATGGCTACTCATGTAGATTAGATTCATGTTTATTTTCATAGATTAAACTTGCATTTGTATTTCCTTTCATAGATTAATCATGCATTGTTTTCATTTAGATTAATTTCTTTTCATGCATTGCAATCATATAGAGTAGATTTCATTTTCATGCATTTGAATCTCTCATTTCATGGTGTACTTGCATAGGCACTAACTAGGTCAATCTGAGGGCCTCCATTTCACACCTTTGCACTCCATGACTAGAGAGCTATGGATCGATATTTGAGGCCTCATTCTTGAGCAACCTTGGATGGAATGATTCATAGAAGTGTGTCAACATTTTAGCACACACAAAGAGATTGTGAAACTCAGGGAGTCTACTCAGAAATATGAGCTGTTGAAGAATGAAACTAAGGAGTTTATGAAAAGTATGAATTAGTCTATTGGTTTTCGTGCCTCATCATTGTTTTTTGGTCTTTTGGATTTTTTTGTTGGTAATTTGTTTTGGGGGGATTCTGTAATGTCTTTCTCTTTGTCCCCCATCAGTCCCTTTTTGGGTTGTTCTTCATTTTCCTATCTTTTTCTTCTATTGTAAAGGGTTACTGTTCCCTTCAAAAACTATTTTTACCATAATCAAAAACAATAATATCAAGAATATGTCACCCCTTTACAAAGTCTCCCTTATAAGATGGTATCTATGAACTACACAATTTGTTTCAACTGATCAACAATAATTTTTGTGATGGTTTGTTAAGATACATTTTATAGAGAGAAATATATATAAACATATCAAAACTATCTATTGGATTAGAGATAGAAAAGTAGAATTAATTTATTTAAGCACCTACTTATTATCATGATATTCTTTCATAACATATAGAATATCATCCTTTAATATGTCTAATAAATCTTTATAAAAATAAATAGAAAAGATATTAGGACTAAAAGACTTATCTCTCTTAAAATTTTATATTTCCTCAACATTAATAGGCTACGCAAGAAGATAATTCATTTTCATAGTCACTAGACAAGGAATACACCCTACCATAACCAGTTCCTCTTGTACCATAGTACAATTTTTTTTCTTAAAAAGAAATACAAATAAAGACCAAATTGCTTATTAATATCCTATGACAATTTTTTCTTATGTCCATATGCATGGCATAAACATAAAATGGAGGCAATAACCTTATAATTTAATTTCTCAATCAAAGGCATGCTTCCTAAGATTTATAATCTCTATATAATTAGGCAAAAGAATGTTAAGATCAAAATTTCACATAGCTACAAGCATTATTTTTTTTCCTTTCTAGCCTGTGATTAGAAGAGTCCAAAGGTTTCCTAAGGACATTTGCAATAGAATGCAAAATATTAAGTCTCCAAATTTCTAGAGGAAGTTGGAAAGGATGAATCCAAAATATATTCCTAGATTGAAAATCTATTATTAAATTAAGCCACATATTCCAAGGTTTAATGAGAAAGCCAAATTGATTATGAAAGTATGGTCTTCCCCCGAAACTAATATTTTAATTATCCATTCTTGAATAAAAACCACAAAAAATACATTATGTATAGTTGAAATAACCTCCATATTCTCCTTAACTATTGAATATGAAATGCCCAATTCTAATAAAAAAGGTAGTACAAATTCAAAACATATAAAACATATAAATGTATAAATGTAAACATGCTCTTCTAAATAAATAAAAAACATCATTAGCTATAACCTCAAGATCATTTACAATAATAAGATGTGACTCAATTTTTGCAAATAAACAACATAATTAGCTATAACCTGGAGATTATTTACAATAATAATAAGGTAGGGACTCAATTTTTTGCAAACAACTATTATGTATGGATGATTATCAACTCTATTATCTATTTAGCTTCATGCATAGCCTACATAAGAATACTAGGTAAATTTTCATGACTAAAACTAAAAACCTCATAAACTCTAACAACATCTTCAAAAGATAAAGACAAATGACCTCTAAGACCCTCCAAATCCTACCATACATAGACCCAATATCTAAAGACCATAAACCAATCAACAAACAAAACAAGATGACAAAGCTCACTTACCCTATAAAACATAATGATGATGGCTTTTGATTAAGAAAATTACATACACATTGGCACTGAAATCTCAATTTATATAGAAACTTGATTTAATAAAAAAATTGTAATTTCTATTCGAGTTTAAATATATAGAAAGTTATAAAAAAAATTAGCTAATAAAATTTAGAACCATTTAATAAGTGGGAGAAATGAAAAATCCCAATGATAATTTTACATAAACCACTCTAATTGTAAGGCCACACATGCATTGTTGGCTCAATCAAGGGCGTTCATCATCTCTTTTCCCTACGGGTAGTAGGAGGAACCAAGTATGCCCTTAAAGGATGAGGAGAAAGTACCTAAGGGGATAGTGTGGTATTAGGAGAGGTCTCTTTCCCTTTTCATAAAAAGTAGGTTGAGGTGTGTCTGAAATGATGGGAATGGGAAAAGAAAGATGCACCTTGACTTTTTGTACCATGGGTGCCTTTTCTTTATCCACACTAGATGTGGGTACAAGAACAAAGGGAACTACTAGAGACCATGTTCTTTGAGGAATTTGAGGAGGATTCGTATGGGTCATGTGCTTTCCTTGAGTCCATGTTGAGGAATGGATAGATAGTGAAGAACACTAAGCCTAATGAGAGGGCTGAGAAGGAGAAGGTGCTATAAGTTTCAGATTAAGTTCCCTTGCTTTGTACTTTAGATAGGTGAGGAATGTTACATCCTTCTAGAGATGTATAATCCCTATCAAAGTAGGACATAAGTGATCAAGGGAGAAGCTTCCATAGGATGAAAAAGGAAAATATTTCATATCCTAAATGGTGTGAATATTCTAAATGGATGACTCCTATAGAGGCCAACTAGGGTATGTCTAGTTTGACCTTGAATAGGTCTGATTTGGGAATCACAATGAATATTGATAAAACCACCTTGGGTCCCACCTAGACTATCAAAGTGGTGGAACCCAAAGGGAGAAGAAACAACTCATCATGCATCTTGATGGTGGCAAGACACTTGTCATACTTTCCTCAGTTCAAGCCATTTATGAAGAGGACCTCCTTTGTGATTACATCAACCTGGCAACTGGGGTCAACCAAGATGCCCCTAACAAAGACATAAATTATCAATGTTGGGACACTTATAGGAGAAGGAAATCCATTTTATGTCACATCTAAAGGGGTGAATGCGATGGTAGTTTTGGGAACCCTCCGGGCAAGCAGGGAAATTACAGTGATGGTCACCATGTCTATGGTGGGACCATCACTTAGATAGGATTTAATACATAGGTTTATAGTTCATTTTGGGTTCACCAAAATGTGTAGAAGGAAAAATACACCAATCTATAGGTCAGTTAAATTCTTGACAGATGGATCTTTCCTTGCACTGGATCTCACTTCTACAAGTGCATAGAGCTAGGGGGACCAAATGTGATGTGTATTGGTTAGAGTTTTAGTTAAGTGCTTAATATGGAGAAAACATGAATAAATTGAATATATTAACATAAAAAAAATATTTAGGCTACAAAAACTAAAAGAGATAATTATGAAGAAAAAACACTAAGCTTTGCAATCTTACTTCCATAAACACCCACTGGATCGAGGATGATAACATGGATTAGGGACAAATGTGCAAATTGCATTCATCCCATATAGATAGGATGCAAAGGGAAGTAAAAAAAAGAAGAAGGATAAACTAATGTAACCTAAAATAAACTAAGATAAATTACATAAAATCAAATATACTAACAAAATGAAAAGAATGTACGATTAGACTATTGAAAACATAAGTGGATGAAGAATACCCTTACTAGTGTCATGAAGTTGACGAGGTCTCCAGAAAAATACTCACACACCTATTAACCTACACACACAAAAGTGCAAAAAAAATATTGGGTGGCTATTTGGAGACCTATCTTAATTAGATCTCATATTTTGTGTTTCCACCTCTATAGCAGTTGAATAGACATGATAACAATGATAGATAACTGATAGAGAAATATAGTATGCTATCAAAGAGGAAAAGAATATTATTACAAGATATTGATAGAGAAATATAGTATGCTATCAAAGACACCAAGAAAGGATTTTAATAACTCCCCTTTACCATAATGAAGCAAAGATCGTTGAGATGAAGACAAGAAAAATCTATGAATTCCAAGCGTGAGATGAGATAAAATCCACCGAGCATGATAAAACTTGTATATAGAGCTAAAGATGATTTAAGAAATGTGTTGAATGTATGAAGAAGCTTGGAATATTAGATGAATGTCCAAGGATATAAAATGAATGTTTATATTGGTCGAGCTCAAATTCATGCATTGGTGGGTGGAAAATTTGAACATTATGTTCTATAAGGTAGCAATGTGTAACGCCTCAATGACACTATGCACGTATATTTGTAGATGAGTGTGTATTGCATGTAAATATCCATAGTGCGCATGTGTCCTATGCTTTCTAGGAAGCATTATTGAGATTCCAAAGTGGGTAGTGAGAAGGCATGGTGAGCGAGCGCAGGTGGATGATGTGGATTTTTGAATCTTAGACTAAGATATGTGTAATGTGTAATGGTAATTTACACCAAGGTGAAAATTTGTGTCACTAAAAAATGGTAAGTTCCTAACCCTAATAAATATTATAACCTCATAAGAGTGATTCAAGTCAATTTTATTGCATATTAGATTCCTCCAAACGAAACAAGGTTGTGAGATCTCCACAGGAAGATATTTCTGACTTAGAGAAAAAATTCAATTTCTAAAGGCAATTTGAAGGATGATAATATACTTTATATGGTGATATGTCAATATAGAGATGTCAAATAAGAATGGGATAATCATATTTTTGAGGAATTAGATACCATCAAACACAAAGTTGGTTCAATTCCCAATGCCAATTGAACATGATTTGAGCTTATTAATTGCAAAATGCCTAAAATGTGTGAAAATAGGAAGAGAATCTAGAATAGATCATTAGAAAGATGAAATGTTTCAAAAGAGAAGAAATCAATTTTTTATTTTTATTTTGGATAAATCTAGTATAGTATTATATAAAGCCAAAATTTGTTAAATTTTCTAGAAAATATATTATTTAACATCTTATTCCTTAGGGACATATTGGAAATCCTATCATATTTTTCCTTTTCTAGCTATGTAACAAACTTGGAGAAATATTAAATGTAGTCAGAAGTTTTTTAAGAGGTGCAATTTAAGAATATAAGTGCTTGGCATTAAGATAATCTCCACCATTGATTTTATAAGCCTTCCATATAAAAGGTCGTGTTCTATAATTGTAAAACTAGTATTTAACAAGAAGTGAGTAGATATAGAATTGTTGAACAAGGGTTGTTGTAACTTAGAATTTTAAGTCAATAAAGATAAAGCATTGAAGCTTTGGTTCTTTACTTATTGTTTTCTCTTGTATGCATTGTTTCTTTCTTCTATATTGTATAAAGTCTAGTTATTTTAATGGAGAAATGTGAAGAATTTTATACCATTTGTAGCTCATTGATTGTCAATCATATAATATATAGTTTGTGTAGTGTCTTAAATTATATCTCTATACAATTTTATTTCTTAGTTAGTACCCATTTTAGTGTCTGAATCTTTCATAGTCATTATGCTTGATCGAACCTCAATTTCATGCATATCTTTTCTATTCTCATATCAAATTGGACACCTGACCTAAATCTAAGTTTGTTTTTGGTAGTCTAGGGTAACTAAGTGGGTCAAGGATGATTTGGGTATCTCCTAACCTAAGAGTCACCCCTAACCCCAATAAATGGCCTCAAATTTATATTGGAGAATGATCTTTTCATTTTAGTGTGATCCCTAAATCTATATCATCCTCCTCTGAGTTTTGCACCCCAAAATGACTAGGTGAGGCATATAAAAAATATATACCTCCCTCATTTTGGTAATCTATCCATTCATATGCAGTAATGCAATTCAATATCTCTCAAGCAGGCATCAATTTCCATCAAGCATCAAGCATGGAAGAAAACCTGAGTAATATCTAGATCTAAGAAATGGTGAAGGAATTAATGTTCTTCCAATCCTAGATCCATAGTCAATAGAAAATGAAATAAACCTTCAATCATCTTCATGAGGAATTTGACACACAACGGTTTGCGAATATATAAGAATATTATCAAGCCTCTTCTGCATATCAACACACTTTCTTTTCAAGCATTTTAATTTTAATTTCAAGGTCGATTCCTCAACTAGGGTTTGGCTAAGGCAAACCCATTTATACAATATTTTTTCTTCTTTTTGTTGTGCAAGAGATAGGTGTAACTTGTGCCAAAGGATTTATAGAAAGGTCTGATTGAGAGATATAGTTTGATAGTCATATCATCCAAATGTGTAGGGTCAAACATGACTAGACTCACCCCTGACCTCTTAGTCATCTCTAACCCTCCTGATTTCCCTCAACTTCTTGTTTTGGGCTAAAATTTGGTTCATAGACTAGTCACTATTTCTACTTCCTAGATCTAGTCTCACAATTGAGTTTTTAGTCCATAAATAATCTCTCTCTCTCTCTCTCTCTCTCTCTCTCTCTCTCTCTCTCTCTCTCTCTCTCTCTCTCTCTCTCTCTCTCTCTCTCTCAGTTGATCATATTTCTCCCAATGTATGACAAACATAGGGATGAGCTTCTTAGTTTGTCCTTACAACCTAGTTAACACCCCCACCACCTATTTTCTTTCAGTATAGTTTGAACCTATTTTTTATGCTAGTTCAATGGTGAATGTTTATTTTATTTTTGATAGAATTGGGTATTTAAATGAATGTTTTTTATAGAAAATTTTATTTCCTCTAAAGATTGCACTATTTCTTGAACTTTGTGAGCTACTCTAATTAAGCAGGAATAATTTTTATGAGAGGTTTATCTATTTATAGAATTAACCATTATTTTAATTTTCAATAGGGATTTAGCTATGTTTCTTTTCGCCTTATATTTTTACTTCTATTTTAAAAATTTAGTTATTTTAGGATTTAGGATTACCTAGTTATATCAAACACTAAAGTTCATTTCTTAGATTTCAAATCAGTAAAAATGATCAAGGTTTCATAGTAGTTTCAAATTCAAAGCCTGAGTATTCCAATTCTACCTTATTGAGATGTACGCCCCTTTGTGAGTACCAACAAATAACATCATTTTGGTGAGCTATCCAGGTATATTCAAGACCTGAATTTTGGAACCTTTAGCTTAAAATGTTTGAATAGTTCAATAGAAAATTAAGTTATCTTAACAAGAGATGATAGGATATACTTGGCATTTTTTATTTTGTGTTGGTGAAGTACAAAAATATGTTAAAATGTGAAGTTGATCATATTATTGTTGTTGTCATTAATGGTTGTCATTAATGTCAACATATCCTATGCAATTTCATGTTCTAGCGGCATCAGTTGTTGTGTAATTATAGTCTTGGTGGTATTGGTATCTATATCGATAGAATGTGTGTTGGTAAAAGTGTTCACTAAAATACTTGCTTCAAATGTCTATCTATTATACCTTTTGTTTTTTTATGTGTGAAATATATGGTGGATCAATTGTTTGGGGTTGATCCTATTTGAAGTGTATTTGTACTTTGGTCCTTGTTGCTACTATGTAATGTGTTTACCATAACCAATGGCATTGATAGCTTTGGACAAGGTTTTACATTTTGGCTTGTGTGAGGCAAGTTGTATTGGTCATGGTGGTCGATAGTTCATTCCTTACCACCATAGGAATGTCTTGGTGCGACCTATTTCAATTTTTTTTACCAACATGGTTGGTGGCATCAAGCAGTATAAGTTAGGCAAGGAATTATATTCTTTGTATGGGTGTGTGCACCAAGTTGTGGACCAAAAAGAGGGGTATAAGTGGACACATTTTTTCTGAAATCGGGTAAATCTACACTTGGAATAGGATTTTGAGGGTCATGCACTCAAAATAAGAAGATGTGTAAAAAATAAAAATTGTAGTACTCTGAATCTAGTTTCTAAAAAACTAATTTTTAAAAAAAACCAATAAGATTAAGAGGGTCAAACCTTGCACACACAAAAACATGTTCCTTATTTTTTTGGAAAAACATAACATAGTTGTTTCTGTGCACGGTACAAAAGGTATAGTTATATTAAGTATTTTTTAAATACCTTTGGTAGGATGATATGTAAGAGTGAGATCTAGAAGTTGTGTATTTTTTGTAATTTTTCGATGAGTATTTCTTTTTTGTGATTTTTTGAAGTGATTGCATCCTGAAAATTTGGTACCTATTCGTGCGCTGGGCATAACTTGCATCAAAATAATCGAAAATGAAAACTTTTTTTTAAAAAGTGTATAGAATAAAGTGTAGAAAAATAATATTTAATTTTATTAAGTATATCAAAATTTATTAAAAAATGGTAGACATATGTCTGTGTCTACAATCAAGACACTAGTAAAGAAAATTAAAATTTACTATGCTAATATTGTCCAAAAATAGAAAAATTTATATGGTTAGAAAGCTAAGAAGACGTATGAGATTATGGTGAAAATTATAGAGCTACCCAGTTGACAAATCGCAAACCTGATGAAGATAAAGTCAAGAATTCATCTTAGAAAATGAAAAAACGTCTAAGAGAAAAAAAATGGAGGGAAAATAAGCCTCCAAGCCTTTGGGTCATTTTCCAAAGCTCTTCCCAAGCCATAACCTGATTGGATTTCTAAATTTCAAATAACCCGATCGGGTTCTGAAAAGCAAAAAGTACATTTTCAACTCCTCCATAACCCAATCGGATTCTGGAGAATAAAATGCATAATTTTCACTTCTTCAAAACCCGATCGGGTTATGAAGAAGTAAAAATTACTCTCTCTCTCTCTCAATCCTCCTTCTCTCTCAATCCTCGTTTATTCTTAGTTCTTCAGAACCCGATCCAGTTCTGATTAATTAGGAGCATTGAGTCGTTATGTTTTCATAAACCGATTGGGTTCTAAGTAATTAGGAGAAATTATCCTTTATGTTCTCATAACCTGATCGAGTTCTATGGAATTAGGAGCTTTTCTTGCTTCAACGGTCTTAAAATAGTCATTGCAAGTTATTTTAAGGTCCCACAACTATTTTTTTGTTGTTTTACGCCAGGAACATACATGTTTGCACTTTTTTTGCGTGTTTTTTTATTTGTTTTTTTAATGTTATTTTATCATTGTAAGTTCTCATTTCAAGAAAAATGTTGATTTGTTCTTATTTTTTGGTTTTGATGTTCACATGTTATTCTATGCTCATGATATTATTCATAGGGTCCATTCAATACGAACAATGGGAAAGAACAAAAGAGGAACAATTGAACAACGAGAGACAAACAAGGAAAGACAAAGGGAGTGCATGAGGAGAATATGACAAGGTACATCATCAAATGCAAGCAACGTAAGTGATGAAAATAAAAATATTAATGTTAATGTGACAAATGCACCATTTCAATTTGATGTCATTAATGAAAAAAATGCACATAATGAAAATGAAAATCATCAACATACACCAATTGAAATGATGGGGATAAATGCACCTAATTCATCTAATGAAAATGTAGAGCATGCAGCTGTGTTAACACCTCCTAGAATATTTTGTAGAAAACCAAAGTTCTAATTGACAATGATGAAAATATTTTGAAGCTAATGCATGATAAAATGTCAAAAATAAATTGTAGAAGAATTGTTAAAAAGATTTGGAATAACTATTTTGAAAAATTAAATCAAAGTGGAAGATGTCAATTAGTTGTTGAAATGATTAAGAATTTGAAATTTAGAGAGACTATGACAATTATGGGGTTAAGAACATCTGAAAATAGTACTGAGAGAACCATTGTGAGAAATCTATTCAATGCATATCAAGCCATTCGTTCACAATCACGCAATAAATATGCTAATATTACTCGACGTGTCCTCACATCAACTATAATGGGAAATGAAATGAAAAAATCTCGTATAGTAAGAAAAACAAGAAAGTCATTAAAGATAGGTAGATCAACATTACAGAGAGCCTTACAAAGGCGAGACAAAATTGAGGATCCAAACACTAATTCTCTTTGGTCATTCTTGGGTAGACTCCCACGCAAGGACAAGGTTGTCATTGATGCATTAAGAACCAAAATTGAAAAGTTTTAGCATGACAACACAAGGGTTTCACCCAACCAAAGAGATGTTGTTAGGAGGAGAATCGGATCTACAAATCATATGCCACATCCAAAACACTTTTTGGATATGACACAAACACAATTTTATGAAATATTCCTCCAAAGTTTTCCTCAAATTAAAATTAGTCAAAGATTTTTAGAAATGATAAAACCCTTTTACGTCAAGATTAATCATGTGCACACTACATGTTGTTGCAGGGTACATATTGAATTTTCCATACATTATGATATATATCGTCATGTTTATTGTACTTTGCACACTAACACTATTTTGTAGGAATGTGGTCTTCATGTACCTCCTACATCATCAAGAGATTTTATGTCAAGTGTATTATGAAATCAAGATGATGGTTGCATTTATTATAAGATGATGTGTTTGAATGGATCTTGTAGTGCATGTGGTGGTATGAGAAAGTTGTGG
>MU226382.1:1584116-1596532 GCA_018584345.1 Thuja plicata
CATATTGTTGTATTGCTGATGGATAAGGGAAATTCAAGGAATATATTATGGAAAGAAGAAAATAGTTGTTTGACATAAATGTCAGATATTTGTAAAATATTTGTTTGGCATTGTTGTCAAAGGGAGATAATGTATCCATATTATCATTAGAAACTATTCACTATTAGATTACTCCAAACAGGGAGAGATCATATCCATAGGGAGAGAATTTCTATAAAGAAATCAAATACAAAGGGAGAGTTGCTGACAAGAGACAGAGACATCAAAGAAGAAGAACAGTCAAAAGAGAGAAATTGAAACAAAAAGAGAACACAACACATCAGAATAAGAAACACAAAAAGACTGCAAGAATCAAATCTAAGCTAACACAGAGCTTATCGATGGTCAGACATTTTTATCAGTTATCAAAATAAAGTTTTTGGTAATTTGATGAATCTCAACAATTGTATTTCATATTGTATTAGAAATAGTATAGTGTGATAATATAGTATGTTGCCATCAATGCCAAAGGGAGATATTGATGACATGTAACTGATTGAATGTTTGATAATGTTAAGTTGAATATGATGCAAGACATTAAAATAGTTAATGATTTGTATTGTCATTGATGTCAACTTGATATCATCTGTACGGTTATGTACATAATGCCAACGACTTCAGAGAATCAATGGAACAGAGATTATGCTTTTAGCAATGCAAAAAAGTCAAGTATTCACTAAGTGACAGACAACACCGATGGAGTACACACCATCGGTAAAGGCAAAGAAAAAGTCACAGTGATGCCCGACGAGCAGATAACAGTGTTGCCCGATGAAGCAAAAGCCTATGATGCCCGACGGACGGAGATCCCAAAGCTAACTGGAGTTACACCGACGAAACTGACAGGTGTCACCGATGACTACGTGCAGAGTTGATCAACATAATAGAGAGTTTAGAAAATGACAAAATATCTAGCTGGTAGAGCTTAAGGATAGACTTAACTAGTTGTTTTATTTTTTTTATTCGCCCAGAGTTAAGTAATTGATTTAAAGAAGATTTGTACAGTTGGCAAGAAGATAACTATGAGATAAATTAGGAGTTAACACTGTAAATCAGATTGGCTGGATTGTTTTTCATGCCAAGAATCAAGAATCAAGAATCAAGAATCAAGAATTAAGGAACAACATGTCTATATAAGAGACAAGCATAATTCATTTCTGATATAAATACACATGAAAAATCAAATACATGGAAGGAGAGTGAATAGAAAGAGGATGCTGAAGAGAAACTGATGAAGGATAACTTCATATAGTCCTGATCAATCAAGTTGAAGGAGAGCTAAAGAATTTTGCGGACATCGATGAACAGTGAAGCACAGCATCACAGAGTAGAAAGTGTGGAGCACAAAGAATTGAATTGATACATTGATCAGAGAGGTATTGTACTTAAATAGATCTAAAAATCTACAATTCAAGTTGCATTAGAAATAGGTCATAATGTTTCAGTTTAACCATTGAAGCATCAAGTCTCTTAACAAAGCAGAACTTAACCGTCTTCTATAATTGAGGTATATCCCAACAGATTGCCAAAAAGGTTGATTCATGAAAGTAGCATTGAATTTGGATAAACCCTATTGACAGCCTAAGAAGAAGGTTGATTCAACGATGGTAGCAAGATTTGCATAAAGCCTATTGACAGTCTAAGAAGGAGGCTGATTCAAGGATGGTAGCAAAATAAATGCTAGAAACTGAGTGACAATCTATATATAAAATCCTCTAAGAAGGTTGCACTTAAAAGTGTGTTTGTAACCTTTAACAGGGTTGCCTCCTAACAGGGCTCACTTTCAGAAAAATGAAAATTTGGGGTACCGGTCCCAATGGTTTTTCCCTTAACAGGGTTTCCACGTTAAAATCCATGTGTTATGTGTGTATGGTTTATTACTTTATTTTTTTTACATTTCATATATGCATTTCTGAATTGATTGGTATACTCTGCATATTTACTGAGCATTGGTAAATAGTTTTTACTGCTTATCGGTTATCAAGGAGAATAAGGACAAACAAGGTAAACCGACAGATAGTTTATTATTTCAAGTATTTCATGGCATGCATCTTGTAGGGACTTAATAATCTGAGGTGTATTGATTGGTGGTAAAAGATTAAAGGATAAATGTTTGAAGCCACTGATTCACCCCCCCCCTCCCCCCTCTCAGTTATTACTAACAAATACATGATTCCTAAGATTTCTAATCTCTATAGAATTAGGAAAAGGATTGTTAAGATCAAAATTTCACATAGCTTCAAGAGTAATAAAAAAATTACTTTCTAGTATGTGATGCAAAGAGTCCAAAGGTTTCTCAAGGACATCTGCAATAGAATCCAAAATATTAGGTCTCCAAATTTCTAGAGGAAGTTGAAAATGATAAATCCAAAATACATTCCTAGAATGAAGCTCTATTATTGAATCGAGCCACACATGACAAGGTTTAATGAGAAAACCAACTTGATTATAAAAGTATGGTCTTCCTCTGAAATCTATATTTTAATTAGCCATTATAGAATAAATTATGTATAGCTAAAATAACCTACATATTTCCCTAAGCTGTTGCATATTAAATGCTCAATTCTCAAGAAAAAAGGCAGTACAATTTCAAAACATATAAATTTATAAATGTAAGTATGTTCTTGCAAATAAACATCTTCATTAGCTATAAGCTCAAGATCATTTACAATAATACGACGGGACTCAATTTTTGCAAATAAACAAAAAAATAGCTATAACTTCAAAATTATTTACAACAATAATAAGGTAGGGATTTAAGTTTTTTCAAACAACTATTATGTACAGATGATTATCAACTCTATTATCTATCTATTATCTATTTAGCTTCATGCATAGCCTACAGAAGAACACTAGGAACATTTTCATGACTAAAGCTAATAACCTCGTGAACTTGAACAATATCTTCAAAAGATAAAGACAAATGACCTCTGGGACCCTCCAAATCCCACCATACATAGACCCTAGATCTAAAGACCACAAAACAATCAACAAACAAAACAAGAGGGCAAAGCTCACTTACACTATAAAACATAATGATGGTGGCTGCTGATTAAGAAACTTACATACACATTGACACTCAGATCTCAATTTATATAGAAACAGGATTTAATCAGAAAATTGCAATTTCTATTTGAGTTTATATATATACAAAATTATACAAAATTAACTAAGAAAATGTACAGAAGTGGGAGAAATGAAAGCTCCTTAAAGAGAGCCCCACAATGATAATTTTACACAGGCCACTCTAATTGTAAGGTCAAAAAACCACTCTCAACGTTACGAAGCTGCAAGCATGCTTCCTGCACTCTTCTCCCATCTTGACGTTGGATAATATGGCTGTCTTTGTACAAGAAGTTGTCCTTGCATGGACACACCACCTTCTCACACTTCACTTCTTTCTCCATCACATCTCTCACATCAATTTCACTTTTGCCCATCTTGTCATCGCGTCCCCAATCCTTGTCCCACACATACTGCAATAATCAAGTTTTAATAATAAAAAATTAGATCATCTGAAGCTCACAGTGAGTAGATTTCCCCAATTCATGATAAATATTTGAGTGTTGCTTTTGGATTTGACTATGTGCATATTTTTTCATCAATGTTTTGAATCACACTTCGTGATAGGATGAAAAAATCTAGCATCAACGTTGCTTTCTCTCTTCATCCTTATGATAAATCACGGAATGTAATTCGAAACCTTGATGAAAATATATGCACACAATCAAATCTAGAAAAAGCACTCAAATCTTTCGAAACTATTATAATACAAACTAAATGTTTTAATTATTTGAATAAGCTTTTTACCAGTTTGAGTAAGTGGTAATCATCCATTACAGGGAAGATAAACTCTTCATTCCAAATTGGGTTGAGGTTTTTCTTCACCACACGTGTGGAAGCAACCTGTAACAAAATTAATCAGCATGTTGATTTGGGGCTACTTTTAAGTCATACATACTGAAAAATATATCAAGTCTAGAGAATATTAATCAATTTTGAGTGTTCTAGCACTTTTACCAACATTTAATGTGTGTGTTTTTAAGCTAGCCAAAATTTTGCATTTATGAAAAAAATGCAGACTAGATTGAACGTACATTAGGGCCAAACTTAAGGATGACGTAGGGGTCGCTGCTTCGAAGGTCTCGAACAGCCAAATTTTTTCCCTCCTTCACTACAACTCTTAGTCGCTTCCCCATTTCTCTTCTTCTTCTTTGGCTTGAAAACACAACGTACATACAACTATTAACTGATTATGTTTTTATAATGTTACAGATATTCTTTATATCAATGGAATTGTAATTGTCGGTGATTCCAATCAAAACGTCGACTGGATAGTGATATGGATAATAATGGAAGAAAGATAATAGTAAATTGGATAAGGGTAACGCTCAAAGGATCCTCATTCTTTGGAATGAAGAATATTTGCTTTTACCGACAAAAAACTGGATTCCCTATGAAATATTACGTGGATAGATATTAGAGAAAGATTCATTCAACCTTGGAGAGGGCATATGATGCAGATTATGTTGGTTCCAATTATCTATTTATGGATAAGTGTTAGTATTTTATTAAATATAAAATAATAGTATATATATTAAAAATAAGTATGGATACAAGATCACCTCTTTAAAATAAATGGGATTCTGTCTATAGGATTAAAAGTAAATTAAAAAATTTGTATGGACATATTTTACATTGATAAAGTAAAATTGTGTATAATTGAGATATATATGAATTAGAAAGGATAAGTATTAATAAAAGAAAGATAAATTAAAATTATAGATTCTAGATCGAGGTAGATTAGGGTTTATTTAGAAAGAAGTGTAATTTTTATTTTGAACATGCAGGTGGTGCAAGAAATAGATAATATATATTGTGCAGGTAACCAAAACACATGAGACAAAATCATCAAATATCAATTGAAGGACATTATAAATTTTCATTTAAAGGTTCAATCATAAACATCTATTCCTAAATTTACATCCAACATGGTTCACTTAAATACACACCATCCAAATTATTTATTTCTTTGTTGAATCAATCCTTGGAGTTTAGTTCTTATGAAGAAAATTTTGTGTTTCATTATATACATAACATACTTCTTAAGGCATTTCTTGGCATCACTATTTTTACTAGCACAAATATCACCTAGAAATTGAAAATTAGAGATAATCAGATTTCATTGTAGTTTGATTGTCATACCCATGCACAAAATGAAGATAAAATATATGAATGTGCATTTAAAAAAAGATAAAATCGGCTTATCTAGCACATGAATAAGCAAATCCAAAATGATCAATACCAAAAAATTGAACAATTCATTTTCAATGAAGAAAATATCTATTTTTTTCATTAAATTCTCAAAAATCTACAATCTCCAGTAAAAATAACACTAAAGGGTAATCCCACAATAATGGGTAACAAATTTGGGGACATCCTATTTTTACCTAAAATTGTACATTTTTTTAATAAAAATATAATGATTTAGGTCATGAAAGGTCTCATTTTAAGAAATTAATTGAAGAGGGTTACATCAAACCCTTCTAGATCAAACACCATTGGATAGAACCCTTCTAGTCTCAAGCCACGTCTATAACAGAGCCTTCGCTACACTTATCAAAATGCTGACAAAAACCCACTTTTACTTTAATTATGTGAATGTCATTTTTTTACCTTGCCTACCTCATCTAGCTTGCCTATATATGCGAGCCTCTATGTACATTTAATTAATTATGTGACATTATTCATTTTTCATTACAGTGTGTTTTTTATTAAGGGAAAATTGGTTTTACACGAACCAGAAACCCAACTTCAATACATCAAAAAATAAAAAGAAGAACCAACAAAAAAAACAAATGTCAATAAAAAGGAGCCAAAAGATAGGGGATAGCGCCCCAAACCACCTACAGACTCTTAACTAAATCTACATTCTTCTGAAAATTTTGCATTAATCCTCCTAATCTTACTAACTAAATTATCAATGAGGAGTACTCCCATGTCCTTACTGCATAACCTGGTAGCTGGACCTAGCTGAGCTTCCATATTTGTGTTTTCCACAACAGCATTTGTTTCCTTAGTCGAACCTGTATCCTTGAAGTGCACTTTTTTGGTTGACTTAACGCTCATAGAAAGGGAGGCATTTATATCTTTAGATAAACCTTCAAAAGCCTTTTCTTAATCATTCAATTTCTTGAGGCCCTCAATGGAATTGTCCATGGTAGATTTTCTAACTGCACCACAACTTTAATATTATCTTACATCTTTTTAAGGACATCCTCCAAATTTTTGATCCTTTGTTCATGGTCCACTTTCAGCTCACTAATTTTTGTAGCCAAGGTATTAGTACTCTCCATAAAAGCATCTAGTTGTTGTTTGGAAGAGGAATTAGTACTCTCTTGAACAATCTATTGATTTTAGACACAATCTAAGAGAAAATCGCATTATGGTTATCCATCACACCCTTAATGTCCTTGTTGATTGCCCGGGTCTCCAAAATAGAGGAACCCTTTTCATTAGGGGTTTCTATCTCCACCGGGATCTCCACATGAATGACGAAAAAATAAATCGAATAACCTTGATTAGGGAGAACAGGGGACTTGGGGCATGTGGCATTCACGGTCTCATAATATTTTCCCTAGGCTATCTTTTTGGGTCTAATCAAAATAAACCCAGAGGACTTCACAAAGCTAACACTAGCCTTTATTTTTCCCTTTTTGTCCCTACTGGGGTCCATAGAATCTAGAATGTAGTCATCAATGGGGACATAGTCTGAGATTTCATCTTTTGAGACCACAACCCTTTTTTGAGAAGACAAATTTGAGGGCTTCTTTCTAACCCCACCTGAAACACCTCATCCCCATCTGAATCTACAAAATTACATTTTGAAGAAGTGTCACCATAATGCACATGAACGTTATTTTTAAGATCAATTCCTTTTTTGGGAGGGGGGTTTCTCTCCACATGCAACCCTTTTTCATGTTCCATAATCAATAAGATTAAATTCTCATGCAAAACATGGCATATGGGGTTTTTATCATGGGCTCTCAAGATATGATACAAAGATGAAAGAAGGTAGAATGGAAAGGAGATAACTTTACCATGCCTAAAGTGATTTAAAATTATAAAATGATAGCTAAAGAGGCTGGTAAATTTACCATCCAAGGTAAGGTATCTCATAATAACCTCTCTAACATCCAACTATGGTTCCTTAAGGGAAGCTCTATCACAATCCCCATTTGTGATCTTCTTGACCTTCTCTTTCTCATCTGACAAGAAGAAAATGGCCATAGCTTCATTAACACTCTTCTTGTCTCTATAGAAATTTATTCCTTCAATAATAATGTTTGAGAATTTAGCCACAAGAGCTTCATTTATCTCTAGCTCCATATCATAGACACATAGGGTGTCATCCTTCCAACCTAAAACAAAGGTATATATAACCTGGGCATCAGCCCCATGGAGATTTTCAATATACCTAGTAAGATCTCCCACCAAAATAGCAGACTGAACTCCCTCTTCATTCAACCACTTCTCATACACCATCGCTTCCAATATAATGTGATCACCTCCCATGGAAAAATTATAGGGATTACCCACAAACTCATAGGTCAAAATGCAAAAACCCTGTAATATAAATTTCATAATACTCAAGTTTTTACAAATAAATGAGGCTCCCCTATGGACAGTCGTTCGCACATAGGAAGCCACAATTTCTGAGGCAAGGGGAAAAATCACAATGCAACATCATGTCGCAGAAGCATCTAGATCTCCATTCGGATATAATCATTTACTTCCTAATAAATAATGTGAGGGGAATCAACTCCTATTTTTACCAGCCTATCAGTCACTTTATTTCCCTCACAATAGACATGGGAAATAAAATAGGAACCAAAACCACTTAAATTTTTAATACAACCCTCTATATAATGCTCTTGATCATCCAACTCGGGGGGATAATCCTTTCAAACAATTAATAATGTTTAAAGAATCATATCCAAGCCATATTTTCTCCAAACCTTTATCCTTATCCATTTTTAAACCAATGTAGGTGGAAAAAGCCTCGACAAAGTGGTTTCTCTAGGTACCCAAAGGGAGGGCCACTATAGAGAAAAACCTACCATTGAGGTCATGAACCACTCCCCCACATCTTGCAGGTCCAAGATTAACTTTCACTACCCCATTTTTTTTTCATTGTGTGTTAATGGTTTGTATTTTATTGTTTTCTTTCTAATCCTAGCTAACCTCAACACGGTATTAGAGCCATGTTAGGAAAACCTTTCCCAAACAAACACTTTTCCTAATAGAGAATTATTCACAAAGCCACTTTACAATTAATTTCCATTTATTGTCTTTATATGTCATATGTTGAAAAGCTATTTATTAGTTTTCAATAGAGCTATATTGTACTTTATTACTATCTCAATAGATCTATGATTTAATTTATGCCAATATTGGTTGCACATGCATATATTTTTGATTAGGTGAAAAAGAGGTTTTCAAGGGACCTGAAACCCTTTACATCCTTACCAAAGATAGAGCATTAAGTATCAGCATAAACAAGACATTGACCAAAGATAAAAACAAAAGGACAACTGGCACAAAGAAACAAAATGCCAGCACATAGAAAAGACCAACAAAGAGCCAGCAAACAACCAACCTAAAGGAAAACAGAGAGTAGGATTATACAAAATTCTTTAGAATCTCAATTTCTTCAATCTCCAACTTGTCCATTTTAGTCGTAGCACCTTTGAGATCATCAAAGTACTTATTGGCTCTGAGTCCTTAGTTGCACATACATATGTTGATGGCTATGATTTATTTTGATAAATTTATGCAGAAGTTGTTTCGCATAAAAATTTAATCTAATAGTGATAAAAGTAGAGTTACAAGTGCAATGAATTGTTGATGTAAAGAGCAGCTCATATTGTTGTTAAGGTGCCTCAACCCGTATATTCTTTCTCATTTATCTTTGCATCATTTTTGGTGTTTGTAGTTTTGGTCTCAACTTTTTAGCATATAAAAAGTCATCTGATGTTACATTTTACAACCTTCTAAATATACTAAAATAATTTTGTCATAATATATTTTTTTGTGAGGTTTTATTCCATGCTTTGCTAAAGTCGAGCTACCAGTGGTAACCTTTTTTCTCAACCACACTCACATCAAAAACATCCCCCATAGGTAATTGAAATCTTGCCCAAATAAAAATATAGTAATTGTTTTTCCAATATTTGTAGAGCATCATTTTCTATTATCTATGCCTCTTAATTACAGATTTCAACATCAACTAGTATGAAAATAATCATATAAAAGGTGATGCCTTGCAACCATTGAGAAGACATCAAAGAAGATGAATAAATTTCCTGTCCCTATAAATTTGAGATTGTTCGAACTATAATTTCCCCACTACATGATATCAACTATAGTTTGAACTGTAATTCTAGTTCTTTGCTTGAGATAAAAATAAGAATTTTTAATCTACATTTTTCTACATGTGAGATAAAAATATATTTTTAAAGATATGATAATTTTTCCCACATTGCATTGGATGATCTATTGTTTGCAAGAGCTAATTAAGAGCTCTAAACATAGAATGAAGTTTTTAAGTGTAGATCTTCATGAATATGCACTTATCTTCTCTATTTATAGTTGGAATTCAATATGTTAAAGACCTCTATATAAAGAGGTAGAATTTAATTCACTATTGTATATGGTGGAATGGTTATCAAAGGTAGAAAACCAAGTCACACATGTACATTGAAAGTGGATCCTAAAATTAAATCCCTTTTGAGGACTAAATTTATTAGCGCAACCCAAGTAGATGAAGGCATTCTAATGCATGATCTAGTCTTGAAAGGGAGTATGTAATTTTAGGACCTCTTTCCATTGATGTAGGAATGAGATTATGGAAATTTAAATGCAAGTAAAACAAAAACCAATACAATGATCAACAACGAGATATAGAATCTAGTGTATCAAATTAACTGCTAAGAGGAATAAGGATGATGAAGAAATCATCTTGGAGGCTAGTAGAGGATGAAAATTCAGATCCATAGAAACCCTATTAGACTGTACTAAAACTGGAAACTGATTGGGATCCAGAAACCTGCAAGTTAAAACATTGTGCTGTGAAAATTTGAGTGTTGTAGGAATAGGTCAAACCCAGTTTGAACTATACTAGTATAGGGAGAATTTGGTTCAACCTATACCCTGGAGGTATGAATCTAAAGGTTTTAGGATTTTGACTGATACTGCACTTTCAAATCACCAATTCTGAGTCTGACACTCCGTGAATCTGCACTGCATAAAAGAGAAGGGGAAATTGTTCAAGGAAAGGGGTTTTCCTTGGTCAAGCCCCTATATAGGAATTAATCTTCAAATGAAATAAGTAAAGTTTTGGAAAGTTGAATCCCAGGGAGCATATGGCTTATTTTGTGTTGTCATTATGGCAACAAATTCATATGAAGTTTTGACAGTAAACTATGAAGTGAAAATTGACTAAGTGAAGAAGATAGAACAGAACAATGACTTGCAGTCGATCAGGGCATCAACGCACATGCATACGACCACATCAGGATATGCACATTCAGACTTACACTCTATGGTATGTTATTATGCTTACCCTATAAACACATGGTACGAAATGGCAGTACGAAAAATTTATAGAAAGAACAAGTACACTAGCAGTTTAGAATACAGAGTATGAAGCCGACTTCATGATTTCGATTAGCGTAAAATCTTTCGGTTTGTAAAGGCTAAGAGCCTATTGTAATAAGTTTGTAATCATGTATTAAACATTTTTGTAAACACGCTTAAGCCAATTTGTTTGGAAGCATTGTAAATATTGTTTTTGGGCCGACTAAGGTCTTGTTTATAAGTTGCGTCTATTCAGGCATAAAGATATATATATATATATATATATATATATATATATATATATATATATATATATATATGTAATGCAAAGATATATTGTAAGTGTCATAGAAAAAGTCAAAGAAGATGTATAGCAGAGAAGTATGAAGATATCAATATGAGATAGATCCCTTAAAGAGGTTAAGAGCATAAGAACATAATTGGAACTGATCAGACATCTGTGTCACATACAACAGTTCACTTTTGGATATAGTGCATATCTATTCTCGGGAGGTTGTAGCCTTCTTTCTCTTTGAGAAGTGAGCTCTTGGATAGTGAGTCCTCACCCCTAACAAGGTTGTTTGTAAAAGACACCTAACAGGTTCAGATCCTTAACTAGGTCATTGTACTTACATTGTAAAGATTGCTCCTAACAGGGCAAAGGAACTCTAACAGGTTCATTTATACTAGTGCAATATTTGTGGGTACTAATTCCCACCGGGGTTTTCCTCTAATCAAGGTTTCCCCGTAATCATATCTTGTGTTATGTGATCTTTTGTTAAGCTTCAATTGTTATATGATTGATTTATGTTTAAGTTGCTTAATTTGAATAATTAGCGAAACACTGATTCACCCCCCCCTCTCAGTGTTTCCAACAATTGGTATCAGAGCTTGGTCCTCAGAGAGAAAATTTTAACCACTTGAGGAGAGCATGGATTCAGCAGAAGTCAAACATCTGAAAAATAACCTTGAAGTAGCCCTTGAAGATCTAGACAAATCTAAGAAATAAAATGAAGAACTTAAACTAAAATTTGATGGCTCACAAATGCTTATCAAGAAACTAAGGAAAGAACTAAAAGATTTCTCCACCAATGATTTGAAACTAGATGAAGAGAACATGTCTCTGAAAGATAAGATAGAAGAATTGAATGATCAGTTAACTAATAGCTTAACAACTATTGAAGAAAAGAAAAAATAAAACAATCAGTTGGATGAAGAACTCATGCAAGCCAATATGAAAATCTTGGAATTGGAAAATATCAAGAACAAAATTGAATCTGAATTATCAGGAGCAAAAGACAAGATTGACAAACTACACACAAGCTCTAATTTGATTCAATCACAGCTCTATGCATAAAAGCTAAAAGGTGACACCACTGGTATGGGATACATTTTATCTCAAATCGAGATCAACTCATTACAAGAAAGAAAGAAAGCTCTAACATAACCTATAGAAGAAAAGAAAACTAAAAATCATGAAGAGACTAAAGTAGAGTCACCAAAAGGTAAGCACAAGGCAATCAACCATACTTTCTATGCCTGTAACAAGCAAGGACACTTGGCAAGAGATTGTAAGAATGTAAGACCCTTCAATGGTTACTGCTACTCCTGTAATAAGTTTGGTCATAGGGATATTCATTGCAGAACAAATCAAAGAAATCAGCCACAACTGAACCAAAGGAATCAAACTCAATTCAATCAGAGAAATCAACCTCAAAGAAACTTGTAGAACATTACAT
>MU226382.1:1611819-1627454 GCA_018584345.1 Thuja plicata
TTCCCCCCCCCCCCCCTCTCAGTGTTTCCAACATAAAGCATGTAAAACAAGACAAATGTAAGTATTCACCTTGCTTTTAAAAACCCTTATTGATGGATCTAGATCTGCTATATCCACATAGATGTATACTTTCATGATTGAATGTTGATATAATGCAACATGTATTCACCAATGCAATAGATCTACACTTGTCAATGCATAGATCATGGATGTATGTATGCTTGAATGGATAAGGAGAGGAATGAAGAATGGATCTAGATCATCTTGCACAATTCATAATTCCTTCACTAAACCACAATGGGAGAGAAATTCACACAAATGAATAGGATAATGCCTTATGAATGAAAGATAACCTCAAAATATTGGAGCCAAATCCTTGCTCGCTGCTAAAAATAACCAAAAATCTCTTGAATTGCACCTTGAACTTGATTGCTTGCATATGATAGATCTAGATGTATATTAGAGATGGAATAATTAAGGGAAGATGCCTCCTTTTATAGTTACTTTTTATTCCAAATTTACAAAGGCCAACCTCACTGCAGGGAAAATTAAAATACTTTGCATCGGGCCCGAAAACCACCAAAATTCAACCCTTGAGGTATGGTCAAAAGTGGTTCAACCTATACCTATTCTAGGTTGAATCAGGTTTGACCTATACCTAATTGAGGTTGAACCAGGTTTGACCTATACCTGTAGGGGTAAATTTTGAGGTAGACTTTGTGGGGCTAGAGAAGTATTAAGAGGCTTAGGGAAAAATGGAGATAAAAGCAGGGAAATCAAGCATAAATGCATCCAAAATTGAGGAGATCAATAAAATGGGACCCAATACGTCCTAGAGCTTCCAAATTAATGGGTGCTAATTTTTTAGGACTAAATATTTATCCCTTACTTTAGTGGGAGTATGAGATAAGCTCATGCTCATGGTAAAGTAGATCAAATTCATAAGATGATCCCACCAAAGTTAAGGAGACAATAAAATATTAATCCCCAAGTGACTTAAGCCATCATCAAATACAGAAATTAGATAAGAGAGAAATTTCTAGTTAGAGAGAGAGAGAGAGAGAGAGAGAGAGATTACCTTAGCCCCAGTAAGATTGTATATCTTACTATGAACCACACAAAAAAAGTGTGACCACCATGCCCAGTAAGATTGTATGTCTTATTGTGGACCACACAAAAGAAAGTGTTGCAAAAGATGGTATTGAAAGTTCTAGCAGTTTGTATGCCATTTTAGTCAATCCATGTAGGATCTATCCATAAATATTGTATGTCAATAAGGGACCCGACAAAGAGTGATTTGTCCTTAAGGATTATATGTCCATAAGGGATCAAAAGAAAAAAGAGGGATCATTCCTTAAGGATTGTATGTCCTTAAGGGATTGGAAAAAAAAGAGGGAGCAATCCATCAGGATTATATATCCATAAGGGATCCAAAATTTAAGGCATCATTAAAAAAATAGTGTGTGTTTGCAAAATGAGAGCGAATTGTATGCCCCCACATTACAGATATTGAAAATGCCTTAATGGGATTAATGAATTTAACAGAGTGTACATGCATCCACTAGAAATGTTTCTATAGCATGCAAAAAATGCTATAAAGGAATGATAAATAAGAAACTAAACCAATTCCTACATTATCACATACACCTCAAAAGAAAGATATGGAACGCATACTAATGTAAAGAATATAAATAAGAAACTATATTAAACTATTGAAAATAAAAGCAATACAAACCTCCAAAATAAAATGAAGAAGTGTGGATGAGTGTTGTTGATAGTTGGAATGTGGTTTCTCACAATCCTGCAGCATAACAATGTGATGAAAGTTATTTTTTGAAGATGGGGAGAGGGCTCTTTTATATTTATTTGAGGAAAATGGATGGTTGAGATTCAAATTTAGATGGAGGGCTCAAATTATTTAGGATAAATGATGTGGCCATGAGGTGGAGTTCTATTGGAGACCAAATGGATTAGGTTTTTGACCATTCAAAGGGGGAAAGATGCTCACACACGTGTGAGAAACCTTTCAAAGTGATGGGTCAATGACAAGGTGGTGCAGGAGCACACCTAGGATAACCTCCATGTTTTAGTTGTTTTTGGCTTATACTTGACTCTAGCCAAGTCAAGGATGTTGATTTGATTTTATACCTTAGAAGGTCATTGCTTTATGGACTAGGTGAGTTAGTCATTAGGACCAAAGTCACCAAAATAGTCAGTGTTAGTAGTTTTGCTAATTTAGTGTTAGAGGCTTAAAGTTAGGCTTTGAGTTTTTAATGTGTTCAAAACACTTGGGCAATGTAAGAAAGATTCCATGAGGCCATAAATGATGTTAGTTCATCAAGTTAGAGAAGTTAGAGGTCCTAAAAATGAGGAAAGTGGCATGAGAGCAAATATTCCAAATATTTCTCAAAAGTTGTCATGACAACATTTGCAATAATAGCAAATGTTGCATGCAACTTGGCAACATAGGATTCCCTAAGAGATAGGAGTGGGAAAGCAACCAAATCACCTAGAAACATGGAGAATGGCATCGAATGGAAAATAAGACTCGAATCTCAAGGTCATTGATGCATCGTAACAAGTTTTGAATATTCAATATAGCTCTGCAACTCTATATTCAGGAAATCTGAGCATTTCAGTGTAACAGTGCTATCTAATAGATAGAATGCCTTATTTTAGTTGTTGATTTTTTTTCATAGGATAGTTTGAAGTGTTTTTCATTCAGTAAGAAATTTGATTAGAGTTAGTCTAAGGTCTTAACTAAATTGTTTTTGGTTTTGTGATTTCACTGGTACTGTCTAGACCAGTTGGTCATTTCATGGCTCCCCCATGAAATCTAGCCATGGGATCTTCCTAAGGATAGATGGAAATGTTAGGGGAGTCAATGGTCTATACATATGTAGGAGTAGGAGTCTTGTGGAGTCGATTTTCTATTTTTAGTGCCAAGCCCTAGGCGAGCATACACTGTTCGGTTAGAGGTTTGGCGATGAAATAGTGAGCATTTCATGCGGGGAAGGAAAGTACAGTATAGGATAAGAGTAGTGTTATGTGAGAAATGACCTAATCTTACACTGTTGAGAGATTTAGGCACTCACCAATCCATTTGGTCAAGTTTTGAAAAAGAATATAGTCAAGTCTTACTAATTAGGCCTATTAACCCTATTGGTCCTAGATAATAGGAACCCTTTGTATGGAGGACCTAGGAGTTTAAAACCTTTAAAATATTTTATGAAATGATAAAGGATATCTAAATGTGGGATTGGTTTTTCAAGTCCTTTGGAAAGTTTGGGCAAGAAATAGGAAAAGGTCTCTAAAAAAGGCTACAAGGAATTAGGCCTCTCAAAGAAAAAAACTTGAAATCGATTGAAAAGAGGTAGAAGATCCTTCAAGATGGATTCAAATGGAATGTTTCCTTAATGATGGAAACCCCTACAATGAAATTCATGGATGGAAAGAGGTTGGTACTTAGATTCTTCTAAGTGTAGGAGAGGAAGTGAAGTACCCCAAAGGGTGTTAGTCTTTCAAGGGTGAAGCACAAAGAGTGAGACTCTTAGGGAAGAGTTGGATTAGGAATTAGTTAATCATCTAAGCCTAATTAGGACCTAGAGGAGACTAGGGTCCTTGAAGAAGAAAAAGAAGGTATTCTTAGTCAATTGTGCAAGAAAGCCCAAGGAACACTCACACCATATTGGTATTAGAGCTTGATTAAAGATCAGGCTTCTGGTGGATTTTTCAGCCTACTGAATCAGTTGGAGAGAATACACTAGTGGGATTAGTAGAAGACAAAACCATGGTGACTAATGCTGAGTTAGCCAAAAAAGTGGATGAGAAAGAAGAATACAACAAGTTGTTAAGAGAAAGTTTGTCTCAAATGGAGCAACTCTTGGGAGAAGTCCAAGACAAAGTTGATAAGATGAAAGATAAGATAGATCAGAAAGAAGAAGAAGAAGCAAGGGAGAAGGGAGTGGATTTAGAAGAGGAAGCTCCAACCCTTGACCCTATCATTGTTGAAGATCCCTTCTTAAAGGCATTGAAGGCTTTAAGTGGAAAATCCTTGGAGGGTGTACCACTATTTGGTGGACAAATGGATCCAGATTCAGTTGTGGATTGGATTGAAAGTATAGAAAACCATTTCGAATGTGATGGTGTAACAGAGGCCCAAAAAGTGAATGTGGCCAAGTCAATATTGAGAGGATCAGCCCTCACATGGTGGAAATTTACTCAAACAAAGGGAGAAAGAAGGAAGGAGTCCTATACTCATATGGAAAGGCATGGTGTCTAAGATAAAATAGACCTACTTTCCTGATGACTATGAGGTTCAGTTGCATAGGAGAAGACACAATCTCAGACAAAAATATTTGGATGTCCAAGCATACACTGAAGAGTTCCAAAAGTTGTGCTCAAGGTCACAAGTGGTGGAGGATGAAAGCATCAAGCTAGCTAGATACTTGAATGGACTCAAGTGGTCAATTCAAGAAGACACGAGTCTTGTGAACTTCAAAACCATTCACCAATGTTATAAAATGGACTTAAAGATAGAGGAGAAAGGAAAAAGAAAACACGATAAAACCTCCAAAGGAAGAGGTAGAGGAAGGGATAGTAGAGGACAAAGAGGTGGCTATGGTGGAAGGAGTTTAGAATCAAGGACACAAGCAGAATTCAAGTACACTGAGAAGAAAGAGGGAAGTTCTAGTAGAGGTGGTAGAGGAAGGAACTCAAATTTTAGAGGAAGAATTGGTGGACAAGGAAGAGGAAATTACTTTGCCAATATGAAATGTTATCATTGCAATCAAATGGGACACCCTGCGTATAGGTGTCCAGAAAAGGGTAGTACTTCTCAAGGAGGCAACAAGAGAACTAATTTAGTTCATGAAGAGAAAAATGCAGTAGAGACACATTTTGAAGTACCATTAAATTTAGAAGAAGGTGAGAACCTCATGATGAGGAGAACATTGATCAAGGAGCCGGTTAGAGAAGAACCCACCCAAAGAAGGTCCCTATTTAGAATCAAATGTAAGGTGATGGGAAAAGTATATAGATTCATTATTGACTTAGGGTCTACTGACAACATTGTGTTAGAGGAAGCAGTCAACAAGCTAGGCATGACAAGGATACCCCACACCCATACTTACAAGGTCACATGTCTTAGTCAATGAGCAAGCTTGGGTGGAGTTCTCAATATGGAGATATAAGGACAAGGTTATATGTGATGTGCTACCTATGGATGCATGTCACTTGCTCCTAGGTAGACCATGGCAATTTGATCACCAAGATATCCATGATGGAGTGAAGAACTCCTATACATTCAAGAGGGACACAGTAACTTTCAAAATCCAATCATTGTTAGAGGATGCACATGTGAAGACATCAGGTCCTAATGTGCTTATGGTGGGTGAAAAAGAATTGATAGAAGCCATGGAAGAAGGAGAAGGATTTGGCTATGCATTGGTGCTAAGGCCAAGAGAGAAGGATGAAGGAAAAAGAGACAAGAAGCCAGAGCTACCTAAGGAGATACAAAACATGTTCTAGACTTATGAAGGTATAGTAAGTGAGGACAACCATCAGCATTACCCCCTAAAAGATCCATAAGTCATAGGATAGACTTCATACCCAGAGCTACCCTACCTAATAAAGTAGCCTACAAGATGACCCCTCAACAAAATGAGGAGATTGCTAGGAAAATAGAAGAACTCCTAAACCAAGGCCTTATCAAGAAAAGCATTAGCCCTTGTGCCATACCCACTATCCTAGCACCTAAGAAAGGAGGAACATGGAGGCTTTGTACTGATTCAAGGGACATAAATAGGATAACCATTAGGTATAAGTTTCCCATTCCTAGGATTGAAGACATAATGGATTGTCTAGGTGAAGTCAAGTACTATAGAAAGATAGACTTGAAGAGTGGGTATCACCAAATTAGGATACATGAGGGAGATGAATGGAAGACAGCTTTCAAAACCAATGAATGTTTGTATGAATGGCTTTCCATGCCATTTGGACTGTCTAATGCCCCCTCCACATTCATGAGGCTCATGAATGAAGTCCTCAAAGACTACATTGGCAAATTTGTAGTAGTATATATTGATGATATACTGATTTATAGTAGGACAAGAGAGGAGCATCTTCAACACCTTGAGACTGTCTTCAAGAAGCTGAATGAAGAGAAGTTGATGATCAACTTGGAGAAATGTGAGTTCATCAAAATAGAGTTGGTATACCTTGGATTTGTTCTCTCTCATGGAAATCTAAAAATGGACAAGAGTAAAGTGGAATCCATCATGAATTGGCTTACTCCAAGGACAACAATAGAGGTAAGAATTTTTCATGGCCTTGCTTAGTATTATAGGAATTTTATAAGGTAGTTTAGTGCTATTTGTGCTCCTATGTTGGACACAATCAAAGGAGGAATGAAGACTAAGTTCATATGGAATGAACAAGCCACTAAGAGCTTTGAGATGTTAAAAGAAAAGATTTCTACCCAACCTATCTTAGTCTTGCCGAGATTTGAGAAGCTTTTCACCATTGAGTGTGATGCAAGCAATGTGGCTATTGGAGTTGTCCTAAGCCAAGAGGGCAGACCAGTAGCATTTCATTCAGAACAGTTGAGTGAATCCAAGAGGAAGTACTCTTCCTATGACCTTGAAATGTATGCATTGGTTCAAGCTTTAAGGAAATGGAGACACTATTTGCTTCCCAAGGAGTTCATTGTCTATTCAGATAATAAAGCTTTAAGCTTCTTGAACTCTCAAGAAAATTTAAGTCACAAGCACTTGAAGTGGGTTCGGTACCTAAAAGATTATACCTTTAATATCAAACACAAGAAAGGTGTCCTCAATAAAGTGGCAGATGCATTGTTTAGAAGAGCTCTCACAATTCATGAAATTTAGTTGAAGAGTATGGGAATAGATCATTTCAAGGATCTATATGTTGATGATGAAGAATTTGTAGACATTTATAAGGTATGTGCTGAATAAAAGAATCATTTTCATAGCAAGTATGTTGAATACACTTTGCAAAGCAATATTTTGTTTAAGGGAAATCAGTTGTGTGTCCCTAGAGGGTCTATTAGGGAGAACTTGATTCAGGAAAAGCACAATGGTGCATTGAGTGGTCACTTTAGGATCACTAAGACCCTAGAACTTGTTCAAAGGTTCTATTATTGGCCGAGAATGAATCTTGATGTTAGGAGGTATGTGGAAAGTTGCATAATATGTCAAAGGGCCAAAGGTACTTCTTCAAATGCTGGCCTTTATCAACCACTACCTATTCCCACTAGGCCATGGGAATGATTGAGCATGGATTTTGTAGTTGGGTTACCCAAGACAAAACAAGGCATGGATAGTGTTTATGTAGTTGTGAACAGATTCAGCAAGATGGCTCACTTTGTGCCATGCAAGAAAACTAATGATGCAAACCAAATAGCCTCTCTTCTTCAAAGAGATAGTAAGAATCCATGGGTTACCTATGAGCATTGTGTTAGATAGAGACACTAAATTTATGAGTCATTTTTGGAAGACTCTTTGGCAAAGATTGGGCACAAATTTATCCTTTTGTTCTACATACCATCCCCAAACTAATGGTTAGACCAAAGTGGTGAATAGAAGCCTTGGAAATCTACTAAGATCCTTGACCAAGGAATACAGTCAGCAATGTGATCAATTGATTGGACAAGCTGAGTATGCTTACAATGACACCATCAACTGGTCAACAGGGAAGAGCCCCTTTGAGATAGTCTATGGATTACATCCTAGAGGAATCTATGATTTGATAGACTTGAAAGATGGAGTCAAGGAAAGTGGATATGCATATGATTTTGCATATGCAATGTAGGAGATACATGATACAGTTAGGAAGACCTTGACAGAGAATACCATGAAACATAAAGCCAAGGTAGATGAGAGTAGAAGAACAGTTTAGTTTGATGTGGGTGACTTGGTCATAGTGCATCTTAAAAAATCAAGACTTCAAAAGTGAGTCCCTCACAAGTTGTAGATGAGAAGGATAGGTCCCTGTCCTATCTTAGCTAAGTATGGTGATAATGCATTCAAAGTTGAGCTCTCGGAAGACAATGGACTATCACCTATCTTTAATATTTTAGCCTTAGTCCATTACAAAGGACCACAACAAGACATGGACCAGAGTCTCAAGGAAGTGATCAAAGATGTGGAACATCTCCAATTAACCTCTGCTACAGTCACAAGAATTGACAGTGTATTGGATACTAAAGTCTACAAACAGACTAGAACCAAAGGATACAATGAACACTTGATAAAGAAGCATGGTCAACCCGATGCTGATGTAATATGGGTAAAGGAATCAGAGTTTAAGAAGATGGGGATTGATCCAAGTATCCTCAATCCAAGGGTGGATTGAACTTTTTGTTTTTGGGAGGATGGTGCAGGAGCACACCTAGGCTAACCTCCATGTTTTAGTTATTTTTGGCTTGTACTTGACTCTAGCCAAGTCAGGGATGTTGATTTTTTTTTAGACCTTAGAAGGTCATTTCTTTTTCAACTAGGTGAATTAGTCATTAGGACTAAGGTCACCAAAATAGTCAGTGTTAGTAGTTTTGCTAATTTAGTGTTAGAGGCTTAAAGTTAGGCTTTGAGTTGTTAATGTGTTCAAAACACTTGGGAAATGTAAGAAAGATTCCATGAGGCCATAAATGATGTTAGTTCATCGATTTAGAGAGGTTAGAGGTCCTAGAAATGAGGAAAGTGGCATGAGAGCAAATATGCCAAATGTTGCTCAAAAGTTGTCATGACAACATTTGCAATAATGGCAAATGTTGCATGCAACTCGACAACATAGGATTACCTAAGAGATAGGAGTGTAAAAGTAACCAAATGGACTAGAAACATGGATAAGGGCATCAAATGGAAAATAAGATTCGAATCTCAAGGTTATTGATGCATTGTAACAAGTTTTGAATATTCAATATAGCTTTGCAACTCTGTATTCAGGAAATCCAAGCATTTCAGTGCAACAATGCTATCTAATGGATTGAATGCCTTAGTTTAGTTGTTGATTTGTGTTCATAGGATAGTTTGAAGTGTTTTTAATTCAGCAAGAAAGTTGATTAGAGTTATTCTAAGGTCTTAACTAAATTGTTTTTCAATTTTGTAAGTTCATTAGTACTGTCCAGACTAGTTGGTCATTTCATGGCTCCCCCATGAAATCTAGCCATGGGATCCTCCTAAGGATAGATGGAAATGTTAGGGGAGTCAATGGTCTATAAATATATAGGAGTAGGTGTCTTGTGGATTCAATTTTCTATTTTTAGTGCCAAGTCCTAGGTGAGCATACACTATCTGGTTAGAGGTTTGGAGATGAAACAGTGAGCATTTCATGCGGGGAAGGAAAGTACAGTACAGGATAAGAGTAGTGCTAGGTGAGACATGACCTAATATTACACTGTTGATATATTTAGGCACTCACCAATCCATTTGGTTGAGTTTTGAAAAATAATATAGTCAAGTCCTACTAATTAGGCCTATTAACCCTATTGGTCCTAGATAATAGGAACCCTATGTACGGAGGACCTAGGAGTTTAAAACCTTCAAAATATCTTATGAAATGATAAAGGGTATCTGAATGTGGGATTGTTTTTTCAAGTCCTTTGGAAAGTTTGGGCAATAAATAGGAAAAGGTCTCTGAAAAAGGCTACAAGGAATTAGGCCTCTCAAAGATAAAAACTTGAACTCGATTGAAAAGAGGTATAAGATCCTTCAAGATGGATTCAAATGGGATCAAATGGAATATTTCCTTGATGATGGACACCCCTACAATGAAATTCATGGACGGAAAGAGGTTGGCACTTAGATTCTTCTAAGTGTAGGAGAGGAAGTGAAGTACCCCAAAGGGTGTTAGTCTTTCAAGGGTGAAGCACAAAGAGTGAGACTCTTAGGGAAGAGTTGGATTAGGACTTAGTTAATCATATAAGCCTAATTAGGACCTATTGGAGACTAGGTTCCTTGGAGAAGACAAAGAAGGTCTTCTTATTCAATTGTGCAAGCAATCCCAAGGAACACTCACACCACAAGGTGTAAGAGGTGTAAGAGGGTGAGAAGATCAAAGTTTCTCAGACATGTGTGACCAACTTGGGAAAGTGATCATTGAAGGTTGAGTTGACATGTGAAGGAGGAAAAATCTGTAAGGGTGTAAGGCTTTATAAGGCTTTGTAAGAATTTTTAAGGATTTATGTAAGATGTGTAAGAGAGTGTGTAAGTGTCACATGTGAATTGGGTTATGTAAGATTCACATGTGACTTGGGTTTGCTAATCCCTTGTTAGGATTGTGAAAATGATTAGGGAATGATTAGGTGGGAGGTTACCATTAATTAGTGGCAAGTGGGTTAGAAGAATGGGTTAGGTTAGGGAAGTGAGGTTAGGTGAGGGTTAAAGTTAGGAGCCATGTGCTCAAATAGAATTAATTGTAATATTTAATTCCAAGTGGGGGGAAAGGCAAATAAGCTAGGTTAGTTTAATTAATCTAGGAATTAATAAAACTTTAGGGAAATGGAATAGGATAGGACTAAATAAATGTAAATTTATTTAATCAAGGATAGGGATAAACAGGATTCTTAATTAAATAAATTTCATTTTTTTTAATTAAAGGTAGGATAGTGATTACTAAATAGATAATAAATATCTATTTAATTTGTCTACGATAAGAGTAATGGACAAATTTTAGTGTCTACATTTTGCCCCTCTTTGATGTAGCATTGTGAAATGATGTTAAATCAAAGAAGATAAAAACATAGTGGATAAAAGGGATAAGACTAGTAGCTTGATGCCCCAGTCACTAGAGGATAAGGAAGGATGATGAGGAAGGATTTATATTCCCCCTCAGGAGGACAGGTGGGTTCAGAGAACACAAGTGTGCTCTCAAAATGGATAGGAATATGGAAGGAAAGGGAAAAGGATGGGGATGGTGAAGAAGGAATTAATGAAATTCATGCTGCAATGGTGTGAGTAACCTAAGTTTGATATTGTACTTGACACTATGCAGCAAGGTATGAGGAACCAAGATGAAATTTTTTTCATGTGCATGATAAACAAAAAGGGGTCAAATACAACCATATTCCTTATGACACCATGATATGGAAGACCATGATGCCTTGGGGAAATAGGATGAAAAGGCCATAATAAATGAAAAAAAATACTAATACATACAAGCAACAAGCAAGCATGCACAAAAACCAAAATCAAACCATAATTTTACCCCTAGTCAGGCTAAAAACTAATCGATTAAGGATGGAAAAGTTAACGATAACAAAAATGCACATCCAAAGGATTGGGAAGGATAAATCCCATGATGATGATTTTATGAAAAGTGGGCAATGGATTTTCAGCTGATTTGGATCAATGTGATGATTTGATTAAGGATTCATGTGCTAGATTATAAGATTGGATTGATTGGATTAGTATTGATTGCACTTGGTTGGACTATTCGGGGATTTTTGAAGGAATATATTGGAAGGAGGATAAATGAATGGATAGGAGGGGAGGAAGATAAGAGGAATTAGATAGGATGGAAGTGGAAGATAAGATGATTGGAGGATAAGATGGATTGAAGGTTGGAAGGAATTATATTAGAAGAGGAATGACTTGGAGAGAATTGAATTGGACTTGATGAATAAAGGAAGATAAGAGGAATTGGAATAGGATGGAAGGAATATGAAATAGATTGAATTGGATAAGAAGGAATAGAATTGGATGATAAGATAGATGAGAGGTTGGAAGAAAGAATAAATAGATAGGATGAGAAGAAGATAAGAGAAATTGGAGAATATGATAGAATTGGAAGATACGATAGATTGGATTAGAAGATAAATGAATTTGATAGAATTGAATTGGAAGATGGCGGAAGGATAGAATGGATTGAAAAGGATGGAAGAAAGATGAAAGGAATTTTAAAATATGATAGAATTGGAAGATAAGATAGATTAGATTAGAAGATAAATGAATGGGATAGAATTGAATTGTAAGATGGGTGAAGGATAAAATGGATTGGGACCAATATATGGAATGGATTGGATAAGATGGGAGGAAGACAAGAGGAATGAGATAGAATGGAATGATTGGATTAGAAGATGAATTAATTGGAAGATAAGATATATTGGAGGTTGGAAGGAAGAATAAATAGATAGGAGGAGATGAAGATAAGAAGAATTAGATAGAATAGAAGTGGAAGATAATATGACTTGATTAGAAGATAGATAGAATGGAAGAGGAATGGATTGGATTAGAAGAGGAATAAATTGGATAGAAGGAAATATGAATGGATTATATTGGAAGAGAAATAGAGTGGATAGAAGGGAAGATGAATGTATTATATTGGAAGAGAAATAGAGTGGATAACAGGGAATATGAATGGGTTAGATTGAAAGAGAAATAGAGTGGAGAGCACGGAATATGAATGGATTAGATTGGAATATTAATAGAGTGGATAGAATTGGAATATAAGATGGATGAATTGGAAGATTATATAGAATGGAAGGAATAAATGAATTAGATAGAATTAAATTGGAAGATGAATGGATTGGATGATAAGATAAATGGATTGGATAGAAGAGAATATGAAAGAATTAGAAGAATATAGGGAGAATTGGAGAATAAGAGAGAATTTGAAGATAAGATGGATTGGATTAGAAGATAAATGAGTTGGATAGGATTGAATTGGAAGATGGATGACACAATATAAGGGAATTGGAGAATAAGAGAGAATTTGGGTTAGAAGATAAATGAATTGGACAGAAGGGAATATGAATGGATTGAATATGAATTTGATAGAATGAGATTGGGATCAATAACAAGGGAGAACCATGGAATGGTGGAGATAGAGAGATGGCTTGGATGGGAGATAAATGAAGAGAATGGATGGATAGGTAATATTGAATGGATGAATAGGGAATGTGTGATCAAAAGATGTAGATTCAAGAACTACATGGTAAAGGAGTGAAATGCCCCACACTAGCAGTAGGAAAATGAAGGATGGGAAGATGGGGTATAAAGGATTAATGAAATGGAAGGATTGTATGTAAGGGATGTGAGTGGAAGACTGAAGAATGGGGAATAAGTAGATTACGATCCAAGGACTATGTTTCAAAGGATGCCCCCATACTAGAGGTAGGAAGATGGATGAGGGAGAGATGGTGGGTATAGCATAAATGAGATGGATGGATAGTGTATAAAGGATATGTCTGGAGGGGAGGAAGGCTCATATTTTCCAAAGCATGCATGGATGTTTGAGTGCCTCTAGTTTTTGTTCAAGAGAAGAGGTGTGAAAGTGAAAGAGATTTAGAGAAAGGATATGGCATAGAGGGTATGAATAGGATAGAGGATAATGATATAGATGAAATTGATGGAATAAGAAATATAGAATAGAGGAAATGTATAGGATAATAAAGATCAAAAGACATGGGAAAGAAGGATGGATTTATATAGGATTATGGAAGCAGGTGGAGGAAATGTATATGACAAGTGCTATGAGATGGAGGACATGGATAAGATGTCAAGATCAAATATAGGAAAAGTGGATGGAATTTTATAGGATAATGGAAGGGTGATGAAGGAGATGTATATGACAAGGACTATGAGATGGAGTACATGGATAGGATATCAAGATCAAAAATGGGAAAATGTAGGATAATAGATGGTGGATAGGGGACATGGATGACATGTATGGTGGAATAGGAATGGATAGAGCTTGCCCCAAGTGTAAAGTGCAAGGGGATGAGGATATGGGAATGGATGTATAACTAGATTTGGAAGACAATTTATATGGCATAAGGAGATGGGGGGGAGGAATCAAACATCTAGTTTCATGGATGGTATTGTTGGAGATTTACTTCTGGCAGCTAGTTGATTGTATGTTTGTCATTGATGACAACATATAATATACAAAAATGTTCTATATGTACTTATCAAAATGATGTTATCAAGCCTTGCGCAGTTATGTTCATATTGTAGACATGTTTATTATGATTTGTTCATACACATAGACTTAGATATGAAGTTTCAGTTGTGTTGTGTAATTTAGTTAACGACAGTTACAGTTTTGGAGTTTGTCTGTACAGAGCTGACGTATTGCATTGGTTATTGAGTTGCACCTATCTTCGGGATATGCGTGTGTATATTCAAGTTTAGTTATGAGTTGGTGATAGTTATCTAAAGGCACCAAATGTGTTTTAACAAGATTGAAAAGTTAGAGTTAATTTGGTGAGGCTGACTTAGTGAAGCGTCGTGTCTATTCAGTTTATATTGCGCGGTTATAATTATGCTTGTGTAGTCAGTTAAGCTGACAAGGATGTTATGAAGAGTTTCTTGACAGGTCCCATGATCTCATACTTTTAGGAAGATACTTATAGTAGTTCATTTGTGTAATGCTAAGTGTGAATGATAAGATAACAAACAGAAAATGTACAGAGCAGAATATCAGTTGTGTTTCATTCATCAAGGATCTATGTGAAGAAGAAGTGAAAGATTACAATACACTAGAACTAATCAAGATAGAAGGTCTATGCTACAGTTCATCATCAGATATAGTGCATATCTATTCTATAGAAGGTTGTAGCCTTCACCATTAAAGCGATGAGCTTTTGGATAGTGAGTCCTCACCCTTAACTGGGTTATCTGTAAAAGACTCCTAACAGGGTCAGACCCTTAACTAGGTCACTATACTAATTGCATTGTAAAGAACAACTCCTAACAGGGTTGCAAGATCTTCTAACAGGGATTATTATAAACAAGTATAGTTTATTGTGGGTGTTAATTCCCACCGGGTTTTTTACCATTTGGTTTTCCCGTAACCAAATTGTGGTGTTGTCTATTGTGTTATCTGAATGTGCATTTACTTTATTGTATTCTAAAGTTAATAAGAGAAAAAAATTTAATTAGTTGATAACTGATTCACCCACCCTCTCAGTTATCCTTTGGGATTATTCTAACAATTGGTATCAAAGCCAAGTGCCTTGGAGAGAAATCCTAACAACTTAAGGTAGATGAGATGGCATACTTCAGAAAAGAGAGCCCTAAGTTTGATGGAGAGAATTATCTGGATTGGAAGAACAAAATGATAACACATCTACAGTGTGTTGGTTTTGACATCATTGAGATAGCCACACAAGAAGTTTTTATTCCCTCTCTAAAAGACCTATCAAGAGATGATGCTACTAGTAAACAAAAATATACATTCACAGCTAATGCAGTTGCCAAAGAAGCCCTTATAAGTGCACTATCTGACAGTGAATTTTCTGAGATCAAGAAAGTAGACAAGGCATACACAATATGGAAGTATTTAGAAGACATGTTTGAAGGAGATGTTCAAGAAAAGAATGGGCGTAGGAAAACATGAAAAAATAAATACAACAATCTTGAGATGTTACCTGAAGAGAACATCAGAGCCTACAATCAAAGGATAAATGAAGCAGTTTCTGGAATCAGAAATAATGGTGGAGAAATATTAGAAGAAGACATAATGGACAAGTTGTTGACTACTTTAATAGCAGACTATGAGAACAAGATCAGTATTCTAGAGGAAACCATGCAATTTTCACAAGACTTCAAGAGAGAGACTTTGATCAGTAAAATCTCTGCATTTGAGATATCAAGATTGAAGACTGAACCTAAAAG
>MU226382.1:1629880-1648215 GCA_018584345.1 Thuja plicata
TGGATGTCAAATCAGCCTTTCTGAATGGTGACTTGAAGGAAGAAGTCTACATAGAACAACCTAAAGGATTTAATCTATTAGATAAACCAGACATGGTATGCAGATTGAAGAAAGCACTCTATGGACTTAAACATGCCCCAAGAGCTTGGTATGAGATACTAGATGGTTATCTAACCAAGATTGGATTTAAGAAAGGAGCAACAGATTGTAACCTATTCATAAGAGAGACACCTGATGGAATATTACTTGTTGCCATATTTGTTGGTGACATTATCTTTGGAGGTAATGACAAGCTTAGTGCAGAATTTGCAAAAGAAATGCAGAATGAATTTGAAATGAGCATGATTCGTCCTATAAAATATTTTTTGGGATTGAATGTAAAGCAGACAGATAAAAGAATATTCATAAATTAGTCTTTATATGTGAGGGAAATATTGAAGAATTTCAAGATGGAAGACTATAAGCCAGCACTCCTATGATAACAAGAAGCAGAACCAAAACAGAAAGACATATCTAATGTAGTTGGCATTATTGGAAGATTTGCAGCAGAACCAAAACAGAATCATCTAATGGCAATAAAAGGAATATTCAGATATCTAAAGGGAACTATAGACTACGGTTTATGGTATCCTAAATCAGAGAATGTACAACTTCATGTGTACATAGATGTAGATTGGGTAGGTTGTATTGATGATAGGAAGAGTACTTCTAGAGGAGCAGTATTTCTTGGAGATAGGTTGGTTTCTTGGGTAAGCAAGAAGTAGAATGTATCTCTCAGTCAACAGCAGAAGTTGAATATGTTGCAGCAACACTGAATTGTTCAACAATGGTTTGGATCAAGTAGATGGTTAAATATTTTGGTATACAAGTTGACTATCCTATTGTTATTCACCGTAATAACACCAGTACTATCAACATGTCCAAGAACCCTATGATGCAAGCAAAGAAAAAACACATTGAGATTAAATACCATTTTCTTAGAGAAAAAGTTGCAGATAATGAAGTAAAATTGGACTATGTGAGCACCAAAGAATAGTTGGCAGATATTTTCATAAAGCCTTTATCAAAAGATACTTCTGAGTATCTCAGGGAGAAGTTGGGAGTAATTCCCTCTCCTGAGTCTAATTAGATATAGCAGCAAGAACATCAGTCCACAGTGACTGATGAATGGTTGACTACTCTAGGAGTAGTACCTGTACTTGATTGTTTATGGCACCCTTTGCCATTGATGTCAAAGGGGGAGTACATAGTAAAGGGGAGCACATACTCTGGGGGAGTATAAACATAGACAGAGGAGCTACAGCAGTGTAGAGGAATCTTTGATGAGGATATTGAGAAGATTGTAAAAAGAAAGAAAACACCATGTGCTGAAGATGCTTTTAAATATCATATGTTGCCATCAATGTCAATTGTGTTTCATTAATCAAGGATATATGTGAAGAAGAAGTGAAAGATTACAATACACTGGAACTGATCAAGACAACAGGTCTACTCTACAGTTCATCATCAGATATAGTGCATATCTGTTCTACAGAAGGTTGTAGCCTTCACCATTAAAGAAGTGAGATTTTGGACAGTGAGTCCTCACCCTTAACCGAGTTATCTATAAAAGACTCCTAACAGGGTCAGACCCTTAACTAGGTCACTATACTTGTTGCATTGTAAAGAACAAATCCTAATAGGGTTGCAAGATCTTCTAACAGGGATTATTATAAACAAGTATAGTTTATTGTGGGTGTTAATTCCCACCGTGGTTTTTACCATTTGGTTTCCCCGTAACCAAATTGTGGTGTTGTCTATTATGTTATTTGAATGTGCATTTAATTTATTGTATTCTAAAGTTAATAAGAGAAAAGAATTTAATTAGCTGATATTTGATTCACCCCCCGCTCTCTCAGTTATCCTTTGGGACTATTCTAACAGGTATCCCTTGATATTTTTATTTGTTTATAACATATTAAGGCATTTTAGATATATGATCATAGATATTGGTAGGATGGTGGGAAGGGAGATGAAATGGATGGGGGGTGGAGGGGGATACATGTTTATGCATAGGGTTCAGTTAATGAAATAGAAGGATTGGGGAGGATTGGTGGATAATGGATGGGAGGTTGAAAGACTTATGAAGAAATGGATAAGGGAGTTGAAAAGATCATCATTGGTACACACCTTGAAGGGTGGTAGATTAGTGGAGGAGGAGATTGTGAAGGAGGTGGAGGATAAAATGTGGATTTTGGGATATAAGGATGAAGACATATTTTTCCATTAGTATACAAGGGAAAACAATTTTGAACCTTCGATAACACCAACACTGAAAGACAGGCTTAGTGCAACCCGACAGAAAAATTCACAACGGAACCCGACAACAAAGTTTATAGTGTAACCCGACCATGCAGGTTACAATGTAAACCGATGACACACTTTACAAGTGCAACCCGAAAATGTTGAAATGGAACCCGATAGTGTAAATTGACAAAGTAACCAGATAGAGGAAATTGAAAAGTAGATAACAGAGGAACCCGATAGACAGTTCATAGAGGAACCCGATAGGAAGACTACAGAGAAACCCAAGCACCAGCCTATCGAGAGACAATTATAATCCAGAGAAATGTTGATCTGACTTCAATGTCAGATAAAACACTTGTGTTTTATATTTATCTTTGTGATTAGATTTAAATACATTTCTTGAGGGACAAGAAATATAATTATAATTGTTTTAATCAGTCTAACTAATTGAAAACATGCAAACTAGGAGATCAAGGTCAAGTTGTAAACCTTTAATCATAGAGTTATCATTGTTATGTGTGAAACTTATTTAGGTAAAAATCATTATATAAATAGATGTGTAATCAATTAGAACAAAGTGATGTGATGATGATTGTAGCCGCAGACACTTCTATGGCTTAGAAATAGAGTTTTATGCATAGGGACAACAAAAGATGAAATATGTTATCAAGAACCAGATTCAAGCCTATCGAGAAGAACAAAGGTATTGATCAGTCACTATACATGATACATTATATTCATGTAATCTTTAATGGATCTGTAATCATAAATTCTAGATTGCATACACTCAAGTCAAATAAGTATTTTTGACTACAATCTAACAAGTGTAGAAAATAGAAGAAATTATTTCAGAAGGTAGATTTAACAATCCTTTTTAAATCTCTTAACTGAGTGCACACTAAACAGTGTTTCTAACGCTCTTAACAGAGTGGACCTTAACTAGTCTAAACATGTTACTCCTAATAGGGTAAGATCATCAAAAGTGATCAAACTTGTAAGCATTAACTGACCCCTTCCATTCTGTAGATAGTGAAGTTTTGTGGGTTTTATCCCCACAGCAGTTTTTACCTTCTAACAGACATTTTCTGTGTTACCAAATCTTGTGTCATGTGTCATTACATTTCATGAATGTTTCTATGAAATTTTACATGAAAATTAAGTTTATGATTTGATATAACATACACAAAGATATAATAGCACATATGGTTGGTAATACAATTGATTACTAAAGGATTAAGGTTAATTATCTAAAAGTTTTAAAGGGTACTGATTAACCCTCCCCTCTCAGTACACACCATTCCATTATTTCCAAAAATTGGTATCAGAGCTAGATATCTTATTTGGAAAAGTTTAAAAGACTTGAGAGAAAATATCATACAATGGAAAGGTATAAGCTAGACAAGATTATTGAGAATCAAAATTTAGAGATACAGATCTTCTATGAATAATATAAAGAAGCTAGAGACAAGATGAGATAGTTACTAGATGAAAGAAAGGTTATGGAATCTCACTGTAATGAAATAGACTATCATGAAGAAGAGATACCTGATTTATTTGAGTCTTCAAGATCTACATATTGCAATACATTAGACACATCTGAAGGAAGCATTACAAATATAAATAAAATCAATCAACATCTGGTAGGACAAGTGAAATCAGTACAATTTGGTCAAGAGACATAGATGGTAAGAATGATTGAGGTTATGAATAATGATAAACAATTTGAGAAAGAAAGAACATTAGCTATTGATGATAGGAGGAAGATCACTAAGAGCTACAAGAGAAAGAGTCAAAAATACAAAGACTTACTAAACATCACCATGAGTTCACAAATCAGATTATTCTTATGAGTTGGGAAGCAAACCGAATGAACATAGTGATGACATGTAACTGATTAAATGTTTGATAATGTTAAGTTGAAGATAATGCAAAGCATTAAATGAGTTAATGGTTTGTATTTTCATTGATGTCAACTTGATATCATCTATACGGTCATGTACATAATGAAAAAGACTTCAGAGAGTCAATAGAACAAAGGTTATGCTTTCATCAATGCATAAAAGTCAAGTATTCACTAAGTGACAGGCAACACCGACGGAGTGCACACCATCGGTAAAGGCAAAGAAGAAAAGTCATAGTGATATCCAATGAGAAGAAGACAGAGTTTCCTGACGAAGCAAAACCATAGGATGCCCGAAGAGATGAAAATAGAGTTGCCCGACAAGTAAAAATCTAATGATGCCAGATGGAGGGAGATCCCAAAGCTAACTGGAGTCATGCCGACGGAACTGTCAGTTGTCACCGACAAATAACTAAAGAATTGACCAATGGAACAGAGAGTTTAGAAAATGACAAAATGTCTAGCTGGCAAGAGCTAAAGATAGACTTAACTGGTTGTTTTCTTTCTTTTATTCAACTAGAGTTAAGTAATTGATTTAAAGAAGATTTGTACAGTTGGCAAGAAGAAAACTATGAGATAAATCATGAGTTATGCTTTAAATCAAGTTGGCTGGATTGTTTTTTCATGCCAAGAATCAAGAATCAAGAAACAGTGAAAATCACATCTATATAAGAGACAAGCTTAATTCATTTTCGTATGATCACATTCATGGAAAGGGGATTAAGGGGAGTGAATGAAAGAGGATGCTAAAGAGAAATGGATGAAGAATGAATTCATACACAACTGATCAATCAAGATGAAGGAGAGCTAAAGAATTCTGCAGACACCGACAAACAGTGAAGCACAACATCACAAAGTAGAAAGTGTGGAGCACAAAGAATTGAATTGATACATTGATCAGAGAGGTAATGTACTTAAATAGATCTGAAAATATGAAATTCAAAGTTGCATTAGAAACAGGTCATGGTGTTTCAGTTTAACCATTGAAGCATCAAGTCTCTTAACAGAGCAGGACTTAACAGTCTTCTATATATTGAGGTTCATCCCAAGGAGTGACAAAAAGGTTGATTAATGAAAGTAGCATTGGACTTGACTGATACCTATTGACAATCTAAGAAGGAGGCTGATTCAAAGATGGTAGCAATAGATGCCCGATACTAAGTGACAACCTCTATGTATAAAATCCTGTAACAAGGTCACACTTAACAGTGTGTTTGTAACCTTTAACAGGGTTGGCTCCTAACAGGGCTTACTTTAGAAGAGTGAAAATTTGGGGTCCTGGTCCCAGTGGTTTTTCCCTTAACAAGGTTTCCACATTAAAAATTCATGTGTTATGTGTGTATGATTCATTTCTTTATTGTTTTATATCTGACACAGTTAACACTGGGTTGATTGGTATACTCTGCTTATTTACTAAGTTTTGGTAAATAGCTATACTACTTATCAGTAATCAAGGAGAATAAGAACAAACAAGGAAAACTGGCAGACAGTTATTCATTATAATTATTTCATGGCATGCATCTTGTAGGGACTTAATAATCTGAGGTTTATTTGATTGGTGTTTAATTTTTGAAGGATAAAGTATTTAGGCCACTGATTCACCCCCCTCACTCTTAGTTATTACTAATACATAGAACTTAATGGAAAATTAGAAGATATTGGTGAGCTAAGAGAAGAAAATGAAAGACTAAATCATGAAGTAAGAATTCAGCAACAACACAATGATATGACCAAGAGATCTGAAGAAATCACAAAAAGAATGGATGATTTTTTGGATGGACAAAGAAGAGTCAACAACAATACCAGACTAGGGTCTACCGAGAATGGAGAATCACCATACCAAATTGATCGAAAGAATATCTACACAAATCCAAGACCAAGAAGATAGTCATGCAATCACTGTGGAAAACTAGGCCACACATCAAATTTTTGCAAAAGAAAAACTAAAGGTATTCCTAATTCCACATCTTTAATCATAGGAAATTGTTATAAATGTAACAAGAAAGGACATAAAGAATATGAATGTAAATATGAGGTGAAACAACCAAAGAAGGAAACCTACACGGAAAAATATTTTCCTACTTGAAAAATGCATGGGCACACAGCTCTTGAATGAAGGAAGAAGAAAAAGAAAGCATGGAATCCTAAAGAACAAGAAACTGCTTATCAACCAAGAAGAGTCAGTAACTCATATATTTGGGATTACAATACATGGAAAAATTTCACAACATGTGATAGATATATACACATAGCATAAAACTGCATGAGAAAATGGATGAGAAAGTCTCAAAGCTAGACTAACCCCAGAATGACATGCTTACACTATCATAAATTTGGTCATCTAAGCAAGGACTGTAGAGACCAAGTGACAGAGACAAGCACTTTTCCCAATGGAAAAACCATTGAAGACATCAGGAAGATAAGAAAAAAAATGTGGAGGAAAGCTACAAACACTAATGATGTTGGACCAAGCAATGCAATTAGTGACACCTTATCCAATGGATCTGGTGACATCACCACCCCCACCTAAGATGAGCAAGTAAGTATGGAACTGTACTATACTAAGTTATACTTTACATCAGTTCCATTATACATTGTTAAAATGCCAAACTAGCATAAATAAAGATGCACTATGGTATTACTTGTTATAAATATGTGAATGCAATCTCGTCAGTCAATACATACCGAGAATCATCGATATACATGTGAAAACCAAGTTAGACAATGTAACCTGAGACTTGTCAGTAATCATGTAAAATGCATTAAAGTATTCTCCACTTACCGAGCATCGTCGATAAACCTATGAAAGGTCAAGTGAGTTGTCACTTACCCCAAGCCTAAATTTTGTGTGATACCCGAGTAACTCTATCTTTGAACACTAAGATGTGGGTAGAGCATTAATTGTGCCACTTAGGGCATCGTCTAAAAATAGGAAGATAGAAGAGCTCATTATTCACAAATCGATTAAGAGCAAAACAAAGTGAAGAGCAGAGCAAAGAGAAACAAAGTGACCAGATTGCAGAGCATTCCAAGAAGATTCATGATATTTCAAAAGATCAACAACAACTACAATAGGTTAAAGTAAGTAACTAGAATCACCGAGCTCACATTTTGTTTTACGGGAAAATCCCTATATTCACAAAATCATGGAAACCACATCCCGTGTAACCAAGATCAAGAACGCTAAGGATAAGAAGGTTAATATGATCAAGAACTCCACTTGTGAAGAACCTAAGTACAAAATATGTCCAGAGGTTTCTTCGCAACCCAACGACACTAGAGAATTTTGAGGAATACCACCTAGGGTTTTACTGATTAAGGATGTCTGATCATATATACATTTCAAGATCGTCGTGATAGGAGATCTTGAGGTTGATTAAGCTTAAAAGAATCTTTGTAAATATGGAACCATCAAGGATGAGAATAAACACATTGAGGTCAAAGGGATGACAAATTCCCTAATGTTTTTGAAGGAGTTTAAAACTAAGTGGATTTGGATAGTGCTGAGAAGATTGCATGACCAAAAGATGTGGCTCGACGAGCCAAAAATGATCACCAGGGATGTCATAAATGCAGTGACCAGTTATCCTATAACTGACAAGTCAAAAGCACTCAAACATCCTCCTCGCCAAGACATAGAAAATAATACAGGTGCAGAATGGGATGGAAGAGGATTGAAGGTAAATTTCATCAAAGATCCCGAAATGAAATTTGGTGCATGTGTGCTGGGATACAAGATATTCCAAGCTAGTAGGATGAACAACATTACATGTGGAGCAGTTGACACTTCCCACAAGATTGTAAAGAAGGGTCTACAATTAGATCTATCCAATCTTCTACTAAAGTAGTTAGATGAGAAATTGAGGACAATCAGGTTTGTAAAGTCAACTTCATGTAAGTTCGTATCACTTCTAATGTGCATGTTTTTCTTCTTTCAAGACTTCTTTCCATCTATCGATAATGTCAACTGGGATACTAACCGACCAGTGATAATTCAAATGAGTGAATTCATCAAGTCACTAGGTGACAACTTTACATCAGTTATGGATGAATACTTTACTAGATTTAAGCACATGTTATAAAAAAGAATGAGGATACCAGAACAACTAGTAGAAAAATATAAGACTGCTATTTATTTTATGGTGGACACCGATAACACCTTTAACTAGTTGTACTAAGGACATAATGGTTAGTACCACTTGACTATGAGGTCAACATAGATCAAGCCACCAATTCCATTGAAGCATTGTTAAACGAACCATTGGAAAAGTCACAACCAAGTTTTGGAACCTATGACAAAGCCAAGGAAAAAATAAAAATAGGCTTAGTTGTGAAGAAAATTGACAGAAAGAAAGACAAAATGGTAAAGACACTTGAGAAGAAGTTTTCGGTAGATGATGAAGAGTCAAAACAAAAGGATGACACCGAGGGACAGTAACCCATCAGTGAAGAAGAACAATTGAGTGACTCTTAATCTACAGAGTCTGATGCACCACCACCACTAGTAAAGAAACCAAGGACTACTACTGCATCAGGGAATAGAAGCCAGACAAAAAAATATGCAACTTCATCACCGATCAAGAAAGGACAAGTGAGGACCTACAAGAGAAATCCTCAAATCGGGAAACAGACACCAAAAAAAAGAAGAAAATTCATCAGAAGTAAGGAAGATATAGAAGACACCAAACAAGAAGAACAACCTATTAAGAACAAATTTCCTACTACAATTGATGAGGTATGTGCATCAATCATCAAGGAAGGTTTAATAATTGACCCTAAGATTAGAAAATGGCTAACTCTGAATCCCCAGGATCAGAACAAGATAGAGGAAGCAATCATCACACAAATGTGTATATTTAAATATGTACCAATACAGTTTGAAGGTAAAATGCCACAAGAACTTCTTGACAGACTATCAACAATGTGGAAATTCGCATTGAACTTTGAAAAAAAGATAAGGGAAAGAACTCTAGTTTCTGGTATGCCACCTAAGTCCAAAATGAAAGAAATTAACGAAATGATGATGTTACATTCAAAAAGGTTCTCAGAAAAATTGAGATCTTGCAAAGTCCTACAAGGAAACTTTATTAAGCTTGACAAAGAAAGTGAGGATACTTGGAGAAAATCACTCGATGTACTTGAAAAGGACACAAGCCCCGAGATAGCATTAGAAGTCACCGACAAGCCCCACAATGAAGAAATAGGGGATATAAAAAGCCCATAGCACATTCTGATAAATGATGATGAGGATGTCACTCAAACTGAATTAAATCCAGAAGAAAGCAAGGCAATGGATGACATTCCTCATATTCTACAATCATTAGGGGATACTACTGATGATAAAATCACAAATACAAATATCATAGATATCACCGGAGATGATCCTGCAGATGAGGTAAAGGAAGATGAAGATGTTACTGTTACGTCCAAGCAACTCAAGGAACAAGATACAATAATGGATGTTGCACAAGTTAACACACTGGTCCAAATACCATTATTGATACAGGCAATAAACATCATCTTAGAAAAGGAGAAGTCACCCGAGAATGATGCAAGAATACCTGATGATAAGGTTGAAGAGGAATAGAACAAAACAAATGATGAATAGATTAAAGATGGAGAGAAAAAAAGAAACCAATGAAGAACAAAAAGAAACATAAAGAGAACATAAAGATAAAGGTGAAGAATAAAAGAAATGTGATGCCACTCCAAAGGATAATGAAGGAGAAGTTGCAAAATCAAAGTTTGATGTGGAGATGTCAACACCAAACTGACAAGTAGACATTGAGCGACAGCTAAAAGGAACTACAGCTCCAAAGCCTTCATCAAGCACATTGGACCAAGCAAAGGAACTTGCTATGGTATTTCATATAGGTGCCTCTACTACAATTTTTAAGAAGAAGAAGAAGAAGAAGAAGAATCCAGTCACACTAGAAGAGATAATCAAAATACTAGACTGTGGTCCGAGGACATTGGATCCAAAGTCACTTACAAATTATACAGAACTTTGTAAAAGAAAATCTATCCAAGATAAGCTTAAGAAGGAGAAAAAGGATACACAGGTACTAGAGACAACCAAGGAGATACTTAAAAATATTGTACCTTATACAAATATTGATCAAAATGCTTCTATCATTGATCAATTATTCATTCTTAACAAAGCCATTATATCACAAAATGTGGATGCAGAGAAGGCCATAGAAGAACATGCAGAACAAAAGTACAAATACAAATTGACTGAGAAAATCAGCCAAAAAGTGGCCGAGAACAAGGTAAATCTATCTGAACTAGTAAATGAATTGAAACCAATCATTTCAGAAGCTATCACCTTAATACATAAGTTAAGCACATTAGAGCACTTCACTAAAGAGAATAGTGAAAAGATTGCAAAAATAGATGCAGATCTTAGTGCTAGTGCACAAGGTCTCTTAACCACTAACAATGCAATCAAGTTGCATTATGAAAAGGTAATGGAAGAAAATAATTTTAGACTTAAGATTCAATAGGTAGAATAAAATTTCAGAGAAGAGGTAGTCAAGCTACAAGCTCTATTGCTACCCAATCTCACACTGCTGCAACATCATATGACTATGACCAGACAATTGATAGCCACCCTGGAGATTTCTGTCATTGAAAACATCTATGACATGCATGCAAGAATTGCATTGGAGCATATGGCCATGGATCACCAACAAGAGAAATGGGAGAAAATGACGAAAGACATGAACTCCCATTCCCACGCTTTTGAAAATTTGTAAGTATTTACACCTTTTCCCTTAGTATCAGAAAAGGGGGAAAATGATATGATAAAAGGGGGAAGATAAGGTGAAAAGGGAAAATAGTATAAAGTCAAATTGTATATACATATACTATATCGGAGCATACACATAGGGGGAGGCATAATGACAAGGTGAACACATGGTGTACATACTAAACATTTTAGTTTTTGCACATATCAGTTTTTGATACTAATGTCAAAGGGGGAGATTGAAGACATATTTTGCCATTAGTATATAAGGGAAAATAGTTTTGAACCGTTGGTAACACCAACACTGAAAGATAGGTTTAGTGTTGTAACCACCCTAATTTGGTTTTCTTTCACCATAGACCCTATTTTCCCTAGCCTAACTGTGATAATACCCCTAATTATGTCAAGACAATTCTTCAATTTATTTGCATAATTCATTAAATCAAATTTAATCTCCTAAGTGATTTAAATCACTAATTTACATTAATTACCTTAGCCAATTAAATCAAAACAATTGAATTAAATCAAAACAATTCAAATCAATTAAAACAAATCAAAACATGGCTAAAGTAATTAATAAAAGGAATTAAATAAATCCCCAAATTACATTTCCATTTACAAAAAGGGAAAGTCAATTCCCTAACCAATGGGAGTGAAATCACTTGGATCACCTCACATGGATCACCAAAGATTCAATCTCCACCTCTCTTCCACTTTCAATCCTAACCTCTCATTCACCTAATTCTTCTATAAATATAATGAATTTTAAGCTCAATGGGCCCCTAATTTGAGTTTTCAATTTGCAAACTTATGTTGCTAGTATTGATAGAATTTTTCATGTATTTTAGATTAAAATCTTCATTGCATTGTTATAATCTTCAAATTTAAGAGTTAAAATGAACCATTTCTTGATAATATAGGATATTTTTCTTTGAATCTTCCATTCTAGGTTGTATATGTCACTAATAAATGCATAATCTGAGGGCAATTATAGCATTCTTCACACTCCTCTTAGATAGGAAGCAATAAGCCAGTTTTACTGTTTGATTTGATGGCTTATTATTTGTTTTGCACTAATGTAATGAATTATTGAAGTGTTGTGTTGCATCTTCCAAGAACCACAAAATACACACATTTATGGTACCTACCATGGAGAAGAATCTCAGATTTTACCTCATCTAATTCTTCATTTTGAGCTAATTTCATTTCTCTGTTTGTAGGTACAGAGTCGCCTTTAGTTATCAAGGCTCGTTTTCGGGAAATTGAATTATTTTTAGGAAATAGGATCACACCCAGGATGTCAGGGCTCATTTTTGGGGAATCTTTAATCATTTCTGGTAAAGCATCACATCTAGTGAATTCTGAATCGCGTTAGGGAAAGACAGTCGCATCTAGGGAAAATAGGATCACATCTAGTTTTTAAGGTTGAAAATTGAAAATTCTAACCACTGATCCTTGAATGTTTTCTATCTCAGTCTTTTAAATAGCATAATACTTGTTTGCAGATTGTTGTATGCACCTTTTTTCTCAAAAAGGGTGGAAAAGGAAATTGTTAACTTGTGTTTTACAAATTTTTTGATAGATTAAATTCATTTACTTGTTCAAAGTTTCAAATTAAATACAAATTCTCATCATTTAATAAATTAATCAAAGGAGTATGCTCTTATCCTTCAAGGAAAATTAGAAACTCAAAAGTTGGTTTAGGACTTGAGAGGGATTTGGAGTAAATGAACAAGGCAAACATCACATTGTTTAATTCATTTTTGGGAAATTAATTGAACAACAACAAATCACTGTGGGACTAATTGAACAAGTTAAATCATTTAATTCCCTTTGGCAAGTAATTGAACAATACAAGTCATTAAATTTTGTGGGAAAAAGAACTTCATCATATAAATTTTGGGATATTGTAATTGAATAAGAAAAGAACTTAAATCTTGTGGAAAAAGAACAAACTTTGCTTTCAAGTACTTGTGTTTTTATAATCTAGGAATATCTAAATCAAAATTAAACTTGCTTTTCAATCTCACTAGAGGATTTTCTCTTCCTTCCAAGTGGGAGAATAAAAAACTCTACATGGAGGATTGAGTTGTGAGTAAATTTGTTTGAGGGAAAGAACATTGGTTGAAGTGCTTGTGGGAGAAAATGGTATGGACTAGGAGAGTATGCTCTTCTTCTTTTGAAGAATCAGAAATCTTGAAATCCTAATCTCGCCAATCTTTTGTATTCTTTTTAAACATTAGAGGGCCTACTAGTTGAGGAAAAAAACTCTTGGGAATGACCCAAGTGAGGACAGGTTTACGCCAACCCTTCCAACTCACTAAAAATAATTGCTTCCTTGTAGGATAAAATCTTAGAAGATGGAATTGGTTTTATTCTTGGAGTTTAGCCATCATTCCTTGAACATGCTTGGGTGTGTGTAGAGCGGAGCCACTTGAATATTTCTTGTGAGACTACACACATTTGACTACTCATAGGGATATACACCTCAATTTTTCCTTGAACAATTCTAAGGAAGACAGTTTCAAATGGATTGCCTCATCATAAACAACAAATTATAGTGAAAACTACCCGATTCATCCCCGAAAGGGTGATAATATTTGTGCAAGGAAACAAGTGATTGCCCCAAGATACTCATCATTTTGTGCCCTCACTTGCATTTGGAGTTGACTAATATGGTGAACAAATACATCCTTAATCCCTAGTGTCTAAGCATAGGATGGAAATCTTTGCTCGTAGACTCAGGTACACACTCAAATGCTAATCAGAATATGGCTATCATCAAGCATGCAATGGATCTCATTATGATACCATATTAGCCAACTCCAAATGAAAGTGAGGGCATGAAATGAAAAGTATCTTTGGGCAATTAATTTTTTCCTTGCACAAAGATTATCACCCTTTCGGGGATGAATCATCAAGAGCATGAGGTAAAACATGTGCCATTGCATGCTTTCGTACTTGGTGATAGCCATATTCTGATTAGCATTTGAATGTGTACCCGAGTCTATGAGAAAATATTTTCATTCTATGCCTAGACACTAGGGATTAAGGATGTGTTTGTTCACCCCTAACAATGCAAAATTTCTTGATGTGCATAAAAGATCATTAAAAAGATAAATCCTTCAAACAAGCAAAAAAATTCAATCCTTCAGATTACATGCTATGTTTTTCACTCACTTGAAAGTCTCAAAGAACAAATTAAAATCAGAAAAACTTCAGGTATCTTGAGACAAACTTAACAAATTTGACAAAAAATTGACATAACATCAGAGAGTCACTTTTAGTCTATCTTGGCTCGCATCTAGTTTTGCATGGTTGCATTTTGTATTTTGGCTCGCATATGGTCAGTATTTCATCACTTTTAGGGAGAAAGGTTGCATACATGATATCCAGACTCACATCTAGTTCATTATAAGCTTGCACTTGGTATTTCCTAGCTCGCATGTAGAGTGTTTCCCACTACAGCCAACACCCTCTCCACTACCACCCATAGCACCTCCACCCCTATCATATGCATCATCTTGATCATCTAGACCTTGTCCATTGTTAGGAGGAGGGAGCCTCCAACCATGTCTCCCACCAACCCTACCACCGTCCCTCCCCACATCTCCTCTCTCTCTCTCTAAGCTCCTCCTCTACCTCGGACATGTCGGTCATTAGTGGTATCATAATCTAAGGGATCTGAAACACATAGCATTATCACAAATGATCTTCTAAGGAAAAATTGATACATCTCTTGACCTTAGGGTTTGAGAACACAAATCTTGACCTTAGGGTATGAGCACAAAGGGATAACCTATATAAGGTCAAGATTTGTGATAAATTGAAATAACTGATACATCCAGTGGTGGGCATAAGTGGATTTTAGTAGCTACTGATTACTTCACTAAATGGGTGGAAGCCATACCAACTAGACAAGCTACTAGTAAAGTGGTAATCAAATTTTTGACTGAAAAGATATTGACAAGATTTGGTGTTCCACAGAAGATCGTTTGTGATAATGCTATGTGTTTCAGATCTGCAAAATTTATTGAATTTCATGAGAAGTATGGAATAAAGATTTCTTTTTCATCTCCTTATCACCCTCAGGAAAATGGCCAAGCAGAATCTAGCAACAAGAATATAATGAAAATTATCAAAAGGATGTTAGATAATAACAAAAGAGCATGGGATTCAAAGTTACCTCTCGCACTTTGGGAAGACAGGATTACAGTTAAGAAATCTACTGGGTATGCTCCATATGAACTTGTTTATGGAAAGAAGGCTCACTTACCACTGAATAATTTGTTGCCAGTGTATAAGTTTATGAGTGAAGAACAATATGAAGAAGTGGATTTCATGGAAGACAGACTACTACAAGTTGTAGAATTGGATGAGATAAGGAATAGAGCTCATGAGAAAAATCAGGAATTGCAACATAAAGTATAAGATTTATTTGATAAGAAGACCTCAGAAAGGAAATTTCAGGAAGGAGACGTAGTTTTGAGATGGAATGTGAAAGATCAAGACAAGGGTAAACATGGAAAGTTTGATGCTTTATGGATAGGTCCTTTTGTCATCATTGGTAAAGGAGGTGAGAACTCTTACATTTTAAAAGATTTGGAAGGTTACAATCATGAACTTCCTGTGCATGGTTAGTATCTTAAACCTTTCTTTCATTAAAGATAACAATAGGCAAGTGTTCTTTCTTTTTCTTTTTTCTTATATACATATATTATCATTGTGTTTTCTAATGGTCTACTTTCCAAAGATAGCTTGGATCTTGCTGTGTTCAGGTATAAACACACATCCCCCGAAAGAGCCACTGGTGGAACCCATATTAACAAAATGATTTGTCTCTGTTCTTATTCTGGGAAGTAACTATTTACATACACATTCTTGTTTTTTATAGCTTCTATTGTTTACCATCTTTTTCTTATCGAAGTATTATCATGTTTTCGTTCACTTTCATATGACTTGTGTTTTAATATTTTAAGATTGTCACTAACGAGATCTAAGAATTTAATTTTATGAATTTCCTTCGTTAAAGACATAATGTAATTGCAATTAATCTTGAATATGTTTTGGATTAAGTTTAAAGCCTTATGTGATGTTTTCATGTAAACTCTAATGAAATTAAAAGAAATTATGCATGTCTTATCATCAAATTATGAATTATTAATCTATGTTGATGATAAAAGTTGTCGAATTATAATCATGACCTAAGGAGTAATATTTTATGTAGGGAGTTATATCTTTGATTTATTGATATATTCTAATGTTTTGATGTTTTGAAAAAGATTGATCCTGATTCGATTAATCTTCCATGGATTTAAATGTTTATTATTTTCAATAGGAAGATGATATTATTATTTATAATCATACTCTAGAAGATAACAATATGTTGTGATTTGATAAAAGATATTTCATTTTCATATATTTGAAAATATATACTGTGCCCTCATTCTTATAGAATGACTAGGGTTATCATTATTGTGTGAAAATAGTATTAAAAAAAAAGGGTGGTTGGTAGAAATAAAATATCTCCTAGAAAATATGTTACGATTTGCGAGTATGAAAAGGAATTTAAATAAATTCATAAGGGAATACGTTATTGAAAAGGGTCATATTAATGCGGGCTTTTTTATGAAAATGTTCACGTTATTATAGATGTTTACGATATCGATATACACTTATGATTTCTTTTATTAGTTATCATGAACAAAATTCATATTGTTAGTATGCCTAAATAATATGTGGTTTTCATATCACTTGATAAGTTTTAAATGGTATGATTTCTATTATAATGATATGTTATTTTTATTATTATTATCAAAATAAAGCTTTTATCAAAATAATAAAAAGAAGGTACAAAGAAAGACTAATTAAAGCTTTGTATAGTAATACGAGTAAAAGGTTATATTATTGACTTTTTTAAATTCGAATGCTTTATGATTAATTACTCTTATTTGGAAATTCTTCTTTTTTATTATTAATGTTAAAGATGTTTAAAAACTACAATTATATTGTGATCGTTATTATTTTGGCGAATAAAATAATAACACTATTGTTTTGCAAGGGTGGGAAGGGTGGCAAGACGTATTTCCACATTGAATTCCTCCATCAACATCCATCTTCAACATTATTGATCGATAGTGATTAGCAGGCATTCATTAGCTCTAAGCAGCGATCGACATCAATGATCAAGTGACTATACAATTCCATGTCCATCAGCATTTGAAATGGTCGATAGATATAAACAAAGACACCAGACATTATATCTTATGCCACATATCTAGCAGTCTATGAAGGAAGTAGTTGGCATATACTCTGTCAAGACATCCATTAGCGTGGTCGCCACTTCTATCAGTGTCCCATAATGGATCAGTTTCCCATATACTATGCACAGATTAGAGTGTATTGCAAATCAATATATAGCCACAGTAAATGACCAGTGTTGGAAAATGTCTGTAGTCCACAGCAGAGAAAGAGGCGATTCCAAACTTGAGCCTGCGGGGTTTGAAGTGTATGATGATGTCAAAGCACAAATTGAGGTGGAATGTCAGGGCGTTGTTTCGTATGCTAACATTGTCGCCCTTGTTGCATGAGACACTATGGTTGGGGGAGTGGAGGCCCATCATGGCACATGAAAATAGGGCGTAGTGATGGAGTGATATCTTGACTGAGTGAGGCCTTGACCAACGTTCCTTCACCATTTTGTAACTTCTCACAACATCTTTTGTGAGAAAAGGATTAGATGTTAAAGACCTTGTTGTTCTCTCCGATGGACATACAATTGGAATCAGTTTTTGTCTCGCATTCAACAACAGGTTATATAACTTCATAGGAAAAGGAGACATGGATCCTTCCCTAGATCCAACCTATGCTCAATTTCTGAAGATGAAATGTAACAATCAATCAAGATAAGAACTAATCTAACTTTGGATCCTGATAGCTCCCTCACTTTCGATAGCCATTACTTTATTAATCACAAAGAAAAGAAGGGCTTCCTCCAATCTGATGTTGCACTACTGACAAATCCATTTGCCAAAATGCTTGTTGATTTGCAGGTGAACACAGAGATTTTATTTGAAAAATTTAGGTATTCCATGCAACATATGTCTGAAGTCCAAGTGCTCACGTCTCACACCATCTCCAACGCAGCAAGGAGGGTTCCATGTAGCCTATTTTTATAACAAATGAATCAGTTTGGAAGTTTGTGTAGTTTTCCAACCGAATGGCTAATAGATGTAATCGAACATGATGAGAGATTTGTAAATGTAGTTTAAAATTTGTTAGTTATAGGTTAGTTTACAATGAAAAGGTGTGATGATCCAATGCAACCTTTCATTTTTATATTTATATTCAGTCATAAATCTACAAATGAAGAAAAGGACAACATTGAACATTGGAACAAGA
>MU226382.1:1683817-1702163 GCA_018584345.1 Thuja plicata
CTGCAGACACTGCTTGTTCCCTTAGTCAACTTTATCAGGCTTCTGGAAAGAAATCAAATCTTATTTACTATCTGGCCACAGGCTTCCCTTCATGAGTGTAATCATAACTTCCCTAGCTTTCACTTCACTTTCTGGTAGCTACCTGAAGTCAAGAATACACAGTGCCTGCATCTTTATGCCTGTCCCATCTAGCATCGGTGATGTACAACAAGTGGGAACCTGTTGATGTTAATCTTTACTGTAAAGACCTGAAACAATACTTTATTGAATCTGTCTATATCAATATCTTCTCTTGTACTTGTGAAATCTCAATCATAACTCTGCTCACCTACAGTACCTGAATCTATTTCTCATTACCGATATTGAAACAAAGCTATTTCAGATATCAGCCGATCGACCTGTGCATACTTTTCTGAACTTTATAATTCTCTGATCAACCTCTGGAAACACTGCAAATCGAGCAAAATATCTCACCTCTGCAAACTGAACAACCTGGGCTCTAGACATGGTGAACATGATGAACGCACATTGAATGCACCATCAACCCCTTTGACAAATTCTGCTCTATCAGTTCACACGTTCTATCTGCACTGCTGCTATATTTTCACCTTTGGAAAAATCCCCACGAGTGAGCGACACATCCTTTTTTATTTCTCATCGCATAGTCACCACCTATTTTTACTACACCTTTTACCTTCTACGACTGAGCGATACGTTGTCTTTTATCTTTATTTCATGTTAGTCACACACCCGCGCCACTTTTATATTTTACTCTTTGATCCATGCGAGTGAGCGACGCCTTAACTTTTGAACTTTATTTTGTTTATGTCACATACTCGCACCACTTTTCCTTTTATCTTTTTGATTCCTGCGAGTAAGCGATGCCTCCCTTTTTACCTCATCGCATAGTCACGAGCTGTATTCCTTTTATCACTTGAGCCTCAGTGACTGAGCGACATTCACCTTTTCATTGCAAACCTTGTCTAGTTGCTCACTCGCCATCTTAACATTTCAACTTTCATTTTATGTGCGACTGAGCGATGAGAGCTTCTTTTTGACCTAGTCGCCCACTCGCGAGCATGAGAATCCCATTCTGTTATTGACTGTGAGCACGCGACGTCTATCTTCTTTTGGCTCATCGCATACTCGCGAGCTTTATTCCCCTTTTCTTTTTTGATCGGCGAGTATGCGACAGCTATATTTTTTCCTTGTCGCACAATCGCGAGAAATTTTCCTTTCTCCTGAAAACATTAGCGAGTAAGCGATGCATTGATCAGTCCTTCAGTCACTCTGTCGCGTGATCCTGTTTCTTTATCTTTAACTTGAAGCACGTGCCTTTTTCTGTTTACAGTGACCTCGCGGCATACCTTAATCGCTTAGTCGGAAGGACTTTCTCCCTAGGGCACTTTTATCACCAGACTTCGCGACCACCGTCAGATCCTTTTACTCCTTCATCGCACGGCTGTCTTTTAATCGCTTTACATTTCCTTATGCCCTTAAATTATCAGGAGACTTCGCGACTGAGGGCAAACATATCTTAGTCTCCTTATCGCTTGATCCCTATTCTTCTTCTGGCGACCCAGCGACAACCACTAGTTCTGTGACAGATGTCATCTTTTCTTTCGTCCTCTTTATGCATACTGGGAATCTGACTCACCGCCCCTAATCTGGCGACATCCCGACTGAGGGAAATCACTTAACATGTAACTGTTAGTCCCTGAGTCGTGACTGTTATCTTCTAACTGTCAACTTATCACGAGACCACGCGACTGAAGAAAAGCCTTAACTGTTTGACTGAGCTGATCTAGCGACAATGCGACATGAAGAAAGCGCAAGGTCAGGAGACATTTCTTTGACTGGCCATTTCTTCTCGCGATCACCTGACTGAAGGTGGGTCCCGTTCTTTTTAAAGCTTTATATCATGGAATCAAGCGACAACCCGACTGAAGGAAAATCGCTAAGTCTCGAGACACAGATGGAATATTCTGTGTTTCATAGAGACTACGCGACACAAAGGAAAAGCAAAGTCGAGAGATGTATTGGCATATTCGATCCTGTTAAAGCGATCATGCGACCTGACTTAAAGCACATGTCTTAAGTGACTGAAAAATGTAATGAAGAAATATAAGACATGGCAAAGGGTTTTAACATGCATCATTTAACACTAGGCTTCTAGGGTTTTTCAGGGTTTATCAGGTTTTTTGTTAATTTTGGCAATGTATAGGCATAAAAAATTGAAAATTTGCACAGTTGAAGCTAGACTGAACAAGAAGGGACTGAAATGGATAAGCCAGAACCAGAAAAAGGACAAGGAACCGGGAGAACCATCAAATAAGAAATATCACCAACAGCTGATAGAGAGAAGAAAAAGAAAAGCTCAGTCCGCTCCAGTGATTCCTCTCTCCCTGGCCGAAATGATGGCACAAGTTTAGGCCCCGCCAAAGGCCAAGAAAGCTCAGACAGTTCATACTTTGCGAACTGGGCCGGGTGGAGAAATAGTTTCCATTGTAGCAACCCCTCCCCCAGACACCGATGAAGCAACCGCGGACCCCGCAGACTATAATGTTACAGAGGTATCCCTAGGCAAAAGGGGAAATCAAGGTGATGTAGACTTGCTTAAGGAGGCAGCAAGGGCAGTGGAGGCCTGATACAAGAAAGAGGCCCAGAGGCTCAAAATTGAAAAGGAAAAGAATGCAAACCTTATGGGGTTGCTCACTAAGCTGGCTCGACCCATCAATGCCGCTCCTCTAGAGACCTCCACCTCAGAAGATATACCGCAGAGTGACATAGACTCCCTGTGAGTGATGAAGAAGAAAGGTCAGGCAGTGGATGAGTGGGTCGCCCTACAGATAGGAAACACCCGACATTTTTTTGTGTCCACCCTCCCAGATTTATACACAGCCTGACAGGTTATTCATCAGGCAGAAGCGCTTATTGAGCAGTGGGAAGGTGACACCGAGAATTACCAAGCATGGAAGGTGGAGCTCGAAGAGCTCCTTACCTTGGGAGAGGATATGATTTCTGAATCCAAGATTCTAGGTGATGAATCATTTGATTTTGTAAGAACCCAACACTCCAGACTTGACCTCACATTGGAGGTAACCAAGCAATTGGTAGGGTCCTTACAAGAAAAGGTAAATGCTGTAAAATATTCTTCCAATTTATACAAGTCTTTCATAATAAAGACTTCTGGGGCTGATCCCCTTAGCACAGATACATATACCCCCAAAGATTCAATTTTGGAAAGTTTTGATGAAATAATGAAGTCCCGGTATCAATCCCCGGACGGGATAGATGGGGCCCAGATGGAAAATTTAACCAGCATGATACTCAAAGGTCATGACGTGGCAAGGATGGCAGATGAATTCAAAGAGAATGTTCCTAACCTGGGGGAACAAGTTGAAATGGCCAAGCACAGAAGGGCCAGCCTGAAAGATATAGATGAAGATGGCATTTCCCGCCTCCTCTAGGCCTTCAACGATAATAAGCAACCTTGAGCTTTCTCCGGGGGACGGGGAGAACTTGAGTGTTGAGTATTCTTTATTCTTTTAGGGACATAAGTTCCCAGATCTCAGAGTCCCAGATCCAAAATTTTGTATTCTTTAAATTGATCCATGTCCCGGTCCCCGAGGCCGACCAGTCACTTTCAGAAGCGGTTAATAAAGGCTGTCAGAAGGTGGTTGGCTACATCAAAGGGGCGTCAACCCGGCAGTTGGTTTTCTGACAGGGTGGTCTTCTCAAGGCGCTGCTCAAGGGTACACCTAGAACATTAGAGATAGGACGCCGCATTTCCCATTTATGAGGCATGTAGCCTCGATTCCCGGGGGACCTACTTTCTTCTTTCTCCTTTCTGGCTCTCTTTTTGAGACCGATTCTTTCGATGTATATTCTTGTCTTATTCTTCTGACATGGTAGACCTATTCCATCTCGAGGTCTTTTGTAGGGTGGTGCAGGTAGTACCGGCCCCCAAAAATTATATTTTATTAGAACATAATGTAAAATAGGGTTAGGGTTAGAAGAGAATTGTATAAATAGGCAGACCGGCCCATTTCCAAGTGTTGGCAAAATTGATGATTTTGTTGTCCATAGCAATAGCAAGTGTTCCTCATTTTAGTTGCAGAGCTCAATGCTTCATTGTTCTGTTTATATAGTAAAATGCTCCCCTGGAGCCACCATTGTATCACGCACCAGTGATTGCTGGAAGGAATATTAATAAAGAAGGAAGAATTCTTGGCAATGATGTTGTTGGCATTCCTGCTTCTGAGTTAATGGTATTTCATGTCTTAATATTATTTATGTCTTCTACTCTGATATGTTAAAAGTAGATTAACGTCCTCTTTACTCCCGCTACTGATAAAATGCTAGCTGATGGTTATGTATTTCTTCGATATTTAGTGTAGTCTATCAGAGTACTATTGATGTTCTGGACATTTAAACATGATTGTAGTTAGATGAAATATTTCTAACCCTGCAGGATCTTTTTTTTTTTTTTATTTGCTAAGTGTAGAATGCTAGGGGAAACCTTACTGTATTGAATCTCTGGAGGTATTGAGTTGAAGAAACCAGCTATCCCCCTCAAAAATAGTCACCTCTCCCAACCGAGCCCCGCGCCGTCACGACCTGACACCCAGGTGCTTGAAGGCCCGGAGAATTTATTTCCCCTGGAAAACCTTTGCAGGCGGAGTTGGCCGGTATCCCCAGAACCCGGTGACCACTTATGACTGTTGGCGGACCCGGTGAAGAAAACCCCATCAATAGAAACTGGCGCTAGAAGGAGGGCATGAACTCATACCCCTCCCAAGATTCTGATTTTACACCTTCTGAAGGTTCCCCAAGTCATAGTTTTAAGAAGAAAGCCTTCAGCAGGATTGGATCTTTCTCCCCAGCAAAATTTGAAAGAGTCCTTAGGTCTGCCCCGAATCCTAAAAAATTTATCAAACTCGAGCCTCCCGCTCGAAAGAAGCGGACCTCAAAAATCATACTAGTCACTATTGTCTGGGGGTTTAGCATACCTTAGAATACCCAAACTCCTCAGATGACCCTGGGAACCAGTACCCAAATTACCCAACCTATAGTTCCCCCAATGGCCGCGTATTTCAGAAACACCGAGTCCCCAATGGGAACTCTTTCGGGCGCAATCAATGACTTACCCTCTCACCCGGAGAAGATTTTCCCATGATATGAGCACTTAGGCTCATGGACTACGGAAGAACACTTACAGGAATACAAAGATGCCATGAACCGACACTGGATCCAACATGAAGATGTTGTGACTCGTATGTTTCCCTTGTCTTTAGGGCAGGGTGAGTTGAACTGGTACCTTAACCTTCCTGCCAACTCTATAAACAGTTGGCAGGACATGGAGGATGCCTTTACGGTTGCATTTTGCGTACACTTGGACCCAGCTTGGTCCCATAGCCAGTTCATCTCCATTAGGAAGGAACCCAATGAACCTCTTGCAACATTCAACCATAGGTTCCAGCGCGCTCTAAATTGATGCACGGGCCCCTTAATTCCATCCCCAAAAGTAACCATACAGACCTATCTTAATGTGATGGACCCTTTCGTTGCCACTCTCCTTTGGAGAAAAACCGTCGTGGGCAACCGGGACACCTTGGAAAAATTCTATAACCTAGCCTTGGAATTGTCCCGCGGTCTCAACAAATCCCTGGGCGGGATTGGGCAGAGTACGCCCTTCAACATGATCCCCGACGGAACTGCGTATGCCGGGGGATACAACCCCAATCTGGCAATAGGCGCCCCCTCAATGGTGATGAATCCTCCGCCACCCCCGATAGACCAATAGGCACGATACATTTACCCATCGCAGACCCAGGTAGTGCTGGGTCTGGAATTCTTCCCTTGGAACCAACTGCAGTAGACACAACAGGCTCAGACACAACTGTCCAGAGTTCCCTTCTTCTAGTCGTCTGTGATTAGAGGATTGTCGCCCTTGACTCTGGCTAATACTGCTGCCTTCACGGGAAGCCAACAACAACAACAGTCATCACATTGTGATGCCAACACTCAGTTGACCGCCAAGGTTGAATCCCTCCGGTGAATGTTGTGCACCTTGACCGTGGACATGGGCCAACTGAAGGTGGGGTCCTACGCACCCCAGAATTTGAATCCCCAGAGGGGAAACATTTTCTCCGGCCAACGAAACAACAACGTCAGAGGAAGAAACTTCAACAATGGGTCTAGGCCCAATCAACAACAATGAGGTAATAACGCGAATACCGGAGGTCCGCCTCCGAACCAAAACACCAACCAAAATGGTGCTGGACCATCATATTTCACACCAGTCGCAGACTTCTAGCCCGTGACTAATTGGTGTAGATTGCACAATACAAGTTTGCACAACGAGGTGAATTATGCCACTTTGGAGAAGGTCATCATGATCTCCTAGCTGGATAGGCAGCAGTCGCATGATACCACCCCTCTAGAGCCTCCTGCCCAGGAGCCAACACACAGTGCCTTCACCTGTGACACCATCTTCTTTGAAACTTCTGGGGAGAATGAAGAAGAATCTGAATTGTAGGGATTCTTTGACAAATCTATCCCGCCCTTCAAGGCCAACGCCTTTACTAACCCGCGGACTCCATACAATACTCGAAGCCAGGTGGGTAAAGGACCAGCTTACACACCCACACCTCCTATCAAAGACACTCCTCCTCCCTGGAATAATACTACCGAACGACCTGCTCCTCCAAAAGGTCCTAGCTCTAACCAAGCAAAAGACCTTTATGAGGGAGATCACCCATTCCCAGGAGGAATATTTGACATTATGAAGGCGTTAGAGCAGACCACCACCTCCATGACCTTGATGGAGGTTTTGCTAAACTGTCCTAAGCAGAAGAAGTCTCTTCTGAAGCTCTTGGGAAACCCGGAAGCCATCAGCCACCCGCCTAAGACTGTCTCATTCAAAGATGCGAATGCGGCCATCTTTCGGGGGAACAATGAGGATCCTCCCTTCTTACTAGGCCTGAATATCTATGGCAAAAATATATAAAACTACTTAGTAGACTCTGGAGCTTCAGGTAACATCATGCCCTTATCTATTTGTTAGAAGCTCAGATTCTACCCCACCCCATCTAATGGTGCAGTGATCCAACTGGATAAGACTGCTATAAAAATGGTGGGGGAATTGAAGAACATCTAGATACAGCTTATCCAGGACCCTAGGATAGCCAACATCATTGACATCCAAGTGGTGGACATCCCAGAGACTTAAGAGATGTTTTTAACTCGGAACTGGTCTAAGTCCCTGAATGGATACTTTTCGACCGACTTCACCCATTTATGGCTTCCATGGGAAGGAGAATCAAATACGATCTGGGTTGAAAGTGAACCCCGGATGAAACAGGCCCTTACTGAAGTTGGGAGGGTCAATGAGGTCTTTTTCTCCGAGACTTCCCTAGGGGTGTACCAACCTTTTGAAATCTTAACATTCGATTTTGTCCCTGGAGAAGATCCCACCGTACTACAAAGAGCCCAAGACCTCGAAGAAAAGATGAGAACTGAGGTAGACTCTCAAGGCCCCACAGCAACCCTTGCCACACTCTTTTCCGGCACTTGGTGCCGAGTGCACTACCAAAAACATTCAGAGCTTGAGTGTGGGCCATGTCTTTCAATCACTAATCGGCACCTTAATACCCTCCGGAACAAGCAACTGATTCCCCGGGACCTAGTACCCCTATGGGATGCGCTCCTTTGGTGCCATCTCCCCGGGAATCCCAAATTCAAAAACCTCCAGAGGAAAATTCTACTTTCACACTGGTAGTCTAGGAAGGGGTCCCCAAGTCTCCCAGTAATAATCCAAAGAAGACTACTTTTTCCCAGCCCTCGATTACAAACAATGACTTATAGACCCTTAAGTTTGATGGGTCCCGATCCAAACAAGGCTGTGGAGCTGGGGTAGAATTAATCAACCCACGAGGGAAGTCCTTCCTCGCATCCTACAGGCTGCAGTTTAACTTTACAAACAATGTCACAGAGTATGAGGCTTTGGTCCTTGGACTCTTATTTGCATTAAGGAAAGGTGTCACCCGCCTCCGGGCTCTAGGTGATTCAGAGTTGATTGTTAAACAAGTCCAGAGTCAATACACATGTCACGACAAAAGGCTGGTCGCATACCGCAACTGTGCTTGGAGCCTTATTGAAGATTTTGATGCATTTGGCATTGACCTCATTCCTCGGCGACGGAACTATGTCCCGGATGCCCTTGTCATTTCTGCCAGCACACTTGAGCCAATGGCTGGCTCGCGACTCCAGAAATTTTCGGTTGAGATGGTCCCCACCCCATCCATTCCAGATAATGTCACCCACTTTTAGGTTTTTGAGGAGGATCAACACATCCTGGCCTTCATGGTGAATGTTAGTGTCTTTGAAGATCAGATAGTGGAGGAATGAGACCATGACGATACTGGGCAGGGTGATGAAGATGATGGGATCATGGAACTACCCACTAACACCATCCCAAAGGGGATGGTTGCGCTAGAATGAATCTTCGACTTAGACCCTCAGGCCCGTGAGAAGGTGTCATCCTCCTCCGAGGGAGGAAAGTTTGAAAAGGTTAACATCGACCAGCTCGGTGAACAAACGATTATTCATATTGGTACCTCCTGTTCCCCTGAGGAAAAGGAGAATATTTTCATGGTTCTCTGAGAATATATCGACGTAATTGCCTGGGGTTATGAAGACTTGAAAATATATGACACATCCATCATGACCCATACTATTCCTCTGAAACCTGATGCTAAGCCCTTCCGGCAGAAGCAAAGACCGGTCAACCCCTTGATAGAGCCTCTGATTCGTCAAGAGGTAGAAAAACTATTGTCAGCCCGGATAATCTTCCCAATTTGGCATACTACGTGGGTTGCCAACCTTGTCCCTGTAAGGAAAAAGAATGACGAGATCCACCTCTGCGTGGATTTCTGAAACTTAAACAAGGCATCTAAGAAGGACAATCACCCTCTCCCTTCATTGGATGAGGTGTTACAGATAGTAAATGGATCTCAGATGATGTCCTTCTTGGATGGATATTCGGGATATAACCAGGTCATGGCCAAGTATGAAGACAGAGAGAAAACAACGTTTACCACTAAGTGGGGAACATTTGCATACAGGAGAATGCCCTTTGGTCTGATCCATGCGGGGGCTACATTTCAGAAGGCTATGGACATTGCGTTTGAGGGCCTTGTGAATTGGTGCATAATCATTTACATGGATGATTTGACCATCTTTTCCCGGGACAGGCGTGATCATCCCGCCCACCTCGCTCAAATCTGTGAGAGATGTCGCCGGTATGGAATATCCCTCAACCCCAAGAAGTGCATATTCGGGGTCACCGAGGGAAAGTTGCTCGGACATATCATCTCTGAGAAGGGTATATCCATCAACCCTGATAGAGTCGAAGCATTGCTAAATTTACAAATGCCTGGCAGCAAGAAAGAGATGCGGTCCTTCTTCAGAAAAATCAACTTCTGCGATGATTCATCATGGGATTCGTAGAAATAGTTAAACCACTCAATGAGATGATGAAGAAGGATACCAAGATTGAGTGGAGTCTGGAAGCAAAGCGGGAATTCACCCAGATTAAACAGACAATAACAGAAGCACCTGTCCTGGCTAGTCCAGACTATTCCCTCCCATTTTACATTTACTCTTTTGCTTCACCACATTCTGCCGCGGTAGTGTTGACCCAAAAGGTTGAAGGGGAAGAGAGACCAATAGCTTTCATGAGCTCCCCCTTCAAGAACGCCGAAGTTTGATATTCATCACTAGAAAAACATGCCTTTGCTCTAGTTCGCACTGTGAAGAAATTCTGGCATTATATTCTCCAGAGCAAGGTACATGCTATCATTCTGGACCAAGCCGTCAAGTCTCTGCTGATGCAGAGTGAATTGGGTGAGAGACGGGGGAAATGGATGGCCATCCTCCAGGAGTATGACTTAGAAATGCAGCCCATGAAGATAGTCCGAGGCCAGGGACTAAGTCGGGAAATGGCAAAAGAGACTCCCCGCATAGAATGCCAAACCTACACAGTGGAGTCCATTACCCAAGATCCGTGGTATACCGATTTGGTATACTTGTTACTAAACAATAAATGCTCGAAGGGATTACCTCCCCACAAACGCCGCGCTCTACGGATGAAAAGCGCACACTTCATGATAAAAAATTCCGCACTCTGCCGCAGAAATTATGAGGGAGTGTACCTCCGGTGCATTGACAGATACCAAGCTGTAAGAGTGATTGATGAATTCCACGGACAGTTTGGAACCGGGCATGGCTCAGCTGATGCTACTGCCCATCAGATCCTCTGGGCCAGATATTATTGGCCTTGTATATTCAAGGATGTTTACACTCATGTTAGGAAATGCCATACTTGCCAAACCACAATGCATCGTGAGCGTAACCCAGCTATGCCTTTACAACCAGTCTATGAGGCTAGACCCTTTTCCTAGTGGGCATTTGACTTCATTGGGGAAATCAACCCCAACTCGTCTGCCAATCACCGATACATTCTAACTGCTACTGATTACTGCACTTGGTGGTCTGAGGCTATACCTTGCAAAAATAACATGACAGACGTAGTTATCAAATTCCTGGAAGAAAACATCATCACAAGGTTTGGAATGCCCTTTGCTTTGGTATGTGACAATGGTCCGGCATTTTCTTCAGCACAATTACTCGAATGGACGTGCAATCAGAAGATCACTTTGAAGTTCTTCAGCAACTATTATCCCCAGGGAAATGGCGTTGCTGAATCAACAAATAAAAATCTACTTGAAGTGATCAAACATCTACTCGAACAGAATCCCAGGGATTGGCATCAAAAGTTGAAATTCGCCCTCTGGGCGGATCACATTCGTGTCAAGGCCACCCTAGGAACATCCCTATTCCATCTGGTTTATGGTCAGAACCCTATATTCCCAGTCAACTTACAGATCCCAGTTTTACAGTTTATGCAAGAATTTAGCTACAGGGACAACATCGTGGAGGTTCGACTCTTAAATTTGGTACGAATGGAAGAACAGCGAGACGCAGCTCTTAAACATTTTGCGTGTCATCAAGCAGTGGTAAAATGATGGTTTGACAGAAGAGCCCAATACAAGGATTTTCAGATTTCGGATCTGGTCCTCTTGTGGGACAAGGCTCGGGAGAAGAAAGGAAAGCATACCAAATTCCAACAGCTCTGGCTCGGACCATACTTAATCTCAGAAATCTGCGGGACAAATACTTACCGCCTTAACACCCTGACTAGAGAACCTGTCGTGTTGCCCGTTAATGGACAGTTTCTTAGACACTACTTTGAATAGGGTAAATTTGTCCAAAGTTGTATTATATGTAAAGTCTTCTACTTGTAAATATCTCCTCCGGGTGTCTCGTTGCGAGGTACCCTGCCTTGTAAATAGTCTTGCCGACTGTCCTCCGGGGCAATCCTCTTTTGTTGTTTCTATTTTCATTTTCAGTTTTCTTTCGGTCCCAGCGTTTTGTTCTGTCTTGTAGGAATTGGAATGCTTCGTATGAATCTGGCTTCCGGTACGATGTCCACAGCATCGTGAACTTTAGAATCTATCTTTAGCACGGTGGAGTCGGCCGGTCCTCAGGGTTGTTTTACGGGTTATGGCATATTTTGAGCAATCTCCATTGGGTGTTGTCTCTGGGAGTCTAGCAATTAGTGAACACAAGCAATATAAGGAACAAGTAATCAGACACACCGAGGGTAGATCGGCTGTATTAATTGGTTGACCCAGGTCTGAAACTTTAATGAATTCTTCTCGGGTCTGGAGTTTTATCCCCTCTTCAAACAATCTAAGTATAGGTGGATAGGTGAAAGAAGTACCACCATTAAAATTACCTAAGCTTAAGCCTAATGGTGAAAGAAGTATCGCCTTTCCCACCCAGAAACAAACAAAATAATAAGAAAAGCGGGATGAAACTCCGGTCTCCGGGAAGCGAACAAATGGATGACTGGTTCAATGTAATTAGTGCCTCTTCTCTATTCCTCCTAGAGGTCATCGGCTTGATTTCTTTCCAAAGCACACATGACACCACTGATGATGGACTACGAACTGACTCCTGCATGGTTGGATTCCCTCAGATATGTTTCTCTTTGTCTGTCAGACACTTCGAGAAGCGGCCTTTTCCAGTTTTGCTAACCAGAGATTCTATAGTTCTCAAATGCGATAAGGCATTTGTCCCAGATAGTCACCATTTGTTATGCCCTGCATCCCCGTCCCTACATTTTGTGTGCAAAATGTTGGGTCCCCCTTTTTGTTTTTGCTTGCAGCTTTGCCTTGTCTTTCTTTCCCTTTTTGTTTTCTTTCTCCGGGGTTTCCTTCCCCCGGTGTGGTGTTTTGTTCGTTCGATTTTCATCTCTGGGACTCTGGTCCCGGAGGTTGTCCTTCGTTGGAAACTGGATTTCGGACTTCGCGATTCTCCACCATGATGTTCTTAAGGACATCATCGCGAGGAATCCCTGGGCCCAAAGTCTGGAGGTTTTGCTTGTCCGGAGATCGCCGAAAGGAAGAGGATTCCCTTTTTACCGCGGGTATAAATAGAAATTATCTGTCACTTTCACACTTACCATGATTAAAACCTCCAAGCACTTAGAGTGAATTAGAAAGCGATTTCAAAGTGATTAACAAAACATTTGCAGAGAGTTTGTGGTAATAAGCGCTTAACATTTCCAGTCATTCGCAGGCAATTGCAAGTGCTTCGTGGTGGTGATTCTGACCATTTGACAACTCAAGCTGTTGCAAAGCTCCTGCGGTAACCCTTCTCTTTCCTCCGCCTTCTGCATTCTCAGGTTGGTATTTCCATTTTTCGCTCTGGTTTTCTTCCTTTTTCGTTTGGTTTTTGCTTCGTCTTGTTCGTGTTGTCGTTTCTTTGTTTGGTTTGTTGTTTTCTGGTTTTGCCGCCCGTTGGTGGGTCAGCTCTGCCAGAGGGTTGTCCACCCTCTGCAAAGAAGTGGTTCATTTGTAAAATAGTGTAAATAGCTGTATATATGTGTTTCTGCCTTGTCTGGTTTTCCTGCAAGCGTCGTCTCGCATTGTATATTTGTGTATATATGTGTATAGCTATATATAGTCTCTGTATATCTATCCGTGTCTTTGTATATATCCCTCAGCTCCATGTATATCCTTCCAGGTGGCTTGACAAGCTGGTTGAGTTGCCTCTATTTCTGGTTTTCCACCTCTGAGCTTGCTTCGAGGCAGAAAACCACCTGTTTGAAACTTGGCTCTCGGCCGGTTTCAAGCAGGAGGTTTTCTCTCTCCTCCATCAAGCCTATCATAACTTCATAAATGACCCATGCGCACAATCAATTCCAGCCAAGTGGCTTTCCCTTTTCATGCGTTCAGACAGTTGGCTGCACCGTCATCGCCATAACTTGCATTTAATACCTACGCACGTGGCGCCCACGTGGGCTGTTTGACTTAGCTTTTTACACATCCTTGCTAACGGTTATTTCTCTGAGTTTTGGGTCTCCTACCACCATCCATCCTGTGTCTTCACCAAGTGCGATGAAAATCTCTGGACCTAGATGTTTAACAAAAGATGAGTTTGTGATGTGTTTTGCTTTTCGGTTATTTTTGCGTGAAAATAACTTTTAAGGAAAGCAAACATCGCGGTGGTAAGATCTTCGGACTTGAAATAATTATTTTGATAAATGTGTTCTGATGGTCATTTTATCTCGCAGGTTCCTGGAGTTCATCTTCCAAATATGTCTGAAGCATCTGCATCGTCTCCACCTGGAAGTCCAGAGCTACCTTCCGCAGCAGAGACTAGGGTAGCAGTAAAATCCAAGATGGAGAAGGATCTAGAAAAGCTGCCCCTCACCATGAAATTTGTACAAGACAACATCATCGTGGGCTCAAAGATTGAGTCCAAGGTCAAGCTGATAACTGACACCAATGTCGGAACATGGGCAGAGATGCAGGCCTTGGTGAAAGTAATGCACATCCAGCGATAGGTTGGAGATCAATTAGCGATCAACGTCGGGGGCTCTGGAATCCTCCGGGCAGCTTGCTTCCCGTGCTCCGTGCAATCTTCGGAGCTTATCCTAACACTGGCGAACAACTACAACTCCTCTGTCCAGGCCATTATGCTCGTGGTCGCAGAGCCCACAGGATACCCCACTCCACTGGTGTCCCTAGATCCAGTAACATTCCGGGAAAGCCTGGAGATCCCACAATTCTATAGGGCCACGGTGGTTACAAGGACCGATGCCTTGACCCATTTTACACAACTGGAGGACGCTACCTGAGTATATATGAATACCCACTGGCTTAAGGCCCCAAAGAGGGACCCAAAGAGAATGAAGATAGAGATTCCCCGCTCTAAATTCAAGGAGAGCATCCAAATGTGGATAATAGCATTAGCCCGGGTCTTTGGACAGCCCTCTGCCCAAGAGTTTGCCAAATGGATGTACTATTTCCTCCTCGGCATCTCCACCAAGGGAGAATTCTTCGACTAGGCCACAATAATTTCTAACCATGTCGACTCCCAGTTCCAGCAGTTGAACCGGAAGAAGAAGTTCTATATGTCTTCTTATATTTTCTGGGCCCTGGCGCACCAGAGGCCCCATTCCCACGGCCTACTTACTGACAGCGTACTCGGGATTGGCTCGGGAAAAAAGGCACCGTGGGACCATTTCCCACAAATTCAATGGGAGGCCAGCTTCCCTAGCTTCTGTCGGGTAAACGACATGTTCGTTTACTACCATCTGCTTACACCCACCCGGGATGCCGAATACCACTTGTCTACTAAGGTGATGAAGCTAGTCCATAGTTATGGACATTACTATATTCAGTTCCAACAGCACACATACATTAGGGTCACCGGCTTCTCTGGGAAACCCTACTTGTTGCCCAGACATTGCGGGGACAAGATCATACTGTTGGAATATTGCAGGCAGATGATGGAGGTGCATGCCTTCTTTGCCCTAAAAAAGATCCCCAACATCCCATTCCCAATCACCTGTGGGGACTACACATGCAGTCTGGCCGCCGCGAAAGAGGCAGACAATGAGCTGAAAAGTTATAACTTACAAGAATTTTATCTAGCGCGGAAATTTTTTGATCCGCATCGCAGAATTGCAACAACAATGCCCCGGGCTTCAGAGCCCCATCGTATACACATGGAGGACTTCTGGGCAGACTGCCAAGATGATGTGGAGGTGCGCAGCAAGAATTTTGTTAGAATGACGATCGACATGATGCAGAAGCTAAGGCTCCGGAAGTTCCTGGCAGACTTCTCAGACTTCAATCGACAGGTGCCCACAATTGAAGACTTCACTCAAGAGGTGGTCAAGAGAAGCCACATCTATTTCAAGAAGGTGTGCCCCGGGAGTACTCACTGAGTAGCTCAGCCGGCGCCAAATTTAACTCCACCGCCGGTACCAAAAATGACCCCGGGGGCAAGGACTTCTTCGCAGGGTGCAGACAAAGGAAAAAAGGATAGACACGACCCCTCCTACGCAAGAAGTCCCCATCACAGAACAAATAAAATAGTCGGTGGAGGCCTCCCAACAAATGAGGGAGCAATTAATAACGAAGCTAGCCACCGCACCACTTATGACCGGGCCACTTCGTCCCTCCTCCTCCCCGTCATTGGCAGCCTTAATGGTGAAGGCGACGGGAGTGGATCCCTTGGAGGCGACAGTAATAAGAGACACAGGACCTCCTCTGGTTACCCGGAGGAAGAAAAAGCTCAGCAAAAAGCCTAAGGCAGAACTAGAATCGGAGGCCTCCCGACCCCAAGAAGTGGAGATCCTTTCTTCCAGTTCCCCGAAACCATAAAAGGAAATAGAGCCTACAAAGGTCCCAGCCAGTCCCCCTCTACGGGAAGAATTTAATGTGTTTGTAACTGATGAGTTTGGGAATTTGCAAGGGGACAATTCACAAGCGGAAACAGAAGTCCCGGGGATGAACAAGAGGCTGCAGACCAAGAAGACTTGGAACAGGAACCTGCACAGGCACAAGAGCAACAGGTGGAAGAGAAAGAGCCAAAGCCAGAGATTATCTCCGGGGCTCAAGAGATGCAAGGTCCAGGAGTGGACCAACTAAAGCAAGGAAAACAAAGGGCATCCGCTGGGGGAACTGGACCTCTGGGAATAACCGTAACCCCAGCCGCCATGTTCCAAGGGCCACTCCTAGGAGCGATCTTTGGGCAGGTGATCACGGTGGCCCAAACTCTAAATCTTGGCCCGACACCTCCCCTACTGCCAAAAGAGGTGCCAAATGAGGAGGAAGCCCTGACAGAAGAAGAAGAGCAACAAGAGGAGCAGCTTGAAGAAAAAATCCCCGAAGAAGCCTACCAGGGTCCAGACCCAGCGATAGACATACAGGACAAGGTTGAGGAGATGGAGATTGAAGAAAATGTCACTGCAGAAGAAGATGGGGCAGGGAGAGGAATGGATGAGGTCCACGTTGCTGAGGAGCAAAAGCCACAGGACACTAGGGAAGAATCAGGAGAACAAATTCTGACAGGAAGGCCACCCCTACCACCTCAATGGCTAATAGAGAGAAGAAAAAGAAAAGCTCAGTCCGCTCTGGTGATTCCTCTCTCCCTAGCCAAAATGATGGCACAAGTTCAGGCCCCGCCAAAGGCCAAGAAAGCCTGGACAGTTCATACTCTGCAAACTGGGCCGGGCGGAGAAACAGTTGCTGTTGTAGCAACCCCTCCCCCAGACGTCGATGAAGCAACTGCGGACCCCGCAGACTACAATGTTACAGAGGTATCCCTAGGCAAAAGGGGAAAGCAAGGTGAGGTAGACTTTCTTAAGGAGGTAGCAAGGGCAGTGGAGGCCCAATATGAGAAAGAGGCCCAGAGGCTCAAAGCTAAAAAGGAAAAGAATGCAAACCTTATGGGGTTGCTCACTGAGCTGGCTTGACCCATCAATGCCGCTCCTCCGGAGACCTCCACCTCAGAAGATATACCGCAGAGTGACATAGACTCCTTGCGAGTGATGAAGAAGAAAGCTCAGGCAGTGGATGAGTGGGTCGCCCTGCAGATAGGAAACACCCAACATTTCCTGGTGTCCACCCTCCCAGATTTATACACAGCCCGACAAGTTATTCATCAGGCAGAAGCGCTTATTGAGGAGTGGGAGGGTGACGCCGAGAATTACCAAGCATGGAAGGTGGAGCTCGAAGAGCTGCTTACCTTGGGAGAGGATATGATTTCTAAATCTGGGATTCTGGGTGATTAATCATTTGATTTTGTAAGAACCCAGCACTCCAGACTTGACCTCACATTAGAGGTAACCAAGCAACTGGTAGGGTCCTTAGAACAAAAGGTAAATGCTGTAAAATATTCTTTCAATTTATACAAGTCTTTCGTAATAAAGACTTCCGAGGCTGATCCCCTTAGCACAGATACATATACCCCTGAAGATTTGGTTTTGAGGAGTTTTGATGAAATAATGAAGTCCCAGTATCAATCCCCGGAGGGGATAGATGGGGCCCAGATGGCGAAGTTAACTAGCATGATACTCAAAGGTCATGACACGGCAAGGATGGCAGATGAATTCAAAGAGAATGTTCCTGACCTGGGGGAACAAGTTGAAATGGCCAAGAACAGAAGGGCCAACCTGAAAGATATAGATGAAGATGGCATTTCCCGCCTCCTCTAGGCCTTCAACGATAATAAGCAACCTTGAGCTTTCTCCGGGGGCCGGGGAGAACTTGTGTGTTGAGTATTCTTTATTCTTTTGGGGACGTAAGTTCCGGATCTCGGATCCAAAATTTTGTATTCTTTAAAGTGATCCATGTCCCGGTCCCCGAGGCTGACCGGTCACTTTCAAAAGCGATTAATAAAGGCTGTCAGAAGGTAGTTGGCTACATCAAGGGGGCGTCAACCCGGCAGTTGGTTTTCTGATAGGGTGGTCTTCTCGAGGCGCCGCTCAAGGGTACACCTGACACATTGGAGACAGGGCACCGCATTTCCCATTTATGAGGCATGTAGCCTCGGTTCCTGGGGGACCTACTGTATGCACTGAAAATACCTGCAGCTGCACAGCAAGTCAAAACATGCAAACACAAGATAGACTTAATAAATCAAAGCATGTAAAGAACTTGAAATACAACCTAATCTTCACTACAACCTCCGATGAGCTAAAACGAGTGCACCCAAGACTCGTTTGATTTNCTCTTAGAGATTTTGTGGGTGTGCTCTCCCAACACAATGCAATAAATCCCACTATTGATGAATGCAAAATGATAAAGATTTGAGCACAAGTATATGGAACTTGCCCCAAATCTTTCAAATGATGAATGCAAATGCAAAGTCTACACTAAGAATGCAAATGCAAGAGATTGACAACTAGATTATAATGAAA
>MU226382.1:1710016-1769088 GCA_018584345.1 Thuja plicata
CTCTCTCTCTCTCTCTCTCTCTCTCTCTCTCTCTCTCTCTCTCTCTCTCTCTCTCTCTCTCTCTCTCTCTCTCTCTCTCTCTCTCTCTCTCTCTCTCTCTCTCTCTCTCTCTCTCTCTCTCTATTTAGGGAGTATCTTTTTCTCTTATGGGAGGCTCCTTCTTCTGGAGGCATCTCTACATAGATGGATATATGTTAACTTTATGTGTAAATATGTCCCCACTACAAAATTATAAAGTATAAGAACTTTACTAGGTATAATAAATTATTCACTCTAATAAAGACATCAAATTATTCATAGCATTGTTAATGCTTTAGAAATTAAGTATTCTAAGTGTTTTCCTATGGATAAAGCTATGTGTATTAAGCTAGGATGTGGTCCCTTTTTTTTAAGGTAGCTATGATTTGTGTGTCTTCTTCCTCCTTTATTTATATTAATGTATTTCTGTATTTTTTAAGATACTAGAGGATTGCAAAAAGGTGATCCCTTTCTCCCTATCATATCATTTTTTTTTCTAATCATTAGAGAAGGTTTCTAAGTCATTAAAGAGTTAATGGATGTATTCACGGTTCAAGTGTGGCTAGAGATCTTGATTTCCTTTCTCATTTTCAATTTGTGGATGCTATTTCATTAACGGGGATCGCTAAAATTTAAGAGGCTTTCAATTTTAGCACTTCTTTGGTGTATCTTGGCAACTTATGGTTTATAGATTAATAAGGGAAATCATTTTTAGTACTCCTTTGACTATGCAATATACAATTTCTTTTATTCTATACTATAGAATCAGGTAGCTTCCTTTGGATTATCTTAGGTTTCCTTTTCAATTGATAATACTAATTATATGTAATCAAATGGATTTTTTGGTAGGTTTAGAATCTTGTTTTCTTGTTGGATCTTATGATAGTTGCCTTTTTTAAGAAATACTGCCGATTTAAAATGTATGTTGCATAATCTTCCTATTTACAACTTCTTAGTGATTTTTATTCTTAATTATTTTCCAAAAGAGTTTCTCTCTTTCTAGGAAGTTTCTTTTGGCAAGAGCATGAAGTATAATAAATGGTGAAGTCTTATTAGTTGCGATCATGTTTGTAGACAAAAGAAAAATGGTAGACTTGGTCCTTGACTTTATAAATTGAATATTCAATATTTGGATATTAAACTTTACTAGAGATGGTTAAAATAAAAAGATTTCCACTAGAATAAATTCAACTATAAGTGTTTGTGAGGTAAAACTATTAAGGAGGTTTTAAAAGAATGTTTTTGAATAAAAAAGATCCTATGATATGGAATATTGTTAAAAGTGGTGCATTACTTGTTATAAGGGGTCCTTTTAATTATAGATCCTAGCTATGAGACACTACTGTTTAGGCCCATCTTAAACAACACTAAACTTTTTGTTAAACACAAGGAAGAATTTTTTTTTTAAAAATGGCATGATGAAATTTCTTTACAAGATCTATATAGGAAAATACACTAGAAGTTAGAACTTAGTGTGTGCTCTTTAACCCCAACCGTATTCTTGATTAGATTCATGAAATCCATATCCTTATATTCTTTCTTCTTTCCTCTAGATAAAATCTTTTGGGATGCTAGTTCTGTAGTGTTTGATTTTAAACTTTCTTATTTGGCAAAGGAATCACACATTTTTTCTTGTAAAGATCATTTCTGGTGCAAGAGTATTTTTTGGTGCATGAGTATTTTGGTAGACTGGTGATTAGCACCAACCAAAAATATTGGTTTATTTCTTTTATATTTCTTTTGGTTTGTCTTAATTTATTTTACATCTCTTCATCAGTTGCATAAGCTTCATTTGAAGAGGCACCTACTGATGATCTTACAGATCTTGTTACACAAAAATATTGCATTTCATGTTGATGGATTAGTTGGACAATAAAGCTTAAAACTTGGAGTTGTCGAATATGCTCAAAATAGATAATGTGGGAAACGCAAAACCAGATGATCACCATGATTGGGTTTGATTTGTTAACATCGGTAAATTAATTACTGGTTCATACAAACCATTGACCCAACTATCCATAACATGCATGTGTAATCGTCCAAAGCCATTCATAGCCGCCTACAACTGCCCATGCCAACTACATTCATTAATAATGCAAGAAATTGCAATCTAGAGTCTTCTGTATATTTAATGTTGTTTAGTTTATAAATTGATAGACTCGGTATGTCATTTCAATATTCCAATTGCAGTGTTTTATTGTGTAGCGTTTTATTTATATTTTCTCATGGTATCAGAGAATACTTGGTTTGAGAGAGATAAATATCATCATCCTTCTATTGTACTTGTATTCCAAGAAAGTAGTGTAGAAAATCAAGATCTATCATCTCAAATGTATCTTACAATTTTAACTTTATGTCACTAATTTGGTTCATGTTATGTCCTATAATGATAAGATCATCAACATAAAGCACAATTATTATAATACTACTATCACCAAATTCCTTCCCATACAAAGTTGGATCATGGGGACTATTATGGAAGCCTTGAGTTTGGAAATATTCATCAATTTTAGCATACCAAGCCCTTCGAACTTGTTTCAAACCATATAGTGTTCCTGTCCTAGAACTTCAAATCCTTAAAGCTGAATCATATAGATTTCTTCATCAATTTTACCATTCAAAAATACATTTTTAACATCCATTTGGGGAAGGGGCCATTTGAAATGAGCTTTGAAATGAGCTGCCAATGCTATAATAGTCTTGATAGTACTAATCTTTGCTACTAGGGCAACATTTTGGACTTATCAGGGTTCTCCTTACTGAGGACGATTCCTTGAAATCGCCACTTTACCGAGGTTGGATTAATATATTCCCCGCATAGCTTTGTGTCGGGATTGGAATATTTTTTTGAGTTCTGGTGTTGAAATGACTCAGAGATTTCCCCTTTGGTGAACTAGTCCACAGTTCTATCAGATCTCCGCAATGTTTATCCTACCAAACTCTCCATTCTGAGTCCTTTGACTATCTACTCTAAGCATTTCTTCATCGGAGGATCTGCCCTAGTGTGGAAATCCCTGAACAAGGTTACGGTTTCAGTAGGTTCCACAACACTTCACCTTCTCGTGAATATTATTCTTGAGAAGTTTCATATATTCTTGAGTGGAATGTTGTAATACAAGAAGATTTCAAATTCCTTAAAGAGGATTTAAACATGGGATCATATCCCTCTTCTACAAAGAAGGAAACTTGTTTGATCCAGGTCGATCTATTGGAAAAAATTTACAATAGATAGGTTGGTTGACAAGCATACGGTTTTCTTGGGAGCCAAATGATTGACTACTCATATTTTTATATCAATTGTCAAGATAAATCCAATTTGAATTTTTCTTGATATAGTTGTAGTGCATTGCTTACAAGTTCATCAATTGGATGTGAAGAGTGTCTTTATTCATGGATACCTTCGAGGAAATTTGCATGGATAAGCCACAAGGGTTCATTCAGGATCCTTCACTTGTGTGTCATCTTTAAAAGTGCTCTTATGACCTCTAACAAGATCCTTGAACTTGGTGTGTCAATATAGACTCTTCCTTCTCAACAGTTGGGTTCCTAGATTCTATTATAACATAAACATATATATTATATAGTAGGATGAAACTCTCATAATATTATTATTATTATTATTATTTTATATGTTGATGACTTGTTGATCACAAGGAGTTACTCATCCAGCATCAAGGTAGTCAACACAAATCAAAGCTTATTACTCTTCTATTCTGATGATTTCAGAATCGAAACACCAAAGATATCAATATCATGGAAATAAGGTGGTGTAGGAATGAAGTTACCTTGTAGGCCAATCCAAATGAAGACGCACCTTCGCCATTGAAGAAATTCTAATGGACAGATAAGTTAAAGGTTGTTAGATATGTGATGGTTCAGGGATGTGATGGTCCACCCAAATTCAGTACATTCTTTTGCAGACCACCTCATGAAGTTGGCATGAAATCTCGAAAAGAAATACGCGAGCCCATTTGTTGTATGTCTCACTTACGCCCTTCCGGATCAGGGTTGGCTTGAGCCACACGATGAAACCAGCCCAAAATATGCGTACGATACGACAATCTAACTCATAATTTTTTAATATCGCTTACAGACTAATACAAATTTATTATAACATTGGACATGTCGTGGCAAACTCTGTTTGTTACGATGATTGTATGAAGCGTGTCTGTTAAGGGATTTTAGACGATCAAGTGGGGGAGTTAAAGCAGCAGTCTAAGGTATGAATTAGGTTTCCCACACACAACCAGATTTCCACAATATTTGTCTTTAGGTAGTCCAATTGTTATAGAATTTCTTTGCTTTTTTCCTCCCATGTCAAGATACTTTCTCACACGTTGAAGATATCGATTTATAATGTAAATGCAATAAAACACCTAAATGGAAGACTAAAGAGTTCGTTGGAAAGAATATCGTGCACTTTTGTCCTTATTTCTGGGATTCGAAACATTTTAAGGAAATAGTTGTGGTTTACAACTAATATATTTATTTGTTGAATATGTGAATTAAATTATTTTTTAGTTACACGTAATAAATGTGGCTTTACCATAATCTTATTTTTTTTAATATTATTTTGTTAACTTCGTATAGATTTTACAATATAATGATTTTTTTTAAAAAAAAACTGTAGTATTAATGCAAACGTTTTGACAGTAATGTGAGTCAATTTTATATTCTAAAAAATGCAATATTTGTCATATAATCCAATGCAACAACAAGCCTCTATCTCAAGGTTATATTTATATGATAAAAAACCATCTCAAAAGTCAACTTCCACAAAACCATGATTTTTTAAAGGGAGAATCCAAGTCATGGTGAACAATACATGCTTAAAACCCAAGCACCACATGTAACTCATCTTCCAAGATGCTTTTATACACTATCAAAAATAAGAAAACCAAGATGCCCTTCCAACTCTAGTGCGTGACCCCATTTCATGCTCACTTACACATATCATAGAACTTACTTGGCAAGTCGCATGATGTGTTGTTAAAGGAATATTGAGACTTCTGCAAGTGTAGTGATCCATTCCAAATGGAGCATGTTTTACATCATATTATATTAGTTAAATATTAAAAGGACTTCCAAGATGTAAAACACTTTAGAGTTTTAATACCATTATCTTAGGGACTGATCAACTAAAAGATTAACATAAATTTGACTAAAATTATGCTTGAGGGAATTTAACTCCTAAAAATTTAAAATTTAAATAAAAATGACCCTAAGTTAACCTCCTTTGTACTAATTATTATTTTCCAACTTGTGTGTAAAAATTCAAATTCCATCATAACAAAAGGAGAAAACCCAATTAATTGTGATTATCTAGAACCTCATATTCATATACAACATCTATTAGGGGACATTTTCTGATAACAAGACATCAATGTTTAGCATCAACATGACATTAGTATTTACACATTAACATGTATATTGCATAATTACTTGATATTACTTTGATCTTATCAAAGCTTGTTTAAATAGATCAAGGGGCTTGACCTATGAGAAGATATTCAATAAGAAAAAATCAAAATATAATGTTTAACATTACTAGTTATTAATTGTAGGTCCTAGACATCAAAGTAAAAAGGAATTTAATGATAAAAATAAATAGAATAAATATATGTATAAAGGTTTATTCCAACCAAAAAGATCAAATCCTCAAACATAATGTCTTTTTTATGCATTCAAAAAATATCTAGCATATAATGGGGTAGATTTACTATTAAAAATTGGTTACTTGAAATGTCTATGGAGCCATAACACAAATAAAATCATCACGTGTCATCTATAACTATCAACTCAACATCAAATCTATACTATGTACAAAAAGATGGGATGCAAAAAGAGGTTAATGATATCTAGGTAAAATAAATTAATAAAATTAGATATCCATTTGAGAAAGAGTGGATGCTTTTTAGGTCCTAAATATTGTACTAATATAGTTTCGTCCCTTGCCTTAGTGTGCACTTTTCAACTCATTTCAAGATTATTCCAAGTCTTTTCATATCTAAAGTGTCATCATATTCTCATGAGGTGACCTGATCATAGGTCTTTGGAGCTTCTACTATGAAACCATCTTTCTCTACTCCTTAACTGGCTAGACTTGGAAACCAAGATCCATAGTCCTAGGGGACTAGGATGCATAGCATCGTAGTCCCTCCAAGAGAGCCCAAAATTAAATGTGTATAAGTGTTGATTCCTACCATTTTCTATCTGATCCTAATATTTTGATATGACCATTGAAAGTTTTCCTAAAATAAGAAATAAATTGAGAGCTCTATATAAATGCATAATTTCTAATTCATTTTTTTCCCATCATATCATAAGAAATTGTAGGTAATTCCTAGAGAAAGGATCATTGATAAAGTATCTTAGGATCTAAATATTATGTAGCAAAAAACTAGGACAAACTAAATACAAGTATGATTTCATGATTAATCATGTTATGTCTTGTCATGTCATGTCATTGCATTAACCCTTGAGGGCTCTATCTAAGGAGCGTTGAATCAAAACCATTATCAAGATAAAGATAATATCATTTCAATGTAGTGCATTTAATTTTATATTTGGCCTCTATGGGTTACTAGGGGTAAGCATTCTTTTGTAATAAATCATTGTTGTAGTAGAGGTCAACACCTTCCTAGGTTTGACTTGGGTAATCCCCTATACAAAATAATATTTTTCCCTCTCTATGTGTAAGTTACATGTTTGGTAAGTAAAATTAACAAAATTGTGCAAAGTAGACTAAAACATACAGGTCCATAATTTAAACACACAAAAATGAATAGACTATGTCGATGAGAAGACTTGATTGACACTTTTTGGGGGAATTTTAAAGGGAGTGATCTAAATAGAATCTTCATCTAGAATTTAAAGTTTTAGCTAACAAAAGCACCTTTAGATCTAGGGCACCTAGCACATTTGATCAACAATTTTAAGTTGAGATTTCCATGCAAGATTCCTTTCTATAACCAATTTCTATATTTGTACTTATGAGTTCATTTTTTGATCTATTTCTATTTCTTTATGTTGAATCCTATCAATTTTGCATCATTTCACCTAGTTCTTGTATTTTTAGTTCAATAATGTCTAATCATTTCAAAAAAACACAAAAAGGAAATAATCAAATACATAACCTACTTGTCCTTGGGTACTAAAATTTGATCTTATTGATTAATATCTTGAATAAAAAGTGAAAATAGTGTTGATCTCCAAGTTATGTTTTCTATTAGTGTTACAAACTTAGTCATTATCAAGGCAGGTTGGTCGGTCATCACTGCGACTGAGCCATCCCACCAAGGTCGAGTAATGTATGGACCAAGCAGGTGTTACTGCCAAGAAAGTTAATATTCGTCGAGTACTTTGTAGTTGCTGAGTAGATTGAATGTCGATTTGCATAGAACAATTAGTGCCAGGTGACAACATATGGATATGTCGAGTAAGATAGTTTTGATCGAGCACCAGAGATTTCATATGCTGAGTAAGCTAGTTTCGGTATATATGTTTGGAATGGCACAAATACTTAAGTAAACCATTTTGGCCGACTTCTATGTATGATTTAATGATCGTTCAGGAAATTTAATGGAGTTAATTACACGCTATTGATGAGATCATTAATCCCCATGCAAGCAATGCAACCAATCAAAAAATAGAAATGCTTAAGAAACAAAAGTGATGAATCTAGATCGTTGATCTTGATCTAGAATATTAATAAATTATCTATATAAGGAAAGATACAAAAGCCTAATAATGTGAGTGGAGATATCAAAAAAAGAAGAGATCGGGTGTGTATGCAGAAGAAGTGGAGTTTTGTATATCAAAAGCATAGATCAGGTAGAGTGACCGAGAAGAGCAGTGATGCAAATAAAGAGTTATATCAACGTTTGGAGATCAATTGAGAGTTGGAAAGAGGAGATATATCATCAGAATTTGAGGTACAAAATGAAGGATCGGGCACTGATACATTCTAGCAAGTGAATCAGGGTAAATATATTAATAGAGTAGTCCTAACAGACTTTTGTAAATCTCCTAACAGAGTTCTTACTTAGTTGTAAGTTTAAATAATTTAATCAAGGTAGATTGAATAAATATGTAAGCTCTTAACATGGCAGACCCCTCACAGGGTAGATCATCAGAAGTGATAAAAAATTTGTAGCCCTAACAAGCATACTTTGTTACTGCAGTAATGAAAATTTATGGGTGTCATCCTCACCCTAGTTTTACCTTTCAAGGGTTTCTAGGTTACCAAATCGTTGTGTTATGTGTTTATCATGGATGTTATTAGTAGTTAGATCTATCAATTATTTTCTTCTAGATTTGATTGTGTAAGTGTTTTTAGCATCAATGTTTCAGATCACAGTCCGTGATCCATTATTAGGATGAGAGAGAGTGCAAGAGATGTAGAAAATAAGATGTAGACAAAGCCTTACTCAATAGATGTAGAGAGAGAGAGAGAGAGAGAGAGAGAGAGAGAGAGAGAGAGAGGTGCAACTCTATGCAGGAAAACAACTACAACAAAAAATGTCTATAAGAAAGAAAAATACACCCAAGAAAAAGGAAGGAGCATATAAAAAATAAAAAAAATAAAAAAATAAGTTTTATATGTGTGTGTGTGTGTGTGTGTGTGTGTGTGTGTGTGGATAAAAGAGTGTGATCCAAAATATTGTTGCTAAAAATACTTATACAATCAGATCCAGAAGAAAATAATTGATTTAAATGGATTGTGGAAATCTAATAATGTTGAGCTAGATCTATTACAGTATTGCAGTTAATGTTTATGTGATTCATGAATCAGTTTGTTTTAGAAGTGTAAAATTTTTATAGATCCTGATTCACCCCCCCTCCCTCTTAGTATATTTCTTTCCCATATAAGACTTCCAATAATTGGTATCAGAGCTATGTTCTCTTAAAATAAGTCTAACCAATTGAGAGTTAAGATCTTGGAGATGGAGGTTTATAAGTTGGGAAAGGTCATAGAGAATCATAAGATTGACATCCAACTTGCACTGGAACAACTTGAGACAACAAGAGAGGAATTGAGGAAATCCTTAAAGGCTAGGAAAGAATTGGTAACTCAGATAAAATGACACTCAATATAAAGAAGAAGACACTGAAGGTCTATTTGATAATGGAAATTCCAAAGAAAGTAATGCAACATTGCATATCTATTGGTGAAAAACAACACACTGAAAGAATGAGTCAAAAGTCTAAAGATGGAATAGGAAACTCAATCAATAACAGTGTGTGAGGTGATTGACCAGAAGAAGAAAGTTGTGGAAGATGAGATGATGACAGAAGAATATAAGAGACAAATAGCTACTATACTTGATGAAAGGACGTGTGATGTGCAGAAGCTCACAAACAATTAGTTAGACATGGTAAACCAACTATTATTTGCAAACCAAGAGGTAAATAGGAAAGACATTGAAATTACATATACGAGATTAGAGAACAATCAACTGAAAAATGAGTTAAGATCTGAAAGGGAACTCATTGAGAGGATGAACAAACCTAATGAAGCCATGAGATATTATGAGGAGCTGATGAGATCACCAAGAAGAACCAATGACACATCTGGACTAGGCCATACCGAGAACCTATCATCTACTGAAGAAGGAGAATCATCAAAAAGTGGAGGATAGAGGAATGCAAAGCCAAAGAACAACAAACCTACATGTCATCATTGTGGGAAACTAGGACACACAACAAACATTTTCCAAAGAAAGAATGGTAAGTCCAGTCTTAAGCCTAAGTTCAATGGATATTTCTTTAACTGTAAGAAGCATGGACATCAGGCACCTGAATGCAGGTTAAAGACTAGCATTACACCTACTTCACCTAGATTTCAAGGACATTGTTACAATTTCCATAAGTATGGTCATAGAACCCAAGACTACATATCCAATGCAAAATCTAAGTGGACATCCAAGAAACAAGGAAATGCACCAAGGAAAGGTAACACATTCAATTGGGAATACAATACAAGGCATAGTTGTCATTATTGTGGTGAATATGGTTATATTGCAGAAAATTATATAAGGACACACTTTAGAGGTAAATCCAAGAGTTGGATGAATGGAAGTTTGGTCTATTATAATTGTCAGAAGATTGGTCATACAAGGAGAGACTGCGGGATGAGAGAACCTACACCTACTATTGATTAGATAAAGAACCAGATGAATCTAACATGGAGAAAGACAGAAGAAGTGAGAAGTAGTGGAAATAGTGAAGTTGAGATCACCCAATCCAATGAATTAGGTGATCACACTACTTCCAGTTAAGCAAAGAAGGTGTGTAAGGAATTATTTTTTCAAATGCTATATCTGACACCAGTTCCTAATATTAGATGTATTAAAGTCCATATCTGCATAAGTTAAGATGCATTATGATAGATCTAAGGAAAGAACCAAGAAAAGAATTAATATGCATAATTGGTACTAAGCATCAGTATTAATGTTTGTGGTAACCAAGATTCTCAGTATGCACCGAGCCCCATATCAACCGAGCTAATATATTGACCCAGTTAAGTGTGGAAGTGTTAGTAGTGACAGAGTCACGATGATGACCAAGTGATGGAATGAGTTAACCGAGCTATTAAACAAGAACGAAGACAATTGTTTTACACCTACTATTGTATGGAGCATTTATTGAAGACCTAATTTGAACGTTTGAGTCTATATAATAAATTTTTCCATTCATTTTCATTTCACAAAGCGATTAGAGAATTTGCAGAGAAATTCAAAGGTAATTGAAAGTGTGATTTGTGTGAAGTCTATGAAGATTTAACTGCGTATCATTGATGAATACTGAGAAGCATTGTAAAGACCCATTATCTATTTTATGAACCCTAATTTGAAGAAATGGCTGCCAGTTCATCTATTGGAGTGAAGAAGCAAGACAACAAGGTAAATAATGTTATATTGGTCAGGAGTGATGTATGTGAACCATTGAATTTTTGAGCTATACCTGAGACTGTGATTAAGGGAGATCTCTTGAGAGATCTATCATTGATCCCACCGAAGGTTTTAATGATTCATAACGTGAGGGCGTGCTACATGTGCAAATTCAACAAGATTGGAGATTATGAGCTGAGGAAAGTATATAACAAGCTATGCAAAAATGAAGCATTGAAGGCTGAACACTAGCACATTGTCGACAAAGGGTTAGTTCATGCCCTAGACTTCCCTCGCAACTTCAAAGTTGAATGGATTATAATAGTTCCAAGAAGAGTTCACGATATGAGTTTATGCTTGGATAATGGGCTAGTAAGAATCACCATGGAAATAATTCACCGGGTTACTGGATACCCTATTCTACAAGGGAAGAGAACTATGTGTTGTCAGAATAAGGAAGTGATTGGAGAAAAAACTATGGTAGAATGGAACAAATGAGGTTTGACAATCTCTACAGTAACAAATCTTGAAATCAACTTTGCAGTGAGAGTTATTGCACACAAATTTTATCAGTCGAGAAGATTGGATAGTGTTCCATATATTACAGTTGACCAGGCATGGAAAATAGTCAAGAAGGATCACACATATGATCTTGCCAAGCTACAAATGACTCAGTTAGCAGAGAATTTATCATCAATCAGGAAGGCGAAGAACTCAATGTGTAAGTTCCAATCCCTGATAGTCTGTATATTTTTCTATATGCAAAACACTTTTCCTACCTTACGAGATGTTGTCTGGAGTCGAAACCAACCAGTGAAACTATAGATAAATTGATTTTATTCAGCAATTAGGAGAAAACTATGATAATATTATGGAAAATACTTTGTTGAATTCAAGAATAAAATGAGGATAAGGAGCATAATCCTTGTATCATTAGTAGAGAAACATATTTTCCAAAATATTTTATGGTACATGATCTGTCACAGATCATAATTGGCTTGGATATCTTTAAGAATCAGTCAAAGGCATCAGTGGCATTATTTTAGTCTTTGGATTATGTGCAATATTCAAAGGCATTCATTTTGCTTCCTACATATTCCTATCCAGAATGGGAAATAATCTTGTACACATTTATGGTATTGTTTCTTCCCAAGGGGAGGAATATTTTTCAACGTTCATGGTTCATCTTTAGCATCCAATTTCGAGCATCTATAAACACTACATGGAGTTCATCAGTTCATATCTTCTGGGGGGTTCATATGATCTTCTCTACTTTCTCTCCTTTGGGGATAACATATTGTACCCTATGGTAGAAGTATCCTTGGGGGTTATCATGAGTCCTCCATCTATCACTCTTGTTCTTCTTCACTTGAACATGTCATTGCATCTTATCTCTTTTAAGAAGGAGGTTTTGTTCCCACTAGGTTTTCCTTGTTTCTCCTTGTGTCTGAGTTATTTGTATTATAGATGAGTACCTTATCAGGCCTTGTTGTTGGGACTCATATCTTTCATGTCCTCCTAATTTATGCTTCAGAAGGGGTATTGGTGTAATTATATATTTACTTAGGCTTATTAAGCCTGCCTAATCATCTATGTTCATTTGACACTTGTCTACATAAGTCGTCATCTTGTAGGAGTCTATAGAGATGTGTGGAGTCTACAAGAGATGTGTCAATTTCATTTTGATACATGTTCCTAGTCTCTTGGGTGGTCCCATTTATTTCCTCCTTTTTCTATTGGACTTGGTTGCACCCTCACATCTATATGTACTTTGCTTCTCTAATGAATCAGTGGTTGACTTGGGCTTATTTTTTGTTATTGTGCTCCTAACTTATCTCTGTAGATCCTTAGTTTCTAGAGTTGTCTCTCCTATTTTTGGTTGTATGTTACAACTTATTGTAAGAGACGACAAGTTCTATAAAACTGAGCCTTATTGTTGTTTGAAATATAGTCGGTAAAATATATTTTTTGGTGCAAGAATTTAAATAAAGAAATTTGTGCGTGTTAGAAAGATTTATGTGTTTTTACCTATTCTTCGTGTCTCCAAATTTACAAATGGTATCAAAGCTATTTTCTTTTTAATTTCTTCAATGGTCAAGTGCTCTTTGAGTGAAAATTCTAGTCCCTATGGTATTCAATTTTGAAGCAACTTGATATTGACTATTTGATTAGATCTAGACTTCAATATTCTAATAAGGTAAATAAATTAGGTAAATGGTCTCCATCTCCCTTGGATTTTTTTCAAAATTGATGTTAATGGTTATTCTTGTGGTAAATCAATAGTTGCAAGGATATGTGGAATTGGTTAAGCTAGTGTTGGTTTTGTTCACTTTTTTTTGCTACTATAAAGATTCATTCCAATAATTGGATGGAGGCTTGTGTGCTCCTAGTGAATTTTCTAAATGCTTGTGAGTTGGGTTGGAAAAGGATTATTCGTGAGATAAATTCTATGATATTGACTGCCCTTTTAAATAACGGTAGATTTCAAGAATTTTCTCAAAGGTAGACTTTTTATGTTAATCAAGTAGCTCTTTTATTTATATATGAATCCTATTGTAGATGGTTTGGGCAAATGAACTTCTAATATTAATCATACTAGATCATAAATTGACCATCCATATCTTATACGCAAATTTTATAGTTTGTTAATTGATCTAACTTTCCTTTTTTAATTGAAAATGGAAAGTAAGTCATAAACCTTTATCATATTTTATATCAATGCAGATGAAATAAAAAACATGGCAAAGGTAGAAAATCATGACAATTGAAAATGAAATGTTTATTACAAATAATCAAGTGATTATCACACTGAGAGAATGGCGTTTGTAGTGGAATATAAAGGTTGGCATGGTAGTTTATTTTGGATTGTTGGATGGTTCGCAGAGGAAGTTGGCATCTGTGTTTCGATCACTACAATAGAGGCATGGATGCTGAGAGTATTTGTCTCATTGCAACACCCTCCTCGCACTCAAAACAAGTTATTTATTGGCTATACCCCTCAGATGCCCTGCCAACACCATTTGAATTGCGTTGGTGAAAGCCCCGAATGCCTCCTCCAAATCCCCCGATGGGAATGCATCCGCAGATGTCTCTCTTTAATGTGCAATATAGATGTTCCTGCCCCTGTTTAACAAATCCTTCCGACTGCTCCATCTATAACTCTTCTTCAATATCCCCATTTAAGAATGTTGTTTTGACATCGAGTTGCTCAAGCTCGAGGTCCCATGTTGCTGCCATGCCTAATACCAAACAAATAGTCTGCATCTTGACCACCAGAGAGAAGATTTCATTAAAGTCCACACCCTTTTGTTGAGCAAACCCCTTCACTACCAATCTGGCACTGTATCTCTTTCAACCTCCATCTTCCTCTTTAATGTGATATACCCATTTGTTTTTCAATGCTTTACGATTTGGCGGAAGAGGAACCAAATCCCATGTCTGATTTGAATTTAAAGAATCCATTTCATCTTTCATGGCATCCGTCCAGAACACTGAAATAACATCAGTACATGCTTGCTTATATGCTTGTGGCTATGCCTGATCCGAACATAAAGAGAATAACAGTTTGTAATCATCAAACATAGACGTTTGCGTTCTCTTGTAGACCTCCGTAGCGAAATGCTTTGATTTTCATCTTGAATGTGAGCAACATTTGAATCCTCTATTTTTTTAAAATCTGCTATATGACTGTGTTTTCCAAGCTCTGTCTCTTGGCAGATGCGTTGTGCTTGGCCTCTAGAGGATTCCCCTTTCTGCAGATATGGGTGCACACGTGGGAGAACAAAATCTGGACTCTATAGATGGGAATGAGAATGCATCAGAGGAGGCTGCATGAGCTGCTATTGGTTCTCACGCAAAGATGGGTCCACGCTGGTCTCTACATGCTGCACAGGGTCTGCCCGTGGAAGAGGAGCAGCTGGGGGTGAGTTGGTGGACTGCGTGGGTATTATGTCATCCCACGCAGTAGTAGGTGGAGATAAAGACTCTGCCCACGGCAGAGAGAAGGATACCCACGGTAGTGTAATAGGGTCCCGCGGCAGATAGGAAGGAGGAGGCTGCGTGGGGTGCAGGACATCCAAATCAACACTAACTCTACCGCCAAGCATAGGACCAGTAGGCGGTTGGAAGAGTGGGATTTCAGGGCCAGTGTGTATCAGCGGTTGACAGCTATGGGCGGTTGAAATTGTTTGTTGTGGCATAATACAAGGCAGGGGTAGTGGGGTTGTGTTTCCAATATTTGATGAAGATATGACGGTATATGACGGTAGACGGGTGAAAAGTAACCTTTGGCAATCTCTGTATAGAATTTTCATTATCAAACAAATCGAATTTAATAAAATCATTAGAAATCAAGTTCTGATTTTGCAGACCGGGAAATACTTCTCATTAAAAACAACATCCCGACTGCAAATCACTTGCTTTGTAATTGAATCCCAAAGACGGAAACCATATTGATCTTCACCATACCCCAAAAATATGCATCTTTTGGATTTGAAATCAAATTTCGTTCTCTTCTATTTCGGAATATGGACATATGCATCGCATCCAAAAACTCGTAAATGAGAAAATGAAATTCTCTTACCAATCCACCTTTCTTCCGGGATATCAAAATCCAGACATGACGAAAGAGCTCGATTTATTAAATAAAATGTTGTATTGCACGCCTGCGCCCAAAATTTCTTCCCCAAACCAACATTGGACAACATACACAGAGCTCTCTCCAAAATAGTCTGATTCAACCTCTCAGCTGCACCATTTTCTTGAGGTGTATAAGGGACTATTTTAATTCTTGGAATACCTTGATCTGCACAGAAGTTATCAAACTCTGAAGATAAATACTCACCACCATTGTCTGTTAATAAACATTTAATTTTTCTTCCAATCTAATTCTCCACCATAGCCTTAAAACTTTTAAATTTTAAAAATATTTCTGATTTCTTATTCAACATATAAACCCAAACTTTTCGAGTGAAATCATCAAGAAAAGAAACATAATAATTTACACCACCGATAGAAGTTACCTCCGTAGGACCAAAACCATCAAAATGAATGAGCTCTAGGGCAGAAGATTTATTCTCATGACCCGTCCGCACAAAGCTGGTTTGATTTTTTTGGTCATAAAAACAATGTTCAAATATCTACAAATCAATAGATTTAAGACCTGGAAGTTGATCTCGTTGAAGCATAACTTCAAGACCCTTCTTGCTCATATGACCGAGCCTCTTATGCCAAAGTTCAGCATTGTTGTCTGCAAGTGCCATGGCTTCTCCCACTTCTTTGTTACACTCTAAAGTGTATAAACTTCCAGTTTTCTGCCCTTTTGCTAAAATTAATTGACCTTTTGGCACTCTCCAAGAAGCGAGATCAAAATTGACATTACAACCTTGTGTAAATAACTAACTGATTGAAATCAGATTATGCTTAAGTGTAGGAACATGCCTAACATCTTTTAAAACCCATTTACTTCCATTTTTCAGCGTCAATAAATTATCCCCTTTGCCGACAATATCACACTATTTGTTATCCCCAAGAAAAACTTTACCAAACATACCTTCGTCGTAATTTGTGAAAATACTCCGGCATGGAGTAGCATGAAAAGATACACTACAATCGAGAACCCATGAGCTTGAATCCATGTCACCGGTTGCAAGTACCAAAGCTTCATTAGTCGTAGCATGAGCGCCACCATTGCTAACATTATTTTGAGCCTTCTTGTAATTCCAACATTGCTTCTTTGTGTGCCCTAGTTTTCCACAAAACTAGCAAGTGCCATTTTTTCCTCTTGATTTCAAGTGATGATTCGATCTACCTCTTCCATTAATATTATTAGTATAGTTTCTTCCTCTCTCGTGACTTCTACCTCTATTGTTTGTGCTCACAGTCGTAAGAGCATCACTGGAAGAGGGTTCTTGGTGCTTCCTTCACATGTCTTTACTAAGTAGTGTGACTGCAACTTCATCAAATCTCAGCTTGGTCTTGGCTGCTACTGAAGTGCTCACAGCCATTACTACGCCTTCCCAGCTATTCAGAAGTGAGCATAACAATAAGATTGCCTTTATCTCATCATCTAATGAGATACCAACCGAAATTAGCTGAGTAACTAATGTATTGAACTCGTTGAGCTGATTTGATATCACTCCTTTCATTTTCAGATTATATAAATTTTTCATTAGAAAAACCTTGTTTGAAGCTGAAGGTATTTCGTATAATGAAGATAACTTTTCAACTAGCTCTCTTGTTGTCTTCTCCGCTGAAACATTAAACAAAACATTGCTTGAGTGAGCTAGAAAGATTGTTGCCCGTGCTTTCAAATCCATTTTCTCTCATTTTTTTGGTGCTAGAGATCCTTGACCTTTTGCTTTACCAAGCAATGCAGGATTCAAATCTTGCTTGATAAGCATGGACTCTATCTACACTTTCCATATCCCAAAGTTTTGCCCAAATTTTTTTTTGATTTTCCATTTATCCGCCTCATCCATGGTGCCTGTAAATATTCACTGATTTTTTGAAAATCAAATGAGCTTAACCATCTCTAATACCAATTGTTGAGCTAATGGAAATGCTGAAAAACAATATAAAAACTAGAATAAAATACCAAACAGCAAATGCAAGAGAAAACACAATATTTTATAGTGGTTCATCCAGCTAGTCTGGACTACATCCACTCTTCAAGCAGGGACTTATCTCTTATTCAGATATCAACAATGTTACAATACTACAGCAGCAACAACTAGCTAATGTTATACAAATATCAGACATTCAAAGGAAGACCAAAAGGCAGAGAAGAGGAAGAGTCTGCAATGATTGGTCTACACAATCAGAGCAGTTTCATATTCATCTGTCACAACTATTATAGTCTCATCCGTCTCACACCCACTTAACAGTATTCCCATGTCTTCATCAACGCACCCTTCCTCCGCCTTGAACTCCCTTTCACCTTCCAATTGCTTCTTCACTTTGTAGCTTCTCTTCCTCCAAACAGATGAAAAAAATCCTTCTTTATGTCAACAACCTCTAATTCAGCTTGCCCCATTTTTTCTCTCAAGACTTGCAAAATTGAATCCAAGGGCAAAAACTTCCTCTTTTTTTTCACTTCCTCTTGGGTAATTTTACAAGTATTACGAGTTTGAGCTTCAACATGAGCATCGATTTGTTCTTTTTCCTTGTTAATGAGGCCTTTACTGTGACACGAATAAGAGACCATGGTGAAACAGGCCCTTTCCAGAACTTCATTCACTATTTCGCAAAAATCTTCAGCTGTAGTACATCAAACTAGAAAAGTTCAAATCACAAGGAAGAAAAGAAACCACAACTAACTTATTAGATAGAAGTCACTGAAATGTAGAATTTGGGTAAATTCAAAATTATGAGTGGAGAAAGAATTTGAAATGACCGACCTGTAAGGAAGTTAAAATTGCAAGGGACAATACACTCATCCTTGTGGTGATTGATTGGGACGATTGTGCCATGGCCACTGTAGTGAAATAAGAGCACATCTCCACCCTTTGCCTTCCCCACCATCTCCACTAGGGCCCTGCAAATGTTTTCCCCTATCGGCTTTGTGTATGACTTATTTGTATCAATCAGAACCTCAATATTCTACTTGGAAAACCCAAAATGAGTGAGGAGGGTGCTTTTCATACCCACAACATCGTTTACACAGCCATGTAATTCATTCTGTGTGTTTGGATAATTGCATCCCACCAGTAGTGCGTACTTGTTGTTCATCATCTTCTTTCCTCTAGACTCAACACAAATAAGAGCTTGTTACTACTCTTCTCATTTTGATGATTTCTTATAAATCCAAAGAAGAGAGGTATATTTATAACAGTGTCATGGAATATTTCACTATCCATAGTATATTTATAAGATTATTAAAGACAATGGGGCACCATTAATGATAAACACTTTATTGTTAATAAGGTATAATATCACAGCACCATAACCAAAAAGGATCTAGAAACAATAAATCTCACATATTTCACTGAACTATTATGAACTCAGTACTAGAGTGCTAACTGTAGGGAGTGTTAGCATGTATTCTCGTGAGGACATACCACACAATACCAAAAATCATCTCATATCAATGAGAATGGATATCATGCAAATACTATCATCACATGACCATACATGTGAAAAAATCCTCACAAGTCACCCATAGCCTCGCGATAGAAATCATGGTTTGAATTTTTTTATCGAATTTTAGGTATGGTCAGCTAGTTAATTAACTAGAAATTCATTTAGGTATTGTTACATAAAAGAATATGGTAAGGATTACAAATAAGGGGTTCTAGAGTAGTTCCCTAATGAAAAACCTAACCAATCCTTAGTTATATTGAAAGGAAGATGAATCGGTACCTGCACAAGTATGCTTTAAGTACTAAATGAGTGGAATGATCCTTCATTATAAATTGAGGGTTGACTAGGGAGATATGGATAAGCGATGGAAGATAGAGGGACAGAAGGGAGGAAGACACAAGTTTCAAGATGCACAGGGTAAAAGAAAGAAGATAGACTAGTACAAATACAAGAAACAACAACCTGAGAGTACAACCGACCTATAAAATTAATTTGAAGAAGATCTAGAGCAACTAGGTCACTTGGGTCAACCTATTCCTGGGACTAGGTTTCCTAGGCCAACTTGTTCCCTAAACTTTTGACTTTTTTCAATTGCACACAACCTATGCGGTCTTGAACTTTCCAAATATGATATGGTTCATACACAACCTATTCCTACACACAAAAAACAAGGAAAATATTGTGTAAAAGGGATTTTTCCTCAATCAAAGCCTGATTGAGGAATCAACCATGAAATAAAAATGAAATGCAGGAAAGAAAAGAGTGTAATTATGAATCATATATTAGATTTGAAATATAAATTCTTTTACCTTTTTAAATGTACTTTGAGGTCAGCATTTTTATGAATATGCTTGTATTTAGTTGTTGAATCTTAAAATGTAGAGAATAATCAATGATTCTCTTCACAAATGCATAGATATGAAAATACTCCTCAAATCTTCAATGTTCTTATGCTTGATAGAATCTTGCCTTGAAGAATGGATCAATAAACATGAATGGATAAAGGATCTTCTTTCTTGATTGAGGTCTCCTCTACTTGGTCTTCATCAGAGAGAAGTTTTCTATAATGGAAAAGATTGTCTTCAAATGATGCTTTGATGCTTGAAATCTTGCTTGAGAATGCTTAGATGAAATTTTTTAGGAGAGAGCTTGAATTCCAACTTCATGATTGTCCAAATGAGGAAAGGTAGGTTATTTATGTACCTCTCACAATATTTTGGAGCTCAAAAATTGAGGGAAGTTGACGAGATTTAAGATTTCCCACTTAACCATTGAGATGGGCCCTCAATTTGAATTTCAGGGAAAACCTCAGGGAATAGGTCAGCTAAGCCAACCAATTACTAAGAATAGGTTAGCCTATTGCCCTCAAAATGCATTGAAATTTGGTCCAGGGGTTGGCAATGCAGAGAAGATGTCGGAATGAAAAGCGGTCCAATGTTGGATCAAGTATAAGGAACATGAAAACTTGAAAACACTAAAATGAGGATAGATTAGGAATCTAGTTATAGGTTCTTACAATATAGTATAGGTACAAATAAAATTATCTCTAAACTATAATTTTAAATTTTCACCATAAATGGACCTAATTGCTCCACCATTAGAAGATAACTACATGATATTATCTGATATGTATCATAAAATACATAAATTAAATATACATGGTATGTAAATATTTTACTACAATACTAAGCTCAAAGGCCAAATAGGGAAGTATATGAATGGTCACTTAGTCACAAATTTCTTTTAGATTATTTATCTAGATGAATACCCTTAGATTTAACACCTAGGAATGGAACACTCACATGGACAAACAAAATGCATAGTTTAAGTAAAATGGTAAAGAGATTGGATATAATTTTTATATCCTTCAAATGCCTTGATAATAATGATTTTATAAAACATTAAATAGTTATATTCAATGAGTTTTAGATCACCTTTTGTTTCCTTTACAAGTCATGGAAGATTATCTAAAGAACAAACACACCTTAAACTTTAAAAATATGTAGTTTTAATATCAACCCTTCATAGATCTCATCAAAATATGATGAAGTGGTCTTCTAAAAATAAGAAGCACAATTATGTATGGTCTAATAATTTAAAACTCGGTCCTATAATATCCATCAAATTGGAATAGTAATCCCAATTTCAAAGAACATTCTATTGAAAATAAATGATAAAAATAGAACTAAACGCTTCCAATGGATTAATCGTGGTTAGAGGGATGAACTAGAACCAATTCATGAAGGAAGATCTATTATCTCAAAATTAATAGATGTCCAAGAAAAGGAAAATAAAATCTAGAGGTAAAAATCTTGAGAAATTTAGCTAGGTAAAGGTGAAACAAACATATAAAATTTCACAACTTAACTAGGGAAAAAAGGAGCTACAAAAATCACTTCTATTAAATTTCATAGAGGAGAATCTCTCATTGATCCTAAACTCAATAGAGTTGAATCAATCTTCTCTTTTAGTGAATTTCTTCCAAGTGAGGAGGATTCAAAATTGTAGGAGAACATAGACTTTCTATATTTCATTTTCTTTATTATCACAAGTGAATGTAATCAAATATTACTGGCACCTTTCATTAAAGAGGAGATAAATTTGTATTCCTTTGAAGTGAACTCAAAAAGAGCCCAAAGGCCTGATGTATTTCATTCTTCCTTCTAAAAATGTTGGTATATCATTGAAAAATAAGTTCTAGTGGCTTGTAGAGAATCCGAAAGATTTAAAAGGTACTAAAAGAACTCAATTATATATTTATTACACTAATCCTCGATATTGATTCCCTTGAAAATTTTATAGATGTTTAAAAAATCTCCCTTTGAAACACTTTGTATGAGATCCTATAAAAGTCAATGAAGAACCATCTAAAAATAGGCATTCCCTTTTCTAATAACCAAAGAAAAAAATGGCTTGATCTTTGAAATATTCATCATTTGAGGTATCAACACTAGACATGAAGGGAATCACTCAAATTTCAATACAAATAAAGAACCACAATAATCAAGCTTAATCATAGCAAATCATATGATGGAGTAATTGGAGGTTACTCATGAAAATCCTAGAAAAAAGTTTACACTAACACAATAGTAATTATGGGAAATTTTACAATGATCCTTCTATGTATATAGATAAAATGTTATATTAATTAGAGAATAAACATCAATTTGAATGAAGTTTTTGGTATACTAGGTAGTTTAGCATCTTTAATTTTCACATGTTTCTATCAATGGTTGGTCTAGCCTTAGCAAAATTTGGGATCGATAACACATTTAATGTTGATTTTTCTATAATGATTTTACCTTCTTCTGTTGGAGTGAAACTTCCCGTATATTTAGTTTAGTTCAAGAGGGTTTTAGCCTCTAATTATTTTTTGCCAGTTGTTTGTCACCCTTAGCTATATGATCAACATTTATTTCACTTCCTCTATCGTCTATAACCTCTTTATGATACTTAAAAACTCAATGGAGTTGTTCTTCGCATATATTTAGTTTAGTTCAAGAGGGTTTTAGCCTCTAATTATTTTTTGTCAGTTGTTTGTCACTCGTTAGCTATATGATCAACATTTTTTTCACTTCCTCTATCCTCTCTAAGCTCTCAATGGTACTAAAAAACTCATAATGGAGTTGTTCATTCACTTTGGTGGTGAATTATAGTAGATGGTCATCCTTGAGAAAAAAAAAATCTTCTTCCACAATGGTGATCTCTTAACTGCCATTTTAGAAGTTCTTGTTATAGATCTCATCAAAGAATTTATTTGAAACAATGTCAACATTAGCATCTATCCAATGTTTTTGTATAATATCTACATCCTCGTAAATGGCACGAAAATAACCAAACAAGTGAAACAATGTTTACTTTTGATTAAATAAGAGCATGATAAATAATGAAGCAATTGTTGACAACATTGCTCCTGTAAGTGAGTACTATTACTCATGAAAGTGAATAGATTTATATTATTGAATAATGAAATTACAAATATTTAAAATTTGAGATTTCACAGCCCATCATTAGATGTTTTTGCACTCTGTGAATCTAAGAAGAGATCCTCAATCTCATTAATATCCTGCAATTTTGAGGCATTTTGTCAAACAGTTAGGGTGCTTTGTCTATGCTCTTGTTGTAGAATTGAAGAATTTGAAAAGAAAAACAAAATTAAAGAATTAAAAGAGTAGATTGCAAAGTAGACACAGAACACACTATTTATCATGGTTCACCACAATCGTGGCTACATCCACACTGAGAGCAGAGAAATTATATTAACTCAATCAAATGTTTACAATGAAAGAAGAGCCAAAGATATAAGCTCATAACCAAGCAGCTAAAGAGACAAAGGCAACAACAGGACAAATGTCCGTTGGCCTTCCAATCCCAACAAACTCCCACTGGAAGTCAACAGATATTTCAGCTGATCAGGCATTCCCCTGCTCTACATGCTGACTTACTTCAGCTTAACAAGACCAAGAGAAGTTCTTGCACATTCAAACTTCTCTTTGGTTACAATTTTCATGAATATATCGGCCATATTGATTTTGGTATCAATCTTTTCAACCTGCCCTCTTCAACCATATGCCGAACGAAGTGAGCATGGATGTCAATGTGATTTGAACGTTGCTGAGAGGTATGATTATGTGCCATAAAGATAGCGCTGCGACTGTCACTGAATAGAACATAATCATTTTGTTGGTACTTCATTTCACCAAGAAGTCGCTGCAACCAAATCATTTCCCGAGCACCTTCGGAAAGTGCCAAATACTCAGCTTCAGCGGAAGCAAGAGCAATAGAATTTTGAAGCCTGGAGGCCCAACTAATAGCAGCTCCAGGGAAAATGAATGTGTAACCGGTAGTGGATCTACGCTTATCCAAATCTCCAGCAAGATCTGAATCCATGAATCCTTGCAGCTATTTATTGTTTCCACCAAAACATAAAACATAATATGAAGTGCCTTTTAAATATCTTATTATCCATTTAACAGCTTCCCGAGATTGCTCATGAACCTACTCACCACTCCCACGACATGGGCAATGTCAGGACGAGTGGAAACCATAGCATACATTATGCTACCAACTGCTGATTTATAAGGAATGTTGTCCATGAGTTCCTTTTCCTCTTGTGTTTTTGGACATAATTCAGCAGATAAATGAAAATGAGAAGCAAGAGGAGTAGAAACTATCTTAGCATCATTCATGCCAAATCTGTCCACAACTTTGTTAATATAATCCTTTTGAGACAAAGTAATTTCTTTCTTCTTTCTGTCCCGTGTGATTGTCATACCAAGAATCTTCTTGGCTGCCCCTAAGTCCTTCATGGCAAATTTACTTGCCAACTTGGTTTTCAACTCACCAACAATCCGAGAACTTGTGTCGGATACCAACATGTCATCAACATATAAAAGAAGAATAACGAATTCTCCATTTGGAAGTTTCTTGTAATAAATGCATGGTTCAGATTCACATCTTATGAAGTTTTGTTCAAGCATGAAGGAATCAAACTTAACATACCACTGCCTTGGGGCTTGCTTGAGCCCATACAAGCTACGCTTCAGACGGCAATAAAGGTGTTCCTGTCCCTTTTTCACAAAACCTTCAGGCTGATTCATATACAACTCCTCATTTATGTCTCCATGTAAAAATGTTGTCTTAACATCTAGCTGTTCCAATTCAAGATCCCAAATAGCAACCAATCCCAATACTGTTAGGATGGATGTCATCTTCACATCCGGAGAGAATATCTCAGCATAATCAATCCCCTGTTTCTGAGCATATCCTTTTACCACCAACCGAGCTTTGAACTATTTTTGACCTCCTCCTTCGTCTTTCAATTTATAAACCCATTTGTTCTTGAGTGGTTTTCAATTTGGTGGGAGAGAGACCAAATCCCAGGTGTCATTTTCTTCAAGAGAACTCATTTCATCTGTCATAGCAACCATCCATTTGTTTTTATCGTTGCTTGTACAGGCCTCTTTATAATTTACCAGTTCAGATTGCTCCGAAATTAATAGCTCAGGCTCTGCCCCTTTAGCGAATAGTAACTAATAATCAGAAAATTTCGCTAGAACTTTTCTCTGTCTGCTTGATCTCCTCAATCCTGGATTCTCTCCCAATGATTTAGACTGTTCAAAGGTCCTCGAATCATCATGCTGGAAATTTGAGTTTTCAATTGAAAGGGTTATGGGCTGAGAAACTCTGTCATTTTCCCCAAAATATGTATCTTTCCCGAAGTTTCTATTAATTCCAAAATGCTCATCATTGGAGGGACTTCTTGTGCCATGTGGGGCTGTAGCAGACTTTCCATTCTCTGCCCCCTATGTTGTAGTTGAATTGAGAGGAGGACTCAATTCATAGTTGTCTGTCCTATGCAGAGATGAAGGGGAGGAGTTTCTGTCATGTTTCCCTTTGCATGGGTCTTGTGCTCCACACGGGCTTTGCAATTCATGCAGACTCTGCTTTGAATGCAGGCTCTGCTCACTGAGCGGGTCAAAGACTAACTTGTGCGGGGCATGTTGATCATGAGGTGTGCAGTGCAGCGCGTGGATGGGAGAGCTGTCTGCTGACCACCATGGAGCTACAGGGGAGTAAGATGGGACTTCATGTGCTCTATTAGCTCCATGTGTCCTTCTATACTCTGCCGCCCCTCCAAAGTCTGCTGCCCCTCCAAAACCTGCTGCTGTGCCATGTGCTACGGGGTCAAGCCCGCGTGGGTTCCCCTGCTGCCTGTTAATGATCTCTCCTATGAGGGATGGAGAGACACGATTGTGGAGATGGGTAATGTCATGGGGAGGGGAAGGGAAGAGTGAGATCTCTCCCAAATATGTTCCCCTATTTTCTAACAAGTGTTGACTGTAATCAGACTCAAAAACATTGTTCTCTTCTCCATCGAACAAATTAGTATGTGTGTGATCATTCTCACTTGATGAGGACTGAGAGGGAGGAATTAAAATAGAGGTTGGAGTTGTTTGTAGAGTGTTTCTTCTATGATGTGCAGAGGCAGTACCATTTGAAAGAGTTTTGAAAGAGATGTATTCCCCTTCAGACTTATCAATGTCTTTAAGAGCTGGAAACTTTTGGTCATTGAAAATGACATCACGACTGCGAATAATTTTCTTTTCAACTGGATCCCAAATTCTGTAACTGAATTGGTCTTCTCCATATCCCACAAATATGCCCTTTTATGATTTGAAATCCAGCTTCATCCTTCTTTCTTTTGGGACATGTACATGAGCTTCACACCCAAAAACTCGGATGTGTGAGTATGAAATCCTCTTTCCCAGCCATTCCTCTTCTGGAATACCAAACTCTAGACGAGATGAAGGAGACCTATTGATTAAATAGACCATTGTATTGCAATCTTCCGCCCAAAATTCTTTTCCCAAACCGGCATTGGAAAGCATGCACCTTGCCTTCTCAAGAATGGTTCTATTTAACCGTTCTGCTGCCCCATTTTCTTGAGGCGAATAAGGAACAACCTTAATCTGTCTTATACCATGATCTGCACAAAAGTTATCAAACTCCAACGAACAAAATTCACCTCCATTATCCTTTTTTAAACACTTAATTTTATGACCACTTTGATTTTCCACAAGAGCTTTAAAAACTTTAAATTTAGAGAATACCTCAGATTTTCTAGAAAGCATATAAACCCATACTTTTTGAGTGCTATCATCAAGAAAGGTAACAAAATATTGTGCGCCTCCATAAGAGGTTACCTCCGTGGGACCGAAAACATCCGAGTATATCAACTCCAAAGGTGTGGTCTTCTTGTCATGGCCATTCTTCAAGAAGATGACCTGTTTTTGTTTCCCACAAAGGCAATGTTTGCAAAACTCCAAATTTGCGGATTGAAGACCAGGTAATTGATCTCGGTTCAGCATAACCTCAAGGCCTTTCTTACTTATGTGACCCAATCTTTGATGCCAAAGTGCGGCATCGCTGCCCACAAGAGTCATAGCAGCTCCCACCTCACCAATAGTTTCAACAACATAAAGGCTGTCCACTTTATCGCCTTTTGCGATAACCATAGAACCACTAGTGACTTTCCATTTGTCCGTGAGAGTGGTGAGAAATCCTTGTGTATATAGATGACTTATAGAAATCAGATTTTTCTTCAATTTAGGAATATGTCTAACATCCTTTAACAGCCATTTAACTCCTCCATTTAAATGCAAAAAAATATCACCTCTTCCAATAATCTCACACGAATTATTATCCCCAAAATAAACTTTTCCAAACTCACCTTCTTGGTAGTTTGTAAACAAATCAATGCAAAAAGTAGCGTGAAAGGAAGCACCAGAATCTATGACCCAAGATTTAGATGTTGTGTTGCTTGTGGAGAGAATTAAGATGCCATCATCTCTATCATGAGCTATGTTCACTCTGCTGTCCAAAACCTTTTGTTGTGCTTTCTTGTATTTTCTACAATTTTTCTTGACATGGCCAGATTTTCCACAAAACCAACAGCCACCTTCTCTTCCTCTAGATTGCGATCTTCTTACTGATTGTGACCGCCGATTGTAATTATTTCTTCCTCTATGATGGCTTCTTCCTCTATTTTCAGTGCTGACCATGGTAAGAGCATCACCGGATGAGATGTCTTTGTTACTTCTTCTCATATCTTCACTAAGCAAAGTAGCAACCACTTCATCATAGACTAGCTTCTTCGTTGTGGAGTTTGAAGTGCTAACAGCTGTAACTACGGGATCCCAACTGTCGGGTAAGGAACACAACAAGATGATGGCTTTGGCTTCATTATCTTGTGTCATACCAATCGAGGTTGCTTGACATAACAAAGTGTTTAAATCATTTATATGATTTGACATCGCTGCCCCTTCCTTCATTTTCAGCTTGTAGAGTCTCTTCATAATGAATATTTTATTTGCAGCCGATGCTGTCTCGTACATGCTCTGAAGTTTATCCCAAATTTCTTTTGTTGTCTTTTCGTTCAAGACATTGAACAAGACATTTTGTGACAGTGAAAGAAAAATTGATGCCATTGCCTTGTCATCAATCTTCTTCCAATTTTCATCGGACATCGCAGCTGGTTTCTTAGTTTTTCCTTCCAGCGCGATTGATAAATCTTGCTTAATCAGCAAGGAATGCATCTGCACTTTCCACAGGCTGAAGTTCTTGCCTGCAAATTTCTCTATTTTTGTATCCTCCATTCTCAAGAAATTTAATCACCAAATTTCCAATCAGCTGTTCGCCCAGCTCTGATACCAATTGTAGAATTGAAGAATTTGAAAAGAAAAACAGAATTCAAGAATTAAAAGAGTATATTGCAAAGTAGACACAGAACACACTGTTTATCGTGGTTCACCACAATCGTGGCTACGTCCACACTGAGAGCAGAGAAATTATATTAACTCAATCGAATGTTTACAATGAAAGAGGAGCCAAAGATATAAGCTCATAACCGAACAGCTGAAGAGACAAAGGCAACAACAGGACAAATGTCCGTTGGCCTTCCAATCCCAACACTTGTAAGTGTGAGAACTCTCTCTCAAAGGATTTATACGCTACAAAAAAATTGGAACTGATATTACACATGATATTAATAGTAGATTCATAATATTGGAGAAGGAAATTTTAAATATTTAAACTTCTGAGATTTTACAGCACACCATTGAATGTTTTGGCACTCCGTGTACCTGATAAGAGATCTTGAATCCATTTGGTTAATATCCTGCAATCAGAGCACTCGACTAGAACATGCTGCTTTGAGGTATTCCATCAAACAGATCAGGTACCTTGTATGTGCTTCCACATTTTACATATCCTTGTGTCACACGATTTTCGGAGGCAATATTTCAAACAGTTCACATTCATTTTGTATGCTTGCACATTTTGCATACATGTCCGCCAGGGCAGTTTCAACCACAACATTTGCGAAAGTCTTTTTTCCATTTATTATGCAACAGTTCTCTATACCCTGTTCCAGAACTCCCATTTCCGCACAGGCTATGAGAATGCTGATAGGGGTTGCATAATTTGGTTTCACACCTGCCAATCGCATTTAGTTGAAAGTTTCTAAATCCTTCTCAACAAACATACTTTAGGCAGATAAGTTAAAGGTTGTTAGAGATGTGATGGTCCACCCAAATTCAGTACATTCTTTTGCAGACCACCTCATGAAGTTGGCATGAAATCTCCAAAAGAAATTACTCTTAAAAGTTTAATATGAAATACGCGAGCCCATTTGTTGTATGTCTCACTTACGCCCTTCCGGATCTGGGTTGGCTTGAGCCACACGATGAAACCAGCCCAAAAAATGTGTACGATACGACAATCTAACTCATAATTTTTTAATATCGCTTAACAGGCTGATACAAATTTTTAAAACATTGGACATGTCGTGGCAAACTCTGTTTGTTACGATGATTGTATGAAGCGTGTCTTTTAAGGGATTTTAGACGATAAGTGGGAAGTTAAAATAGCAGTCTAAGGTATGAATTAGGTCTCTCACACACAACCAGATTTCTACAAGATTTCTCTTTAGGTAGTCCAATTGTTATAGAATTTCTTTGCTTTTTTCCTCCCATGTCAAGATAGTTTCTCACACGTTGAAGATATCGATTTATAACGTAAATGCAATAAACAACACCTAAATGGAAGACTAAAGAACTCGTTGGAAAGAATATCTTGCACTATTTTCTTTTTTTCGGTTTTCATTAATTAGGATTCGAAACATTTTAAGGGAAATAGTTTTGGTTTACAACTAATATATTTATTTGTTGAATATGTGAATTTTGCCCTTATCTTGTGCAGAATTATCAGATTTGCCACCTTCACCATGGGATCTACGTCTCCCTCTCTAGAATCTACCACCTCGACCTTTCTATCTTTGTTCATACTTCTTTGTCAAGATCTCCTCAGCTTTCAAGGCATATTGATATGCTTCTTCTACACTATCCAATTTCACAAAACTTATTTCATCTTGAATTCCATATCTCAGTTCATTCAGGTATCTTGCAACTTTCTCAACCTCAACATCCACATGTCCAGATCTGATGTCCAATCTATATAATTCCTTAGTGTATTCCTTCATAGTCATGTCCTTTTATCTAAGGTTCTACATCTTCCTGAACAAGCTAACTTGGTAATCAACAAGTAAGAACTTCTTCTTCACCTTTTTCACCATTTTCAACCAAGTTCTGATCTTTTTCTTTCCTCTTCTTTGTCTATCAATTTGGAAATGCTTCCACCACAGCAAGACATGACCTTTCAACCTAGTGACTGCAATTTTCACTTTCATATTATCAAGAGTGCTTTCAAACTCAAAGAACTTCTTCAAAAGAGATCCAATCCAACACGATATTAGTATCCAATTTTCCATCATAAGGAACAAATTCAACAACAGGCTTTGAATGTGCCCTAGACAATACTCTCAACAATATTTCCTCATCTTGATCTTCTTCAGGCTCTGGATTTGGTTCCATAGCTTCATCATCACTCACATCATCAAGATGTGCTCCTCTTCTCTGGGTTGTCTCCACAACATCTAATCTAGTTGCAATTTGTCTTAACATGTCCATTATGGCATTATCAACATTTCCTCTGCCTTGAACCATCTTGATGGTACCTGCAAGATCGTAACCCTCTGCAATTTATAGGTCAAATCCATAGATCTGCCACCCTACAACCAGATCAACTCAAGGTTCTACATGATCCAATCCACCAAGGACAAACTTTGCTTTGATACCACCTGGCGCAAGGTAGGACAGGGGAAGTCAGGGCCAATGGCACACCCAACTATCCATCCACCCTGCGAGTAAACACAATGGAAGAAAACAACATGAAAGAGAGAAAGAACAACAAATTCTTTTATTGATTTACGCAATTACATCATACATGCCTAGCTGTGAGGCCTTCCGGGTCACGGCCAACAACATTTACAAAATCCAGACTATTCTATCTTCTAATTTCTCATATCATCATATGCTCTTGCTCTACTAGCTCATACCTAACCTACCCCTAGACATCCTTATTTATACTTGCCAAAGTAGCTTACAAAGATGGAAGGCCGACCACCAACGGTCCACACACAACCCAAGCCAAGATCCAAATATTAAATGCGCAACAAGAAATTAAATATAGAAGTTAGCTTCAACAGAAACCAAACATAGACAAGTTCGGTCAAGAAGAACTGAGCATCAAGTTCACTCAGCACAGGAAGGAACACTTGGCCAACACTGGTAACTCGACACAAACAAGAACTCGGTCAACACTAGACAGCTCGGCACATACTAAAACTCAGCAAGAACTGCAACTCGGCACTTACTGGCAAAATGAACAAAGATGAGAATGATAGCAAGGCAACCCAAGATGCATCTACATCACTTCCTTTGGATTATCTTTGGATTTCTTTTCAATTGATAATACTAAGTATATGTAATGGAATAGATTTTTTTGGTAGGTTTAGAGTGTTGTTTTCTTGTTGGATCTTATGATGGTTGTCTTTTTTAAGAAAAACTACTGATTTAAAATGTATGTTGCATGATCTTCCTATTTAAATCTTAGTGCTTTCTATTCTTAATTCTTTTCCAAAATAGTTTATCTCTCTTTTTAGGAAGTTTATTTTGGCAAGAGCATGAAGTATAATAAATGCTGAAGTCTTATTAGTTGTGATCATGTTTCTAGACCAAAGAAAAAGGGTGGACTAAGTCCTTGCCTTTATAAATTGAATAGTCAAGATTTGGATATTCAACTTTACTAGAGATGGTTAAAACAACAAGATTTTCCCTAGAAGAAATTCAACTATAAGTATTTGTGAGCTAAAACTATTAATGAGGCTTTAAAATAATGGTTTTGAGTAGAAAAGATCCTATAACATGGAATATTGTTAAAAAGGGTGCATTACTTGTTATAAGGGGTGTTTTTAATTATAGATCCTAGTTATGAGTATCTATTTTTGGGCCCGGCTTAAACAACACACTAAACTTTTTGTTAAACATAAGGAAGAAAAAAAATGGTAATGAAAGTTCTACACAAGATGTATATAGGATAACACACTAGAAGTCAAAACTTAGTGTGTTCTCTTTAAACTCGACCCTATTCTTGATTAGATTCATGAAATGCATATCCTTATATTATTTCTTCTTTCCTCTAGATAAAATCTTTTTGGATGCTAGTTCGGAAGTGTTTGATTTTAAACTTTCTCATGTGGCAAAGGAATCACACATTGGTTCTTGTAAAAATCATTTTTGGTGCAAGATTATTTTTTGGTGCAGGAGTATTTTGGCATACTAGTGATTAGCACCAACCAAAAATATTGGTTGATTTCCTTTGAATTTGTTTTGGTTTGTCATAATTTATTTTACATCTCTTCATCAGTTGCGGAAGCTTCATTTGAAGAGGCACCTACTGATGATCTTACAGATCTTGTTACACAAAATATTGCATTCTGTGTTGATGGATTAGTTGGATAATAATTTAGCTTAAAACTTGGAGTTGTCTAATATGCTCAAAATAGATAATGTGGGAAATGCAGTTATAGATGATCACTATGATTGGGTTGGGGTTGTTAACATAGGTAAATTAATTACTGGTTGGCACAAACCATTGACCTAGTTGTCCATAATACACATGTGCCATCATCCAAAGCCATTCATAGACGCCTATAGCTATCCATGCTAACTACATTCGTTAATAATACAACAAATTGTAATGTAGAGTCTTATGTACATTTGATGTTGTTTAGTTTATAAATCGATAGACTCAGTCTGTCATTTAAATGTTCCAATTGCAGTGTTTTAATGTGTAGTGTTTTATTTCTATTTTCTCATGGTATCAGAGCATACTTGGTTTGAGAGAGATAAATGTCATCATCATTTTCCCATACTTGTATGCCAAGAAATTAGTGTAGAAAATGAAGATCTATCATCTCAAATGAATCTTATAATTTTAACTTTATGTCACTAATTTGGTTCATGTTATGTCCTCTAATTATAAGATCATCAACATAAAGCACAATAATTATAATGCTACCATCATCAAATTCCTTCACCTACAAAGTTGGATCACGAGGACTCTTATGGAAGCCTTGAGTTTGGAAATATTCATCAATTTTAGCATACCTAGCCCTTGGAGCTTGTTTCAAACTATATAGAGAATTCCTTTATTTACAAACCAAATGATCTTGTCCTAAAATTTCAAATCCTTAAGGCTAAGTCATATAGATTTCTTCATCAATTTTACCATTTAAAAATACATCTTTAACATCCATTTGGTGAAGGGGCCATTTCAAATGAGTTGCGAATGCTATAATAGTCCTGATAGTACTAATCTTTGCTGCTAGGGCAAAAAAATTTGTGTAATGAATTCCCTCTTTTTGCGAATACCCTTTTTCCGCTAGTCTTGCCTTGTGTTTTTCAATACTCCCATCTGACTTGCACTTAATCTTATAATCCCACTTATTATTGACCACATTATTACCCATGGGTAAGTTTAATTCCCAACTTTTATTCTTCATCAAAGAATCATACACAGTGTGCATAGCTTGTTTTGATTCATGTTTCCATTTAGATGAGAGTATCAAAGTGCCATCTTATTGTCCAAGAATCCATTGTTTCATGCTTGAAAAAAACACATCGAGGTCTATCACCATTATATCATGCATCTCATCCAACAACAAGTGATTCATCTTAAATATTGCAAGATAGAGGACTAGATTGCTAATCTATTTACCAAGCATTATGTAAAACTAAGTTTGTATTTCTTAGACATCTTTTAGGCTTATGAGCTGTCACATGAATGTCTCATGGTTATCATTAAGGGGGGATTCAAGTAAATTTAATCACTGTATTATGTAAATAAATTATTGTAAATGGGTACCTAACAAGGCTTTAGGAGGGGACACATCATTTCTAGATTATAGGGGGATAATTACAATACTTAGTGTAATTAATCTATGGGGGCATGTTAACATAGATAAATTAATTAGTGGTTGGCACATACCATTGACCCAGCCATCCATATTACGCATGTGTAGCCATCCAAAATCATTCATATACGCCCATGCCAACTACATTCATTAATAATACAACAAACTCTAATCTAGAGTCTTCTGTACATTTAATGTTGTTTAGTTTATAAATTGACAGATGTCAGTCTGTCATTTCAGCATTCCAATTGCAGTGTTTTATTTCTATTTTCTCATGAGCTACGCTTCAATATAAGATGTCAATTATTACTCTGTCATGAAACACTTTAACTTAATCTCAAAAGGTTATTCACCTGGCTACAATGAGCCTCAAAATGTTTTTGTACCTACCATGAGAGGGGAAACATAGACCAATACAATATTTATACTCCAGTATGCACTAAAGCAGTAGGAAACAAAACCAAAGACTTCAAGAGATTGAAAAATTCACTGTTGAGAAGGAAAGTCGGGTATGATCCTTGCATTGACAACTATGCACAGATGCATTACAATTGCACTTATCGAAAAGAAGTGCAAGAAACTCAACATGATGATACAACTGACATATCTTACATTTGGACGACCAACCTTAAACATCACACACTAAGGAAAAATTAAGCTTGCAAAAAATAAGTCAACTTTGACTATTTAAAACTTTTTGCCTAGGAATCAGTCATTAGCATGTGATGTTTACAATAGGGACAGTTGGACTAAATGTGTAAGAACTGAACTTCATACACAAATGCCACATCAATGATATCCACAAGACAAGGGATTCAGTCAACTAAGTCAAATGTCAAAACCACATGACAACAAGACAAAAAATAACTATCATTGAATTAAAAATCTAGAGAATACAAGGTTCGACGAAAACTGTCAAATAGATTAAGTGACACATGAGTCCATAATCAAGAAGAGTGTCAACCAATTGTCGAACGCAACTTGTGTAGACCGAAAAGAGACAATACATCATAATCAGGAATAGTTTTGACCAGTTTATCGAATATAACAACATCCAACATGAGGCTTCGAGCAATCCGTCGAAGTGAAACAATAACAAGAACTTAAGAGACAAACATAAGGTTTCAAATGTCATTATAATACACAACTGATCGGTTATAAGGAACTCATAAAGTGATAAACACGAAGACCTCCCTAACAAGATCTCCAGACACCTGTTTCACATAAAACATAAGGGCGAGAATATTGTAGGAGTGGGTTTCGACCCTACCATGAAGTAGTTATGCTTCCCTAGAATCTTTCCTGACATGAAAGATACCCAGTCCAGCTAGAGGCATTCTAACAAAGCAAAACTGACTGAAGTAATGTAATATGTGCTACATGATACATCCACATTCAGTTTTCAATATACATATCATAGAATTCCAAAAGCATTTTTTGTAAAATCGATTCCATTTCACACATACGGAAAATTTTGTGCAAAGATTCTCACTTAATGCATAGTGCATCATGATTCATGTGTGCATTTAACATACATAAAGAAACATAAGAAAAATTCTTCCCTTAATATCCAAACACGTCAAGCTCATAATTCTACACATATTTCTTTTGGTTGAAATAGTAAGTATAACTTGAATCCATCATAGTACATGGAGAAAACTTAGGAATGCACGCGTGCGCGCGCGCGCACACACACACGAAAAATCTATACATTCACAAAGCATAAACATATAAAAAATGTTTAACAGGTCATTAAGGGAATTTCATCACATCAAATAGCCATGTTATTTCCACATAATGAAACAGAACATTCCTACGATTAAACTTTTGAACTCTCGTCCAATACATCAATAGTACAGGAAAAAAGGCAACCGAATCAAAGAATATGGTCATGTTTCTATTACTAAGGAATCAATGATAACAAATATTCGTATGTTCAAATAAACACAGTCATTGAAATTCAATCCATCGTCCTCCAATTTCAGCAGAAAGCTATCACTTACATAGAAATAAGTTTGCATTTACACTATCAACCACATTATGTTATTACAAGAAATTTAACCATAATTTCATCAATAGCCTATCTCAATCAAAGCATCAAAACACTGAGTACTGAGGGCCATCTGAAGGAAGCTATGCATATACTTCTACTGCATACTCTTCTACATATATTCATCTTTTGCAGGCATGCTTTGAAAATATTTAACTCTCACATAATATAAGAAATTTCACTTTCACATCAAAGACGGGTTTTACATTTTCCATCCACAGTTCTTCACTTAAAAAAAAAAAAAAACTCTTCTTTTGGTTCAGAGGTCAACAATATGATAGTAGATTGACAATGCTATCATATCCATTCCAGAATAGGTGATGAATGGATTTTTTTAGAATGTCACTGTTAGGTGTTGTGTCTTGTAATAAAAATATTGCAAGACCTGCTCAAGATTAAAGGACGGATCAAAAGCCTCCGAGACCTTAACTCAAGCAAAGGAACTAGATGAAATGATTATAAGATATGTTCAAATTAGATTTAATAATAAAAATAACTAGATGAAATGTGAAATGATTATAAGATATGTTCAAATTAGAATTAATAATAAAAGGAACTAGATGAAATGATTATAAGATATGTTCAAATTAGATTTAATAATAAGCGACATAGCATATTAGAGATCCTCATTAGACATGTGAAGGACGTGTTTGACAGACAACTAGACGTGCCAAGGTCGCTTCCATAGGTTGTGTTTTTGTTTAGTTTTCTACAAGCACCTTCAGCGTCATGCTTCTCTGATCTTCCTCACTTCGCCAATGATAATTTTGGAGGTGAATATTCTAAATCATAATTGGATCTACTAGTAAGGACAAAGCCAATGGCCATATTTTCAGGTGTACATATTCAAGCCCAGTTTAAACTAAAGTTTTGCGCGTGGATGTCAATGTTTCCGTGACTGAGAACTACACTAAAAATGATTACCTTAACGTTATATCACTCCCGTTCACCATGGCGGCATTGAAAATGGTGGCTTCTTCTTCCACAATTGGCAGTAATTCTATGTTCAGCGATAATATTTCTCAATTATATTATGATTTAGTATTTGGCTTAACAGAGGATATACATGGTTCAATCGGCCTTCAATAAATAAAAAATCTTAATGTGTTTCAAGTCTGGAGGTATGAAGTTAAGGAGGGTTTTCTTCCTGTATCAATTCTTCTTGGATTTTGTGTGGAGATATGGAAGCTCAATAAACTTTATCTTCTAGTCTAGATGAGTGACCATGTCATTCCTTGGAGGAAGATGATACTCTTTCTCGGAGATATGATCTTAAAAGGAGTGTCAAGAAGAGCCTTACAACACAAACCAAAGCTTATTACTACTCTTCTCTTTCTGATGATTTCCGATTCGAAACACCAAAGATAACATTATCATGGAAATAAGGTGGTGTAGGAGTGAAGTTACTTTGTACGCCAATCCAAATGAAGAAGCCTCTTCGCCATTGAAGAAATTCTAATGGACAGATAAGTTAAAGGTTGTTAGAGATGTGATGGTCCACCCAAATTCAGTACATTCTTTTGCAGACCACCTCATGAAGTTGGCATGAAATCTCGAAAATAAATTACTATTAAAAGTTTAATATGAAACATGCGAGCCCATTTGTTGTATGTCTCACTTACGCCCTTCCGGATCTGGGTTGGCTTGAGCCTGCACACGAAGAAACCAACCCAAAATATGTGTACGACACGACAATCTAACTCATAATTTTTTAATAAATTCCTTCGTTTAACAGACTGATACATATTTATAAAAACATTAGACATGTCGTGGCAAACTCTGTTTGTTACGATGATTGTATGAAGCGTGTCTGTTAACAGATTTTAGACGATAAGTGGGGAGTTAAAGCAGCAGTCTAAGGTATGAATATGAATAAAGTCTCCCACACACAACCAGATTTCCACAAGATTTCTCTTTAGGTAGTCCAATTGTTATAGAATTTCTAAGTTTTTTTCCTCCCATGTCAAGATACTTTCTCACACTTTGAAGATATCGATTTATAACGTAAATGCAATAACCAACACCTAATTGGAAGACTAAAGAACTCGTTGGAAAGAATATCGTGCACTTTTTCCCTTATTTCGGTTTTCATCCATTTGGATTCGAAACATTTTAAGGAAATAGTTTTGGTTACAATTAATATATTTATTTGTTGAATATGTGAATTAAATTTTTTTTAGTTAGAAGTTATAAATGTGGTTTTATCATAATCTTATTTTTTTGAGTGTCATTATATTAACTTCGTATAGATTTTACAATATAATGAAAAATATTAAAAAAATTGTAGTATCAATAAATGTTTTGACAATATGGCAATAGTCAATTTTATATTCTAAAAATACAATATTTGTCATATAATCCAATGCAACATCAAGCCTCTATCTCAAGGTTATATTTATATGATAAAAAACCATCTCAAAAGTTAATTTCCACAAAACCATGATTTTTTAAAGGGTGAATTCAAGTCATGGTGAATAATACATGCTTAAAACCCAAGCACCACATGTAACTCGTCTTCCAAGATGCTCTTATACACTACCAAAAATAAGAAATCCAAGATGTCCTTCCAACTCCAGTGTGTGACCCCATTTCAATGCTCACTTACACACATCATAGAGTATTTGTCAAGTGGGATGGTATGTTGTTGAAGCAATATTGAGACTTCTCCCAAGTGTAGTATCCATTCCAAATGGAGCATATTTTGCATCATATTATATCAGTTAAATAATAAAAGGACTTCCAAGATGTAAAACACCTTAGAGTTTTAATACCATTATCTTAGGGACCGATCAAATAAAAGATTAAAATAATTTGCCTAAATTATGCTTGTGGGAATTTAACTCCTAAAAATTTAAAATTTAAATTTAAACACTGCCCTAAGTTAACCTCCTTTTTACTAATAATTATTTTCTAACTTGTGTGTGGAAATTCAAATTACATACTATGATGATGTAAAAAAAAGAAACCCCAATTAATTGTGATTATCTAGAATCTCAGATTCATATACAACATCTATTAGGGAACATTTTCTGATAACAAGATACCAATATTTTGCATCAACGTGACATTAGTATTTACACATGAATATGTATATTGCATAATTACTTATGTTTACCTAGATCTTATCAAAGCTTGTTTAAATAGATCTAGAGGCTTGACCTATGAGAAGATATTCAATAAGAAAATATCAAAATATAATTTTTAACATTACTAGTTATTAATTGTAGGTCTATACATCAAAGTAAAAATGAGTTTAATGATAAAAAATAAATAGACTAAATATGTGTATAAAGATTTATTCCAACCAAAATATCAAATACTCAAACATAATGTCTTTTTTATGCATGCAAGAAATACCTGGAACATAATGTGGTAGATTTACTATTAAAAATTGGCCACTTGAAAAGATATTGGAGCTATCACGCAAACAAAATCATCACGTGCCATCTATAACTATCAACTCAACATCAAATCTATAGTATGTGCAAAAACATGGGATGCAAAAAGAGGTTAATGATATCCAGGTCAAATAAATTAATAAAACTAGATATCCATTTGAGAAAGAGTGAATGTTTTTTAGGTCCTAAATATTGTACTAATATAGTTTGATCCCATGCCTTAGTGTGCACTTTCTAGCTCATTTCAAGATTATTTTGAGTCTTGTCACATCCAAAGTGTCATCATATTCTCATGAGGTGACCAGTTCATAGGTCCTTGGACCTTCTACTATGCAACCATATTTCTCTACTCCTTAAATGGATAGACTTAGGAAACAAGATCCATAGTCCTAGGGTACTAGGATGCATAGCATCATAGTCCCTCCAAGAGAGCCTAACATTAAATGTGTACAAGTGTCCATTCCTACCATTTGTTATCTGATCCTAATATTTTGATATCATCATTGAAAGTTTTTCTAAAATAAGAAATAACTTCAGAGCTCTATATAAATGCATAATTTCTAATTCATTTTTGTCCCATCGTATTATAAGCAATTGTAGGTAATTCCTAGAGAAAGGATCATTGAGAAAGTATCTTAGGATCTAAGTATTAAATGGAGCAACAAACTAGGACAAACTACATACAAGTATGCTTTCAAGATTAATCATGTTATGTCTTATCATGTCATGTCATTTCATTAACCCTTGAGGGATCTATCTAAGGAGCATTGAATCACAACCACTATCAAGATAAAGGCAATATAATTTCAAAGTAGTGTTTTTCATTTTAGATTTAGCCTCTACCTTATTAGGGGTAACCTCTCTTTTCTAATCAATCATTGGTGTAGTAGAGGTCAACACCTTCCTAGGTTTAACTTAGGTAATACCCTATACAAAATAATATTTTTCCCTCTCTATGTGTAGGTTACATGTTTGGTGAGTAAAAATTAAAAATATGTGCAAAGTAGAATGAAACATCTACAAGTCCATAATTTGAACATACAAAAAAGAGTGGACTATGTTGAAGAAAAGAGTTTATTGACACTTTTTGGGGGAATTTCAAAGGGAGTGATCTAAATAGCATCTTCATCTAGAATTCAAAGTTTTAGCTGACAAAAGCACCTCTAGATCTAGGGCACCTAGAACATTTGATCGATATTTTTAGGTTGAGATTTCCATGGAAGATTCATTTCTATATCCAATTTCTAGATCTGTACTTATGAGTTCATTTTTTGATCTATTTCTATTCTTTATGTTGAATACTATCAATTTTGCATCATTTCACCTAGTTCTTGTATTTTTAGTTCAATAATATCTGATAATTTCAAACACACAGAAAAAGGAAATAATCACATAAAAAACCTAGTTGTCCTTGGGTACTAAAGTTGGATCTTATTGATTATTCTCTTGAATAAAAATTGAAAACAGTGATTAATTAAGTTCTTACTTTACATCCCTGGGCTAAGACTCCTATTTCCACCATTTCACAACTAAAATCCAACATAAGTATATGGTTCTCTTTTTTAAAACTAAGTTTTGTCTCTTCTAATGTGTTGGGAAAAGGTGTTGTACACCTTGCATAATATTTTTAATGTTACAATTATATTATTATATTTGTCGCACCTAGTAGCTCCTAGATGGACTTGCACCACTTAGAGATTTTGTAGCGATTCCGTTCATAGGCCCACTTAATGATTTGTATTGTAACATTGAGATTGTATTTAATATGCGTGTCATATTAGGATATGTTTTTTATTGGAGGAAAAACAGGTTTTAAATGGGGACCCGAAACCCCTTACATGCTAGAAACAAAGATAAAACATTGAAGCACCCCAAAAAGAGACAGGACTGGAAGCCAGTTCGCAGAAAAGCTAACAACAACAAAAAATAGGAAAGAAACCAGAGGCCAGAAAAACCACAAAAAAAGACCAACCACCAAACCCATAAACCAGAGTGCTAGACCAGCTCCTTACAAGCCTCAGCGGCTTCCTTCTTTGCTTCAGATATCTTTTTCACCGCAGCATTGAACTCAGAGAGTTCCTAGATTCTGTCGTGAATTTTCTTCTTTCGAGCTGATCTCGTGCATTTTCCGGGTCCTTCATCTTCCAGGTTCTCAGTAATGTCCTCTGGTTTGTTACCTGGCGACCCGGTATCCAGCTCAGCCTTAATGGTCAAGAAACAATCCATGGCCGAGCCCATAAAGTTGTTGTAATCATGCATATGTTTTTTCATAGTATGCTCCAGGGTATCAATTCTGGCTTGTAACTGCTGGACATTACTATCGTCATTATTAGTCATCTTGTCCTCCTTGGTGTTAGGGCCAGACTCCTTCTGATTCTGCAAAGTATCCACCTTAGTAGCAATGGCACGATACTTAAGGTGTAGGTTCTTGATCTCCTAGAACACCCATTTCATTAACCGAAAGGAGTACATAGAGGCAGCTTTGGCAGTTTGGAGAACCCCAAAATGAGGGTCAATCTTATCGTCCATGTCATCCTTTAGCAGTTGAACATTTCTTTCCTGCAGGTCCACAGTCTTGATAAAAGGAATGTTCCAAGAATTACCAAGGACATTATCTGTCTCCTTCACAGGTGAAGTCGACTCCTTGACAGGGGAAATGTTCTCCACCTTTGTAGCTTCCTTCTGAGTATCTTGATCACAACCCATAACCAGTTCAAGCTTCATATTAGGATATGTTATGATATTGTATTTTATTTAATATTGGAAAAAATATTTAAAAAAGTATAATTTTTTTTTTTGAGGAGGATTAATTTTGTAAAGTGACAAAATTCTTTTGCTCAAAAATTTCGCTCCTTAACTCGAAATTGAGTTCTATTTTTTGCAAAACTGCATGATTATTTGTCACAAATCCAATGGACACACTCCTGCACTATTATTATAAAGTGTCATTTTTAGTTTTGTTTGTTGGGTTGGGTTGCAAAGAACTCCTATAAAGTTCCAAAATTAAAGGGGGCATAATAATCAAGGGGTGTGGTATGCTATCTATTTTTAATTTTGTTGGTTCAAGAGATCATGTCTCTCACAAATAATCTCTTCCATTCGAGTATTCTACAAAATTCTCCTAATAAATCAGAAATCAAATGTGGATATTGTGGAAAGTATTGGCATACAACAAAAAAATGTCAGTTTTATCAAATTGAAAAAATGAAACAAATTCTTCTCAATCATGGTATTACCTGACTTGATTCTCCAACTCATATAGAAACACCATCCAGTCTCCCTTGGTCATCTAGTAGGACAAAATCACTTGTTGCTACATCTGAATTTATTTTCACTCATCCATGAGTTCCATAGATTCTTTGCATTGGGTATTTTCTATAGTCATACTAGATCCACCATTTTGGGATGCATATCTATTAGATATAGCATCTTTGTTTGTAGAGTCCTTTCTTGTAGATTTGGATGACAACATTGAAGATATTCATCTTCTATTTGGTGATGAATTTCATACAGTTGCATCACCATTGCTATATTTGGAAATTTATCTTAACTCACCTAGATCAGCTCCTATCATGACATATTGTTCATACATTCATGATTTCTTCTATCCAACTCAAATATCTTCATCTGCAGCAGTATCAAATTCACATTGGTCAAGACATGACCATACATCTATGGTTCCTATTCTATAATATTTCATGGTACATGATCCATCATACATCAACATTGGCTTGGATATCTTTGAGAATCATTGAAAGGCATCAATGACCTCATTTTTGTCTTTGGGTTATGTGCAACATTCAACGACATTCATTTTTCTCTTTAAATATTCCTACCCAGAATGGGAAGTAATCTTGCAAGCATTTATGGTGTTGTTTCTTCCCAAGGGGAGGAATGTTGTTCAATGTTCATGGATCATCTTTAGCATCCAGTGTCAAGCATGTACCAACACTACATGAAGTTCATCAGTTTATATCTTTTTTTTTTTTTTTTTTTTTGGGGGGGGCAGGGCAGGGGGGGGGGGCATACGATCTTCTCTAATTTCTCTCCTTTGGGGATAAAATATTGTACGTTGTGATAGAAGTAGTTTTGGGGGTTATCATGAGTCCTCCATCTATCATTCTTGTTATTCTTCTCTTGAACGTGTCATTGCTTCTCATCTCGTTTAAGAGGGAGGTTTTGTTCCCACTGGGTTTTCCTCATTTCTCCTTGATTCTAAGTTATTTGCATTGTAAATGAGTACCTTATCAGGCCTTGTTGCTCGGAATCATATCTTTCATTTCCTCCTAAGCTATTCTTAAGGAGGGGTGTTGGTGTAATTATATATTCACTTAGGCTTATTAAGTGTACTTAGTCATCTATGTTCATTTGACACTTGTCTACATAAGTCATCATCTTTTAGTAGTCTACTAGAGATGTGTCGATTTCATTTTGACACACCATCATAGGCTCTTAGGTGTTTTTTCCATCACTCCAGTTCTTTCCTCCTTTTGTGGTTGAACTTGGTTGCACCCTCACATCTATATATATACTTTGCTTCTCTAATGAATCAGTGGTCAACTTTTGCTCAGTTTGTGTTATTGTGCTCCTAACTTTTCTCTGTAGATCCTCAGTTTCCAGAGTTGTCTGTCGTAATTTTGGTTGTATGTTGAAACTTATTGTAAGAGGCTGCAAGTTCTAAAAAAAATGAGTCTTATTATTGTTTGAAATATAGCCAGAAAAATGTATTTTTTGGTGCTAGAATTTCAATAAGGAAATTTGTGTGTGTTAGAAAGATTTATGTGTTTTTAGCTATTCTCCATGTCTCAAAATTTACAAATGGTATCAAAGCTTCTTTTTTTTTTAAATTTCTTCAATGGTCAAGTGATCTTTGCATGAAAACTCTAGTCCCTATGATATTCAAATTTTGAAGCAACTTGATATCGACTATTTGATTAGATCTAGACTTCAATATTCTAGTAAGGTAAATAAATTAGGTAAATGGTCTCCATCTCCTTTGGATTTTTTTTAAAATTGATGCTAATAGTTCGTCTTGTGATAAATCAATAGTTGCAAGGATATGTAGAATTAGTTAAGCTAGTGTTGGTTTTGTTCACTTGCAAGGATATGTGGAATTGGTTAAGCTAGTGTTGGTTTTGTTCACTTTTTTTTTCTTTTTTTTTTGCTGCTATAAAGATTCGTTCCAATAATTGGATGGAGGCTTGTGTGCTTCTAGTGACTTTTGAGAATGCTTGTGAGTTGGGTTGGAAACACATTATTCTTGAGATGAATTCTATAATATTAACTACCCTTCTAAATAACGGTAGATTTCAAGAATTTTCTTAAAAGTATGCTTTTTATGTTGATCAAATAGCTCTTTTATTTATATTACTTATATATGAATCCTATTTTATTTATATTATTTATATATGAATCCTATTGTAGATGGTTTGGGTAAATGAACTTCTAATATTAATCATACTGTATCATAAATGCTCAATTTTCATAGTTTGTGAATTGATCTAACTTTAAGTCAAACATTTATCAGATTTTATATCAATGCGGATGAAATAAAAAACGTGGCAAAGGTAGCAAAGCATGACAATTGAAAATGAAATGTTTATTACAAATAAAGAAGTGATTACATTGGAAGAGTGGAATATAAAGGTTAGCATGGTAGTTTATTTTGGATTGTTGGATTGTTCGCAGAGGAAGTTGGCATCTGCGTTTCGATCACTACAGTAGAGGCATGGATGCTGCGAGTATTCGTCTCGTTGCAACACCTTCCTCGCACTCAAAATCAGTTCTTTATTGGTTATACCCCTCGTATGCCCTGCCAACACCATTTGAACAGCGTTGGTGAAAGCCCCGAATGCCTCCTCCAGATCGCCCGTTGGGCACGCATCCGCAGACGTCTCATCTGTTTCACACCCGCTTAACAGTATTCCCATGTCTTCACCAACGCGCCCTTCCTCCGCCTTAAATTCCCTTTCACCTTCAAATTGCTTCTTTACTTTGCAGCTGCTGTTTCTACCAAACAGATCAAACAGAGCCTTCTTTATGTCATCGGCCTGTAATTCAGCTTGCCCCGTTTTTTCTCTCAAGACTTGCAGAATTGAATCCAAGGGCAAAAACTTGCTCTTTTTTCTCACTACTTCTTGGGTAATTTCACAAGTATTACGAGTTTGAGCTTCAACATTAGGGCCGATTTGTTCTTTTTCCTTGTCAATGAGGCCTCCACTGTGACACGAATCGGAGACCATGGTGAAACAGGCCCCTTCCGGAACTTCACTCACTATTTCGCGAAAATCTTCGTCTGCAGTTCATCAAACATGAAAGTTCAAATCACGAGGAAGAAAAGAAAACGCAACTAAGTTATTGAGATATAAGTCACTGAAATTTAGAATTTGGGTAGCTTTTAACATTATGAGTGAAGAAAGAATTTGAAATGACCAACCTGTGAGGAAGTTAAAATCGCAAGGGACAATACACTCGTCCTTGTGGTTATTGATTGGGACGATTGTGCCATGGCCGCTGTAGTGAAATAAGAGCACATCTCCACCCTTCGCCTTCCCAACCATCTCCAGAAGGGCCTTGCGAATGTTTTCCCCCGTGGGCTTTGTGTATGACTCATCTGTATCAATCAGAACCTCAATATTCTCCTTGAAAAACCCAAAACGAGTGAGGAGGGTGCTTTTCATGCCCACAACGTCGTTTACACAGCCATGCAACTCATTCTCTGTGTTTGGATAATTGCATCCCACCAATACTGCGTACTTGTTGTTCGTCATCTTCTTTTCTCTGGACTCTGGAGACAAATAAGAGCTTGTTACTGTTCTTCTCTTTCTGATGATTTCATATAAACCCAAAGAAGAGAGGTATATTTATAAGAGTGTCATGGACATGAGGTGGTGTAGGGAGGGAGGACGTTGTTTTAGGTTAATCCAAGTCAGGAAGCATCTTCGCCATTAAAGAAATTCGAAGGAAAGATAAGTTAAAAAGGTTGTTAGAAAAGTGATGGTTCAGAGGTTAAGCTGCCGTCCACGCAAGTGCTCCGAATTCAATACATTCTTTTTGCAGTCCACCTCATGAAGTTGGCATGAAATTCCGGTAAGAAATTACTCTTAAAAGTTTAATATAAAATACATGCGCCCATTTGTTGCATGTCTCTCTTAAGCCATTCCAGATCTGGGTTGGCTTGAGCCACACGAAGAAACCAGCTGAAACCATGTGTACGACACGACACACTGACTCATAATTTTAAAAGACATTCCTTCGCCTCACAGACTGGTATTAATTTTTTAAAACATTAGACATGTCGTGGCAAACGCTGCTTATTACGATGATTGCAAAAAGCGTCTGTTAAGAGATTTTAGACGATAAGTGGGTTGCTGAAGCAGCAGCCAAGGTATGAATTAGGTCTCCCACACACAACCAGATTTCCACGAGATTTCTCTTTAGGTAGTCCAATCCTTGTGGAATTTCTTTGCTTTTTTACTCCGATGTCAAGATAGTTTCTCACACTTTGAAGATATCGTAAATGCAATAACCAACACCTAAATGGAAGACTATAGAACTTCCTCGAAAGAATATCGTGCACTTTTTCCCTTATTTAAGTTTTTATTTATTTGGACTCCAAATATTTTAAGGAAATAGTTTTGGTTTATAATTAATTTATGTATTTGGTGAATATAGGAATTAAAATTTTAGTTAGAAGCAATAAATATGGCTTTATTATAAAAAATTTATTGAGTAACATTTAAATATAGATCTTAATTATATTTTTTATTCGACTAAATTAAGTTTTGAAGGGATCCTAAAATTCTTTACAAATAGATTTTGGTGGGAACTGCAACTCACTAACAAATAGTCTGTTGTAACAGATCAAACACTGTTAAAATAGTAGCCCCAATAGCAACTAAAAACAACCAAAAGAAAATGGAGTAACATACTCTAGTTGCATTAACAAAAGGATGGGGCAATCAAAATCAATACAAACGGTTTTCATAAGCTCCTTTATCCTCAAACATATTTCCAGGGTCTTTCCTAGTTCCCACAACTTGATCAATGGGTTTTGCCAAGATCCCATAATCTTTGCTTCAAAAAACTTAAAGATAAAGCGAGAAGAGCTATCTGGAATAAACCGGACCTCTGAAGCTATTAAAGTTTGATGATGACAAAGGATTTTTTGAAGGCTACTTTAAACTTATTACTAGGTTTTAAGATGGAACCCAAAGCCATCCAATAGCACACAAAAAAGGTTTTCCAACAACTTGTCCAAATCTCGCCTGCAAAGTCCCTCTCCACCTTAATAAAAAAGGGATCCACTTTTATCAGAACAAAAGAGGAAGAGACCACATGAAAGGAAAGCCACATATGATCCAAACCTACATCCAAGTAGCTAAATAAAGCTAAAACCCACACACAACAACTTCCTACCTCTCCCACAAGAAAAATAACCACCTCTATTAGGGATGCCTCTACCTCAACAGAAACAAAAAAGAGGAAGAGAGGAAAAGAATGAACCAAACCCAAACCTCAACTACCAGATAAATCTCCACCTCCATAGGAGTCACATAGGGATACATCAAGGGGAAAGTAGAGAGTGCCTTATAATAAACTAAGCTTGGAAAGAAACTTGGCTCTAGAAACATCAAAAATTACCCTAGCACAAGCAAGGAACTGCTAAGAAGAAATGACATGGAAAACATGAGTAGAACAACAAAAGTCACACAAAGAGATAAAAATAGAAAAACTACAACTAGATTCTATAGAAGCACGTCACATAATAAAACCCCAAAGAAAGGAGAGCAACCCAAAAAGAATAAACATACCTAGAGCAAGGTAAAGAACTTCAACACTATAGTTTAGCATGCTCCAAGAAAACGAAGAAAACCAATGCCCCTTTAACCAACAAAAAATGGTGAAACACAAAAGCTAAAGAAATTCCTAGAAAAGAGAATATAACATTTTATGCACACACAACCTTTGAAAAGATATAACACCAACTTCTCCTTGGCTCTAAAATACCTCAACAACATGTAGCATAGGAGAAAATACAACTAAATGAGTGAAAAGAACCCCAACCAAAGGACCCTAAAAAATGCCCACACATAGAGGCATTGTAAATAATAGGGGCTTCCATTGTCAAGATAATGATTTCTGAAAATGCAACAAGATCCATGAAAAACGCAGAAAAATCCACACCTGAAAATACCAATCAGCAAGGAACAATCACTCAAAATAGTGGATACTCCAACACTTGTAAAAAATATGACAAAACTAAGATTACCATCCTTAGTATTTGCCTCCCTTGCATCTTTGAGAACATGCACAAGATGTCACCATAATAGGGACATCCCAACAACTAGGTCACTAGAAAGAACAACAACAAATACCTCTGAAACCAGACCATCCTCAACATTGTCTGGGTTTAAAAATGTCTTCAAATTCCTTGTCATAACTCGAAACCCTACTTGTACTACCTCTCCTTCTCTCCCTCATTTCAAATCAAATAGACCTTATTGTGTTAATTTTGAATAGGTTTAATATTACAATAAAAAAAAACCCAAAAAAATATGTTGTACTAATGGAAACACTTTTAAAACATGGTAATAATCAACTTATACTCTAAAAATATAGAATTATAATACAATCCAATGCTACATTGAGCCTCTACCCCAAGGATATATTTATAAGATAGAAACCATCTCCAAAACTACATGTGATTTCCACAAAACCACAGTTTTCCAAATGGGGCATCCAAGTGATGGTGAATATTGCATGCTTCAATCCCAAGCACCACAAGCAAATCTCACCACATGACTAGTAAAAATATAAAACTAGGTGCTCCATTCAAAATATTAAGTCATCTTCCAATATGATTTTACACACTATTGGAAATAAGTAATCCTAGACACTCTTCCAAGTCCAATAGGTGACCCTGTTTTAATGCTCCCTTAAGCACATTACATAGTATAAAAATTTGTCAAGTGACATAGTGTGTAGTTAAAGGAATATTGAAAACTTTTACAAAGTGTATTAATTGATTTCATATAGGACACATTTTACATCATATTATATTAGTTAAATATTAAAAGTACTCCCAAGATGTGATTTTCCTTAGTGTTTTAACACTATTATCTTATGAAGTGGTCAACTAAAAATATAAAAATAAATTTGGTTAACTTATGCATGTAGGAATTCAACTCACAAAACTTTAAAATTAAAATTTAAACTATTGAAAGGGGGAGCTTGTTTCTAGTGCAAAGTTGTTGATGTTGTTGTTGTTACAGAGCATTTGAGTCACTTGTTATTGTTTTAGAGTTGTTGGTGTATCAGTATGGTTTTCATTGATGACAACATATTTCTCTGGCGGTTGCTTTGAGATCAATATTTTTGATATGTTACATATGTAATTTTGAATATTTGACGGTATTGAGGCTGGTGCATTGGAAGGTTGGTACTCCAATAAATATATTCCATTGATGTATTTAATGATGTTTCTGTGTGATGGTGGTCCAAAATTCTATGTCATTCTGGGTGTGATATTCATCATTTGGTTTCCTACCACACATTGCTTTATCTTTTGATATTTTGTTTCGGATCATGTTGATGTGGTCCAGAAGCGTGGTTTTTTATAGTGTTATTTCTTCTTTGGATCTTATATTTGGAACATTTAGATATTGTTTTGTTCGGTCCAGGTAGTGCATCTGTTGGGTCCACCTTTCATTCCCCCAAATACGAGAATGTTTTTTATGATAAAAGGAACAAAAAATAAGGGGGTTGGCCCATTACAAAGTAGGGCCCAACAATAGATTCTTGAGCCATAAATAACACAAAGTTAGCATAACATGTGCTAACAAGGAATACAAAACTACTAACACAAAGAACAAGGAATTTTGACAAACCAGAATGGAAAAAATCACACCATGAGAAAATAAGGGAGATAGTTCTTTCTATGTCATCGGAAAATTGTCTAGGCGATACTATTCTTAGGCTCCCCAATCAAAGGAGACTTCACTAGGGAAGCTGCTAGCACACTAACCAGAGTGTTGAAGCAGCCAAGAAGCATCAGTAGAAGCATGGTACAAAGTATTAGTAGGAGAAGAGGGAGTAGATATGACCTCCTGGCCAGAGGGAAATGTGTCAGTAGAAATGGGAGCATCAGCAAGGGTTGCGATAGGAGTAAGACTTGGAATGACAACATGAGCTTGGCCATGATCTGCAACAGTGGCGTCGTCAAGATTTTTAGTAGGGGTTTCTTCTTAGTAAATGACATGTGAATCCTTAGAGGAGGACTTAGAAAGAGTGTCATTAGCACGAACTGTTAAATGATCATTAAATGCATCCTTCCACCAAGAAGCAACACCTTTCCAATGTAGAAGAGCGCAATCAGTAGGCATGTGACCAATAGAAAATAAGTGCTAACAATGAAGGGGAAGGCCCTCATAATCCAACATTTGATTCCATGGCCTATCCACAACCATGAGAACCACGTCCCCAAGAAGCGGCCGAGATACATCCAAATCAAGCAAAATACAGGTAAAGGTAGAATGGCCAAAATTCATCTTAGCATCATCCACCTTTAGGAAACGAACAAGGGTGTTCCCAATAGCCTCAAAGAAATACATCTCCTAGAAATGGAGTGGGAGATTAGGAAGGCGAACCCACACTGAACGCACATTGAGTAGCTCAATGAGAGGATTGAATGAGATTGTCTAGGGTTTGGCAGAAAGGGAATGATTCCCCCAAACCCATAACTTGTTCAGGATCAAATCACGGTCTTCAGAAGAAGAGAAAGAAGAAATAAAAAACCTTTTAGTGCAGGGGTACAACTCAATATCACCTGAGACTAGAGGTTTACAAGAGTTGTTTACTGAGAAATGTAGATCCAGGAGAGAGGGCCAAAGACTTTAAAATATACCAACCAACCCACATCGCTGGTACGAATTAACATTCTTCACCACTTTACGGAAAAAAACCACCATTGGTGAGGCCTTTGCACAAGAAATGGGATGAGCTTTCTCCCTTGAAGGGGATAAAGAAAAAGATTTTTTAGCACGAGCATAACTCCTTCTATCATCCTTTGTCCCATGTCCACTAGCACTAGCCATAGAAGAACCATCCATGAAAAGGGGGACAGTAAGAATGTGACCAGTACGAAGACCAGACGAAAGACAACCATCACCACAGGGAGCCAGAACTATAACTCCCAAGGAAGATGAAAGAGTACCTATGAGCTGCTCAACGCATTATCCCCCAACACTCACTAGAAACCCTAAAACATTTTGGATGGAAGAATGAGACACCCTAATAAAAATAGGAGAACTATTAGCAGCAGGGACAATACACGAACCAGGCGCAAAACTAACCCCTAGCAGCAGGTAGAGAGGAGGAACCATTCTTAGTGGATGAGTTTTAAATTGAAGAGTGGAAAGGACCGTTAGAAGGCGCCATCAAGAAATCAAAACTTAAATTCAACTACGAGAATGAGAATACATTGAATCTAAACCTATTTCAAATTATGTTTTGATGGTCGAATTGGTGTTTCCATATTCTAAAGATCAATATAAATAAGAGGATGATTGTGATGGAATATAATGGAATAAATTTGATTGAAAAAAATATTTATTAGATGATGTGCAAGGTTATATGAAAGTGTGAAGATGGGCTATGAGAAAAGTGTGTGATATTTCTTTTAGTGACTAGATGCAGTGAGAAAAGGGTTTCTACTAGCAATTGTACCTTAGTGGTAGATTTCCTTTTTAATTCTTCTTCTTTACAGTAGTGAGCCCTTCTAGGCAATGAGCCCACCTGCAATGAGCATTTTGGATGTGATCTACCCTTTGTAAAATCACCTAATAAGGTGATTTCATTCATGAGAATTATCTTCTATGTATTTTTTCCCATATTGGATATTCTACATAGAAATCTAGTGCACATTGTGTATGTGCTTATTCTTGTTTATATTTGATTTGGTTAAGTGGTTAAAAAATTAATTAGCTGGAAATAGATCTAAGAAATTAATAAAATTGTTAATTTACGATTGATTCACCCCCGCTCTCAATTGTTTAGGACATTCAACAGTTCGTATCAGAACTTTGGTTCCCAGATAGTGATTCTAACCACTCAAGGAGATCCAATGGAGCATAAAGTAACTATTCATAAGGTGATCCCACAATAGTGGGTTACACTTTTTTGCCTAAACGAACATTGAAGTCTATATTTTGAAAAAAACTTTCAGATTCAGATGCATATTATCGTTAAACTATTTGAAGTCGGAAGATGAAGTAAACTAGTGTCTTTTAGGATTTTTTTTCTAGATCCTATTTATTCTTTTTTTTAATTGATTTGAATGAATTTTTTTTCTCCTACGAAAACTGCTATGTTGCTGAAAATGTCATTTTCAAAAAGTTGCATTGACTTCATAGAGCATAACTTTTTTTGTAAAATAGATATCAATGTGATTCTTTCAAATTTGGTTTTTTAACATCCATACGGAGGGAATGCAATTGTTTTGATGACATTATTATTATTATTGCATATTTTATGAGTGTTTGAGTAGACTAAACCATAATTGTGACATACCTTGACTGCATAGCTTATAACTTGTGTATTTATCAAAATTCATTTTTTTTGATAGAAAGTAGAATCAAAGACAGAGGGCACTATTTTTAATTGAACGTCAAACTTGGAGGTTTATATTCAATAAAAAAACCTACATTGGATGCACATAAAAAAACATAGACCTAATTAATTCAAAAATTGTCAAATGTATATTTGTTAGAAATCTCGTTCAGAGTACTTGTGCGATGAAAAAGGACGTCTTCTTATTCTTCCATTTCAGCCTCGTGCTTGAGCCCCAAAGCCATGAAAACTTCATATTTGTGTCAGCCTTTGCAAATGGCCTCTAATCAGAGACTTTTGATAGAAACTACTTTCGATAGAAATTAGTTTTGATCGAAACTACTTTCTATCGAAAGTAATTGACTAGAATTTCCCTTAATCAAGGACTTTCGGTAGAAAGTACTTTCTCAATCCGCCTGCTTATGACTTTCCCTTAATCAAGGACTTTTAGTGCATTATCGAAAACTGAATTGGAAAAGGTTTTTGCATTAGAAATTTCTTATGAAGTTTGGGAAAAAAGTAAAAATATCTATATAAAAAATGACAGGGTTAAACTAGATAAGATACAAACTGCTAAACCTGGATATGAGAACTTAAAGATGGAAGAAGGAGAAGATATAGAAAGCTACTTTCATTAGATTGAGGACGTTGTAAATGAGATAAAAAATCTCGGTAGCATTCTAGATGATACAAATGTAATAGAATTGTTTTTGAGAACTTTACCAAAATGCTACGGTGACAAGGTCTCAACAATGGAAGAAATGTATGATCAAGAAAAACTCACCAAATAACAATTGTCTGATGCTTTGAGCACATTCAATATGAGAAATTTTTTAAAAGACAGATCCAAATCTGAGACTACCTTCAAAGCGAAAAATATTGATGAAGATCCAGATGATGAGAGCATAGATGAAGGGGAGGAAAACATTGTAAGAAGGTTGAAGAAAAGAACTGAAAAGTATAAAGGTATCTTACCTCTTAAATATTTTAGTTATGAAAATGTTGGTCAAATAGCTACTAGATGTCTATAAAAGGAACAAGACCAAAAAAAAATTAAATAAAAAGGCTTATTATGTTAATGAAGATGCTAACTTATCTCAGATGATGAATTAGAAGTAGGTGACTATTTAAATAATGTTGAAGAAGTTGAACCCTAACATAAAATTAGTGATGTGACATCTCTATAAATTAATACTAAATTTTTTGCAACTGCATTACATGTAGAAGAGATAAGAATGAATGGTTAATTTACAGTAGTTTCTCGAATCATATGATCGGTAAATTTTTTTTATAAAACTAAAAAAATATGGTCGTGGTTCTGTTTGATTTGGAGATGACCACAATGCACAAATTTTTGGAATATTTTCTATTAGTTTAGATGGAAAATATAATACTAACAATGTGTACTATGTGAAAGTATTGCATCAAAATCCTAAAATTAAAAAAAAATTATAAATCACGTAAACATGATCCAAAAAATCTGATTTTTTGACTAAGACACACTTGGACCATCCCCAACCTGGAGTAAAACATCCAGACCAAAACTCCAAGCCATTTTTGAGATATGATCAAATCTTTCAAAAAAAAACCTAGGATTTTGTCTTCAACTCAACCTGCACAAGGGTTAGCCTTGAAAAACTTCAATAAAATAACCATGTAAAGAAAAAAAGAATAAAATGAAGGAAAATTAGGGGCATCAGCACCATGGTGGGAACCAAAAATGTGTGAAAAAAATGTGACACACTTCTATAAACCATTATGTACACTTGAGAGAATCTATGAAGAGGAAGTCCCAAGAAGTAAGTTATAGCTTCATATCCATAGCGTGCAAGAATCATGTAGATAATGATGGTGGCTCTCATATGAACCTAATAAGGAAGATCCCTACAAGGTACGCTATAGTATGGAAGATTAAAATAATAATGCAAAGTAATCTAAGATGAGATGCAAGATCTAAGCTAAAAATGGTATGCAAGAAATGCAAGGAAAGTGGATCTAAACTAGATGAATTAAGATAGATGCAAGAAATTAGATAACAAAGTTAAATGATAATGCAATGCTCCAATGATACCAATATACAATATGAGCTAGGATGCAAGAATGCTTCAAGATGCAAGAACTCTAAGATTTCCAAAAGGGCAAGATGCAAGAGCTCCAAGATTTCCAATTACAATTCGCAAGATCTCCAAAAATTATCTTTTCCAAATTTTCCTAGCTTACCCAAGAATGAGGAAAGAGCTTCCTTTTATAGGAGATTAGAAATGAGTGGATGGTCAATATTAAGAGGCAAAAATAAATGAGTAATGGTGGAGATTAAATCTTGGTTGATCCATGTGCTCATACCTTCAAGAGGCAAAATCAAAGGCTAAGATTAAGAGGAAAAACAATGAGTGGTTGAGATTAAGAGGCAAAAGCCTTTTTCAAAAGATTTAATCTCATTGGAAAGTGCACTTTTCTTATTATAATTTATAATTTTCTTGTTTTATGTGCACTTAAGATAAAGGGGTTTTGATTATTTAATTAAAATATTTTTCATTTAATTAAAAGGGAGCATGTTCTTTTAATTAAATAAAGCTTAGGATAAAGTGGTCAAACTTTAGGATATAATCAAATAAATGATTAAGTGTTGATTTGATCAAGAAAATAAGAGATTAAATAAATATGAAAAATTGATTAAGCACAAGATATAGTCTAATATTTACATATTAATGTTTAGAAAGGGGCTCATAGTCCACTAGACCATTTTTGGGTTATTACAATACCCACTTTGAAAAACAATCTAACCATGGCCCGTTAGGGTGCATCCTCCCTACATCGGCTTATCAAATAATTCATCACATACTCTCATTCATGGCAAGAATTTTGGACTGAATGACTACTTCGTCAGGAGACCTTTTTATTGATTTTATCTTTTTGTGTCAATCAAAACCTACTCATAACCGCTTGGATCCCCTATATCCCAGTGTGTCGTGAATGGTGTCTATTAATGCATGATCGGTTTGCAGTATGATCTATTCTTTGGTGTTTTAGTGCATCTTTTTCATTTACATGGTTATGATAATGCCCAGCTTCCTAAGGGTAGGGTCTAGTACACTTTCCACCAAGGCTCTCAAGGCCTTAGGTGTAATCAATCTCCCTATGAGTGCTACTACATTAGTTTTGTCATCTCTGTGTGCTCTAGATATATGTTCCTAAATCTACCTATTTTTTCTGTGTGTCTTGTCCACGTAAAGGAACCATGTCATATATGTTTTTTAACACTTGATGTATACCCCCTCTTTCAATATCAAACTAGGGTGTGCTCTCTAACATTTAACACAACTTAATCCCCAAGTCTCATTACCTCCATTTAGTACCATGATTGCATTTTGATTCTTTGGAAAGATTTCTATTTATTCACTTCTCTTCCATATCCTTCATCCATTGCCTCACCCTATCTCTTTGTGTCTCTTTTTTTGATAAAATCCCACAACGCTTCTCTTGTTGTGTTATTTTCTCGAGGGGACACAATCTCATACCGTCATCACTTCAGCTTGACTCTTAGAAACCCAAACTTCTTCTAGGGCAACTTATTTTATTTTCTTTGACACAACACGACTTGCGGCGCTGCATCAAAGAGGGGCAAAATGTAAACGTCTAAAAATATTAATTTAATTAATAATACCATTGCATACATCTAAATATTTAATTTATTCAATTAAATAGTTTCCCCCTTAGTATTTAAATACAATCTAAATACTATCCTAATGTATTTAATTTAATACATTTTCAAATACCCCTTTTTTTAATAAATTCATATCAATTAAAATCCCTCACCTCCCCAATTCTTCTAAACTAGGATTAATTCAAATCTAATTTGAATGATTAATCTAAACCTAACCTAGAGACATATTAATCCAATCTATAAACCTACCCTACCCCTACCCTAAACTACCTATCCCTCTTGCTAAACCTAATTCCTCACTTAATCGCACACTAACCTTGTTTAAAGTATGATTCCTAACCTTTTTATCCCTAATGTAATGCTCACACATGTGTGAGAAACTCATCCCAAGAGAGCCACCCAACTCTCTTAATTGCAACTACTCTCTTGTCCCTTGCACATTTTCTAATGGTTGCTCACACATGTGTGAGCAACCTTGAGCCTCACAAAGCATTAAATGCTCAAACTGACCTCTCCTCTTAGCTTATGTACCCCTTATGTGGCTCCTATATGGATTCCACATAGGTGCCACCTCATCCAAGCCTCTCTCCTCCCTCCAAAAATCTATAAATAGAGGCCTTCTCCTCTCACATTTCATCTCTCATTTTTTGCATTATTATCATGCTAACATAGCTCTAGATTTCGTACTTGTTTTCATGCTTTCAATATTATTTTCTTCCTTAAATCATCTAGAAATCATATGATAGGTAATTGGTAATGAATCATAGTTCCAATCTTTCATTGCACTCCATAATAGCTTGAATCTTCATAGAGAAAAGCTTGAGACTAGTTCTTCATAGTAGTTCTTGAGCTCTTGCTTCATCTATTAATCTTATTTGCATTCATCTTCTTCATCAAATCACTTGAGGATATATATGTTGTGTTTGAGAGAGCACATCCACACCTCCATAAGAGATAAAATCAAATAAGTCTCTTGGGTGTACTTGTTTTAGGCTCTATCTGATGGTAGTTGGATTTCTTGGTTGTTTGCATGCTTATACATGATTTGAATCTATTTTTGTTGCTAGTCCACTAACTTTTCATGTTTGAGTTTTCTTTCAATAGGTAGATATTTCCTCATACACAATTATGTACACGTGTTTTCTAACTTTTATGATCATCTTATTACATATTGATGCAAGTTTCACTAGCTTCCAATGTGGGGCAATGTGAGGGGGTTCAGGCATCAAGCGTTGACAAGGGGAAGGTAATTAACTATTTTAGACTGTTTATGCATATATATTTGTCACTTGTGTGTACTCATTTTTAATTTACATGGTTTACTCTCTCTCTCTCTCTCTCTCTCCTAGGTATTATTATTATAATATAAATAATAATAAATATAATACTAATATAAATAATAATATATTAATACTAATATTACTAAATATCATATTAATATTAATATAAAATAATACTACTATTACAGTATTATACAATACTAATATAAATAATAATAATGATACTAATTTACTAATATTAATTCTATTATTATTTAGGACATATCGAACGTTGATGGTCAACCCAAAAAACTTGTTTACCATATTTCTTCTGATATCCAAACTTCAACCATGTAGTTGACGTTCTTATTTCACCCTAAATTTGATGAAGAGGCTATGGGTTTGTTGTGTCCTAAAGGACTAGATCTCTCAAGACTTCAAGGGGATCCCTTACTATAGGCTCTACACCTTTGTATACAACTTCCAACTTCAATATAATACCAAACTTGATGATTCAAGTTCCTATTTTGGGTTTATTTGATCAATCACTCCCAATAACCCTACTCGAGTACACTAACTTTTGATGACATACAGGACCAACATGACATAAATCCAACAATGGATTAAAAATAAGACTATTGTTTATGGTACTTCCCTCTTAGGCACCCAACTTCCTAACACCTGCCAAGCAATAGTATGTGCCGAGCAACAGTGTGTACCGAGCATCAGTATGTACCGAGAAACAACATTTATGAAGAAACATTATGTAGCAAGATCTTCATCAACTGAGAAATACAACTAACTACTTTTTCAAACAACTAGGAAAATTAAGGACAGATTCAAATACCCTTTATCAAGTTACAAATACCCCCCAACTCAGTAGATAATGACTTGGTCATAAAGTGCCTATATAATGATAAGCCTAACCACCCTAACTACCCCAATTATGACAAATTAACAAAAGAAGTACCCATGGAATTGAGTGTAGAGACTATACATTGACTCGGGAATGGTCTTCATGTTGAATGTACTCCAAATACTCAATCTGAGTGCTTGATGCAACTCCAACACGTCTCACTCATCATATGCTCTTACTGTTCACTGTGTTGCCCCACTTTTCATCCTGTACCCATGCTGTCAAAGTGGAGGATTTAGAAGTCATAGTATGGTCATGTCATGTTGGTCTGGTCAGTCTGATGTCTAGGTCTAAGTCTTCCCTAGGACAGGAA
>MU226382.1:1784236-1799491 GCA_018584345.1 Thuja plicata
TGTTTAGGCTTAATTCGGTTTGCCTCTTCTGCTCTCGAGTTAAGAGCATACCCTGTGTTAGTTTTAGGATCAAGACATAATTCATTGCATATCATTCCAAAAGGGAGCTGTACCTACCAATTCAGAGAGAAGCCAGTAATCAGAGAACGGCTTTTCAACTGTTGTAATCAGATATTGTTCATAATTTGGGCACTAAGAGTCATATTCCTAAGAAGTAAGAAAGGACAAATCTATTTACTAACACACTGGTCGCCACATTGAGATGTCGACTAAGAATCAATTCAAACTCTTTTCTTCGACCACCAACCTGCAAAGTTCCTTCAGAATCTTGGAACACATACACCTTCCCCTCATTTCACCAACTCTCATATTTCTCGAATGGTTGAATGAGGAAGAATAGTCATTTATTCTGGGAAACCATAGGTGATTAGGGTTTCACATAGATTTTAGCAATATTGGAAATATCACAAGTTCTACAATTGATCAAAGGCTCTATTCAAAAGTGATAGAAAGATGATTCACTGAACTTCAAGAACTCATTGGTTTTCTTCCTATTGGGGTTTGTACATCGCTATACATGTCCAGAGTAACTAACTATTTGCAAGAAAATGGTTCTATTTTATTGATTGTTTGAAAAATTACATCATCATCTTCCTCCATCTGTTGGAGAGAGATATTTCTGGAATTCCTTCAACTGTTACAAAAGCATTTCAAAAAATGATCCATTGGGAGGAATTTTTACAACCAACTTTCAAAAAGTTGTTAGCTCGGTCAAAAGTTGCTATGCAATTTTTTATGCAAATGTTGTATTTTTGCATATTTTGCACCAATTGAACAAATTTTGATTGCTCACTTTCCTAGGAATACCTAAGGAATACCTACAACACAAAAATAACTCAAATTCAAGATTTATGGATCCTTTGACCATAGTGGACCAAGTGGTTCATAAAGACCAAAACTTGGCACTGGGTCTTACAATTGGATCATTATTGAAAACAAGAAGTCCTAGATGTGTAGGGGATGTTGAAGATGCCTTTAGGATGTTGGGGCTCTTGCACCATACTCCCCTCATGAGAGAGAAATCAAGTTCCTACTTGAGGTCAGTTGGTCCATAGTGAATCCATGCTTGATAATATCTGATTCAGTCATCCATCTGGTATCAATATCTGGAAGTCCTTTCCATTTCACTAAGTACTGTAAGTAGGTGTTCATCTGGTCTTCTTGAGAATCTTTGATTGAAGAATATTATCTAAAAGGAGAGGCTGACTGGGGTTAGATCATGAATCCAATCACCTTTTAGTTCATCTCCATCTGCTTGTTCACCTTCAATGCCTGCATTTTCTCTAAAAATTGTTCAGTCAGAAACATTAAAAATAGGAGAAATAGAGAGTGTGGGTGGAAATGTGATTTCATAAGCATTCTGGCCAAATTTATGAAGAATTGTGTAGGGAACGATCTTCTTCATGTGAAGCTTTGTATGAGGTCCTTTAGGAAGTATTTCCTTTCTCAGGTAAGCCCACACTTTGTCACCTATCTAAAAATGTACTTCTCTTCTCCTTTTATCTGCTTGTGTTTTGTACTTCTGCATTGTTTCTTCCAAGTTATCCTTTACTACATGGTCTTGTATATGTTTGATCAATTTTGCAAGACCTTCTCCCTAAGCACTGATATGAAAATCATTTGGGAGATTTCTGAGCTCCATTGGTTCCCTTGGATAAAGACCATAAATTGTTTGAAAAGGTGCTCTACTTGTTGATCTGTTAACAAAATCATTGAAAGCATATTATTCATGTGGTAGAAGGAGATCCTAGTTCTATGCATATTGTTTTGTGAGGCATCTAAGAATATTACCCAGGGATCTATTGACCACCTTTGTCTGACCATCAGTTTGTGGATGATAGGCAGAACTGAATTGTAAATTTATGCCCAACTTCTTGTGTAATGTCCTCCAACAAAAATGTCCCTGAAACTTTGCATCTCTTTCAAAGACAATAGACTAAGGTAAAACATGTATTCTAGAATCTTCTTTGAAAAATAATTGACCAATATGTGATGCATTATATGTGCTTTTACAGGAAATAAAGAGTGTCATTTTACTAAAGCGATCCAAAACTACAAAAATGTTGTCAAATTGTAGTTTAGTCCTTGGTAATCCCATTACAAAATCCATTTATATTTCTTCCCATGGTTTGGAGGGTATAGGTAATGGTTGATATAGTCTTTGGTTGGCTGAAACACCTTTGGCTTATTTGGAAAACTTACAGGTTTTAAAAAAAATTCTGACATCATTCTGCATCTTAGGTCAATGATAGTGTCTTATGACTGCTTCTAGTGTCTTATCTAAGCCAAGGAGAGCACTCATTCCTCCACAATGCTTTTCTTGGATGATTTTGTCCCTCCTGCAACACCTAGGAATGCATAATTGTTTTCCTTTGAAGAGTAGGCCATCATGTATCAAAAAGTCTGAAAAATCAATTTTGTATTTGTCTACAAGTTTTGTACACACTTCATATGCTTCGCCAAAATCTGGATCATCAATGTAGAGATATTTTTGAGCAGTTATCCCAATGCTCTTGAGTTATATTTCTTGGATTATTACAATTATTCTTCTTAGTGCATCAGCCACTTTATTGGCTACAGACTTCTTATGTTTAATTGAAAATGAGTAGGTTTGGAGTTGTTCCATCTATTTAATGTGTTTGAAACTTAACTTGCCATGGATGTTTAGGTAGCTTAATGCATGGTTGTATGTAAAAAAAAAAAATTATTTGGGTAGAAGGTAATGCCTCCATTTATTGAGGGCCTGCACCATGGCTTACAGCTCTAGGTCATATATGGAGTATCTCCTCTTGGCATCATTTAGTTTTTCTGAGAAGAAAAATTACTGGTTTTGCATCCTAGCTTAAGACTGCGCCTATGGCCAAGTTACTAGAAATAGTCTCTACTATGAACACTTTGTTAAAATCAGGGAGTGTGAGGATGGGGTATTGTGCTACTCTTGATTTCAAGTACTCAAATGCATTGTTAGCCTCCTTAGTCCAAACATATTTTGTTTTTTTTCCACCCTTAATTGTCTCAAACATAGGTGCACATACATGACTGAAATTCTTAATGAATTTTCTGTAAAAAGTACCTAAACCATGAAAAATTCTTACATCACCTTGATTCTTAGAGTGTGGCTAGTTAATGATAGCATCCACTTTTGAGGGATCCATATTGAGTGTCCCTTGGGAAATTACAAATCCCAAAAAAGAGAGTTCCTTCTGCAAAAAGACACACTTGCCTAGTGGAACATATAAAATATTACTTAACATAAAAAATGTTACATTTAAAAATGTTATGTATATGAAATAGATGTATTTGAAATGTAGGGGGTAAATAAGATGCTCTCCTTTTATCCTTAGACATGAAAATGAAGGATCCAAATTGATTAACCTCAAAGGAAGGATCAATGCATAAATGAATCAATCATTTGGAAATAAGAGCAAAGAGGAAGATCTTAAATACCCATTTATAGATTTGAATGTGTGATAGATCTAGAAAGATTAAGAACTTTAATTGAAATGGATAGAGGAAAAGTACTAACCTTGAAATGTTGTAGATCTGAAGAATGTTTTTTTTGGGGGTCTACACTCAGTTTCTAGAAAATCTAAGATCAGATCAGGAATAGAAATGCAGAAACGAACAAAACCCAGAAATATTTTTCCGTTCTGACACAATTCCAATTTTTACCCTCAAGTCAATGTCACCATTGACCTAGAATTTTTGATTCCAACCTAGGGAAGAATCGACATAAAAAGCTTCGACATGAAATCTATTTCCAGATCCTGAAAGTTTTCTGAAAAGGGTATCTGAATCTGCACTCCAATTTGTTGTTCCAAACCTGTACCTACACAAAAAAATGGATTTGTTTGTTGGGGGGGAGCTTTTTTCCTTGGTCAAACCCCATTTTTGGAATTAACCTCAAAGTATAATTGAAATTGCATAAGTAAAACAAAGTAAATGAACAAATTCACCTTGCTTGTAGAAGCCCTTGTGGCAGATTCGAATCCGTGGATCCACAAGCATGCATGCACCAAATGGATGTAGAATGTAGAATGTAGGATGTAGAATGTCTCAAATCAATTGCTTGTAGTTCTTCAACACCAATCTTGAATGGATCTTTAAATAGAAATAGGCTTGGAGGAATGTGGATGGAGAAATCTTCAACAAGAGGGCTCCATGGAGCTTGAATCCTTCAATGACCACCAATGGATCTTCTTGATGAATTGAGTTATTGAGAAGTGATTGAATGATTCAATGGCTACTTGGGTTTCTTCAAATCTTGCTTCTTCACCTTTGGATTTCACTCTTCAAGTCTTTTGAAAGTTGTTGATCATGGTTAGAGAAAATGAGAGGAGAAAGCTTTCGTATATATGAAACTAGGGCACAATCTTCTAGAGAGGCTTACATATGGGAATTAAATTACAATTAGACACATACCCCTAGAAGAGGACATATATTAAATATAATTTAAGATTTTTTGTTTCGAAGACTGAAACAGCCGACCTAGAAGCGAGAATTAACTCTTTCCAAAGCCCGACATCTGGAAACCCTAGAAATCTAGAATTTGAACCCTAGGTAAAAAAAAGGTTGATTCTGACCTAGGTCAAGGCCCAGGTTGACCTTGACCCAAAAAGGTCAACCTTGACCCTAAGGTCAAAGTCCCATTTTTGCAGTCTGGAGTCTCAGAAATAAATTGGAAAAAGTGGAAATGGGGCAGAACAGGGGTAAAAAGGCAGATCCAAGTCAAGGAACCACTCAAGGTGCTTGATACTCGGAAGGATAAACCAGTCTACAATGGAAGTTCTTCCATTTTCCAACTATACATTTAGCCCTCACTTTAGCAAGCGTATGGACTCAACGCAAACTCTTGGTAAAGGAGATCATAAAGAACAGATAATCTTATGGAAACCAAAAGGGACAAAGGAATCCTCAAGCCCCAAGGGACTTAAGTCTTTATCAACCCTAAGATCATGATAAGAGAGGCATCACCAGTTAAGGAGAAAAAGAGAGAGGGTGTGATTACCTTTCCCAATGAGAACTTATTTCCCATTGTGAACCACACAAGGAAACAGTGCAACTGGAAAGATGGAGTTGAGTCGCCTAGTGAATGTGGCTACTCAATAGTCAACCCATCAGGGAGATCCCATCTTAAGGACACCTTCCGACATTAAGGGATCAAAACATTGTAAATTGAAACTAGAGGGATCAAGAGATCTGTGTAAATTTAAACTGGAGGGATCAAGAGATCCTATAAAGTAAAATATCCATGATTTAAGGATTAGTCTTTAATCCATAAAGGGAAAAGGTTTTAAGTTTTGAAAATATTTTGAATGTGCGTGTGTGAAAAAAGTGAGTAGACCATATGCCCCCATGTTAAAGTCATTGCTAACATTTTAACAGGAGTATTGGATTTGACAAAAACATAAACAATTCTACTGATTACATTTCCACTATGAGATGCCCCCAAACAAAGACAAATCAAGGGAAATACCAATTAAACATACAAAGAACACAAAAGGGATCTACCTACTGTGGGGTCAATATGATCATAAGATAACATGTATATATAGATATGATATTATTGCAAATTAATTGACATCATTCCCCAAAGAAAGTAGAACTAAAATCACAATGGAGGAAAGAAAACTCAAGAGTTACAAAGAAGAGTCTTTTTGGACCATGACATGGAGACCAAAAAGAATCAGTACTACCATGTCGCAGATCCAAGCAGACCACACAAGGAAAACATTTACGAACAATCGCACAAGTACAACATAACATGAAAATAACATATAGAAGAGTAAAGATACATATAGAGGAATTATACAACAAGTTTGAGTCCTTTATCACCTTGAACCAACAAAGTAACAAGGGTCATCTAAAAGAGTCTAACAAACATTTAGCAAACACATTACGAGAGAAGAACAGTACAACATGCAAACACAAAAAGGGCTACCATGAAGGATAAGCCAATAAAGCGCATCGCCTACTCTCCCCATCTTATTTTATGTCATTTAGGGAAGGTGGGAAACTTGCAAGAGGGACTATATCCAATACAGTAGGAATAATAGCCAGTTCCAAACAAGGATCCTCTTGAGAACTGTGTTGCTCATTACTAGGTGTAATTGTCAATTGAGTTGAAAGCATATGAGGTAAATCAGTATCAAGATCAATGGTCTCATATTCATCACTAAGATCAATAGGATCATCAAGAGTATCCTCCTCATCAAGATTAATTAAAATAGGATCTAAGATGCAAATAGGATCATCATACTCATTCATCTTAACATCATTATGAATATTAACTTCCTCCAACACATCAGGCATAGGTTGGTCAAAAGAAGTTAAATATTTTGAAGAACAGAAGCACTGGCCCTAGCATTAGCTCTACGCTTCTTACGACGTTCATTAGCATATTTGTTACATTTTTCTTTGTTTGACACATGTTGACAACTAGGAGGAATAACAACTGGTTCCTTCACGAGTTCAATAGGAGGATTGGTAGGATTTGTAGTAGGCTGAGAAACGACGCTGGGAGGTTTGGTAATTGAGGTAGCAATAATGAATAAAGGAGGTATAGAAGGAGTGGGTAAAAGACCACAATTAAGATCTATCTGAGGCATGCTTAACTAACTATCTTGTGATGTTTATAGGCTTGATATGAGAGAAAAAGTTTGTCACGGAGAGGAGAAAATGAATTTGGTAATTGTTAGTAAACAGATTGTTCTTTTCAATATAACCCTAAAATACCCAAAATGTTTAAGAACAACCGAATATAACAGTTGGAAAATTGTTATTAAAAAAACTAATTTTCCTCTGAATTTAAAGGTACAGCTCCCTTATATGAATGATTTTCAATGAATTTTACTCTTTCCTAGTCTAACAGGGGTATGTTCTTAACCTAAGAATAGAAGAGGCAAACCAAGCTAATCCTAAGGAGGAAATAGCTCAGGCAGGATGAATCCAACTCTAAACCTAGCCAACTTTGACATTTCATCAATCAGATTAACTCCCAAAATTGGTAATGCATGAACTTCTACTGAAAATGTAGATGCAAGACTAAAGATTAATGATGAAAAAACAATGAATTGATCTATATTATAAGAATGTTTCCCAAACTTAAGATAATAACAAATTTCTCCCTTTTGCTAATTGTATCAAATCATAATACAAAGCTCTAGTTCGAACACAAATTGTAAATCCAACTTCAAAGAAACACCCGAATTCAACAGAAAGATAAATGCAATGAAAATGGGATAGATAAAACAATGGTATTCAGACATACAAATTTGACTCAGCAAAATGCTATCTTCCACACCAAAATTTTGCAGACCTTTTCATTGATTTTGGAAATAGTACATATAGAGTTCCAGATTGGGCCATTACAAGAAAGGGGGAGAACCAAAACGGTTCAACTTCCCCAACTAGAAATGATAACCAAAAGTTTATCAGTCACAATAGTATCAAAAATAGCACAAGGGGGAATCTATTTAAGCTTTAGTTTCCTTCCCCTTGTCTAATTTAGACCTATAGGCTGTAACAGCTATAATAACTCAAATAAGTTCTTCATGCCTGTTGACATGGATGTTAGTGTATCGAATGAGCCACCTAGAATGTTCCTTGGCGAGAATCTTAATGGCATCAGTTCGATCTTTCAGTTCTTCCGTCGCTCTGAAAATGCATCCACTCAATTGCTAGAGCTATGGTACTTTGTCTAGATGGGAGGAAGAATCTTCTGTCAGTTTATGCAAATAATCAGAAAATGAATTCTTCATATTGGCTACTCCGATTATTGCTTTTCCCTGACCACTAGTCTTTGATTCTGTATGAAGCCCTAAGAAGAGTTTGAAATCTTTGCTCTGCTCTTCCTTGATCTTGACATCTGTCTGTTGCAATCCTGCTTCAGCCTGGATGATCATCTCGATCTTAAAATCTAGACTCTGAAGCCATTCGATCAAAGGCTCATCTCCTTTTTGTAGAATCTTAGCTTTTAGAGCTTCTTTAGTCTTCATCTTTACTACCACATGCAGCATAACTATACATTCCTGGCACTTCACCCTTTCTGACGTGAGAGTCTGTAGATTCATAGAAATGTTATTTCTCTCTACCTCCAACCTTAGAAGGGTGTTACCTAGTTTTTCAACCACTACTAGTACCTCAGACTTGAGCCTCTCAATCCACCATATACCAATCTTCCCATAATGTTGGTCCTCTTGCAACTTAGCTAGAATGGATTGGTTCTCCGCAACACTAGGGTCAAAGGTGGTTTGGGTGCTGTGAATGCTTGTAATCGGAGTGAGGAGCTGCTAGATGAAGTTGGTCAGCTCAGCCACTTCTGCCTTAAGTTGAACTTTGGTAGTCTTGAGCCCCTCGAGCTCTTCTTCTATCACTACATTGGTAGATTTCCACCAATCCACCTTGGTGTCATGATGAGCTAATCCCATATCAAATGACTGCAACTAAAATTCTGAATCAGTCATATCTTCAAATTTACCTTCCTTAGTTGGCTTGGCCACTTCCATGGTGAAGTGCCCAGTCTCAGGATCACGACCTAGGGTAGACATTGTCTTCACTTTCTTTTGTTTACTCATAGCAGCCTTGGGCTGAAAGGCTCATGACAGAGTGTCTTTGCTAGAAGCCCCTTCTACCATTTTCCACTTGCATTCCAGAGTATGTTCTATCCATGACTCTGCACTAGTAACTTTGTTGGCAGAAACCAACTCCTCAATGAACAATTTCCTGATGACTGGAGGTGTAGCCTTTGGTCTCTAAGCAAATGGATTTACTGAAGTAGGAGAAGAGGACACCAATTTGGCTACTGAGGTGACCTTCTGATTATTCCTGGCCTCTCCTTCTAATTATTTGGTTGAAGGAGTATCTTCACCCACTTCCACTATGATGGGAGACCCTCTCCTTGGAGAATCCTATGTCGAGGTGTCAACCGGTACATCTACTGTGACTTCTTTTACTGACCGTTCTAGTTTTGCATCCTTGGTGAGCTCCTTTGTTGTTCTGATATTTGGAAGTAAACCTTCTCCACAAGTCTTCTCCAATGTGATTGTTTTCTCAGGAGGTTCATCACCTCCTCCCGCTGGCTGGGTTGATCCTTTAGCAATGATTGGAATCATTGCCGATGAAGTGGTTGCAGTACCAGCAGTATCCTTTACTAGGGTTCGTTGAGTAGGAGGCTTCCTTTCTTAACTCTTCATTTGGCCTACAGTCCATTCGACCCATTAATCTATTCTTTTGTAGATACCCCCCATTAGAGTCGGCAAATCACTAATGGCTTGGTCCAGCATAGGTTCAGAACTGACAGGGGTGAGCTTTATCTCCTCTAGATATGTATTATCATATATATGAATTCCATCATCTTCTAGCCCCTCTACTGTAATGTTAACATTGAACCTTTTGATTTGTTCAATGGTTAACCGGGCATAGAATCTCTCTCTACTTTCCAAAACATCCTTACAATTAGCCTAGTAGTCTTCAATATCATGTACATGATGAATTGTGTGACTCATTTGCAATACATCCCTGGCATAGTTCACTGGATCATATTGCAGTCTCAAGACATCATAGGTTTCCAAAGAAGACCTCTTTGAGAATGTCTTGAGAACATTCTTCACCTCTGACCAAGATGCACAGCTGTAAGCTCCGATGGTCATGGGGAAATCGTATCCCTTCTTCTTAGCCTCAGCATAGAGTAAGTTCACCTGGAGTGCTTGCCTTATTACTTTGATCAGCACGATCATATCAGAAGGATACCTGGGAAGCTTCAAAGGGAAATCATCAAAACCTACAAGACAAAGATATGAGAAACCTCTAAATTGAATAAAATAGCATCCAAATTGGCTGATGAAAGTCATGGCTTTGGGGGAGAATCTCCTTTCTAGACAACCATATAACTCCCTGCACAATCTCAATGTAAATTCATCATTAACCTGAAGATACTCAGCATAACTGTTATGCAATTGCAAAGAGGGGAAAATTCATATCTCTTGACATCATCAGGAAATTCCTCTAATCTGGGAAGACCTGGCCAAATTTGGAGTGTAGCCAGAATATAAAAGAGGACTGAAGACAAGTAAAATTCATTCTAGCGTTTAGCTCTATCTAGGGCCTCTGAGAGATTCTCACTTACCATAAGTGCCCAATCAATGAAATTATGTTGGGAACAAATTACCTAAACCAGGAAGAAGTGATGATCAACAAAGTTGAGTGCCTCACTCTCACCTCTGATCCTGTGGAGTAACACCAAAATGTCAACAATCTCTGACTTTAGATTAGTGTTTTATAATGTCTTTGGAAGCTTCCCTTTGTCACTCTTGGGTTCTTGAAACCATGCTTTCATTATCTCCTTCTTCCAAACTGACTTTTTGGCAATATATTCAGTCACTTTTTGGATGCGAAATGAGTTTTGGACTGATTCCCTGTCAATAGATAGTAGCACCGTATCATTGGGCAAGAGAATTTTCCTGGTATCTTGGTTGTATCGAGTGATGCATTCCCAAATCAATTATGGGGCTTGAACAGCCACGGGAAAACTAGCGGCCTCAACTAATCTGCTCTCCTTCAACTTCTCTATAATAGGATGTATCTAGTCCACTTTTAATCTGTTCTGGAAGTTCTACATGTCAAAGAACTTCAGAGATGTGTCTAGATCTTATGCCAGTTAGAGGTAATACCATTCATTGCATCAAATCCTGTGAATCAAGAAGCCATGCTTCTGATGATTCATATTTGGAAATTGGAAGTATCTCTTAGGGATGCGGGAGCCAGGAACAGCTAAAATATGAGACTTCAAATTCAAAACAATTTGGCGAACAAATGGTGGCTCTTGTTCACAACTTTCAACTGATTTTATACTTTTGAATTCTTACCGTTTAATGGCTGACTTCCTGCGCCACATGAATGAAAAGACCCCAACATTAATGAAAAATCCTATTATGAGGTAAAACAGATTTATTTGAATTAATTACCTTGCGTTTACGGGTCGTTAAGAAATGTCTCATCACTTTTAGTAACCGCAACGGTAAATTTTCTGAGGTAGCGAAAAATCACTTTTCCACTTCTCCTTTGGACGGAGAAGTGCTTTGGGAGTGCTCTCGGTTCAAAAATCTGCCAAGAGAGAAATTTAGTCTATCAGGATGCCAAAATAGCATGTGTCAATTTCATCTGCCTTCTTAATATCTTAGATTCTTTATGAGACATGTTCTTCCTTCAAATCGCTTCATTTAAATGATTTGGCAGAAAACATACTCTCTAGGTCAAAACCCGCCTGTAGGAGTAGGGGAGAAGTCATTTTATGCTTTTCCACCTTTGGCTTATTTCCTCAGTTTCTTTCTATTGAATCATTCCCTTTGGTTTGTAGAGGTGTAATCCAGACACAACAGCCCTTCTTAAGCCTAAAGGATCCATTTTAGGACTGTACTTCTTGCTGAGACATCACTTAGTAGTCGTCGGTGAAAGATGCACTCTGTTGATACTTGTACGCGAGTGGAGAAGCTCAAGCCTAATTCTCTGCCAAGCTGCAAAATGAAGGATTACGGCTACATAATTCTATTGTGTGTAACACTGATGTTAGAAATATTTTAACCACGGCCTTTACCAGATTGGGAACTTAACCTACCCAATGAAAATATGAACTTATAAAAAGAAACCCTCTGGTTCACAAAAGAGAAGGAAATTTGGAAAAATCCTGTAAAGGCTCCCTAGCCTAAGGGAAATTTTTCTAGACTTAGACTCAGGACTAACAAGAAGATTTCAAGACCACTACTATACATTAAACACTCACTTTTTTCTAAAAGGTATGCGGACCAAAAGTGGGGCAACAGTAATGAAGGCCAAAAGAAATCAAGAGTAGCACAATCTCTAGGCCTAGAAGGTTGATACAAACTATGATTAATTGTTTTCACTTCTCCATTATGAATGAAGTTAAGACATTTATGAATAGGAGAAGCAATAGCATGCATAGAATTTATCCAAGGCAAACCAAATTTGACTTGAAATTGATCAGAAGTAGGAATGACAATGAAGGTAGTATCTATAACTTTACCACAAAGTTCAACAGGCAAGTTAATAGAACCAAGTGCGGGATAGAGAAAACTATTACAATTTTGGATCCATGCATCAGATGTATCATAACAGTCATGTTGTAGGTTTTTCATAAAAAGGTTTTCCTCAGTAATAACATTTATTAAAGATGTGGGATCAACAAGACAACCACGCGTAGGTATCTTAACAATCCTAGCATAAATATAAAGGGGACCATCGGGAACCTTAATAGTCTCAAAATCATCAAAGGTAAGTGAAAGTTTCCGAGGTCGCTTATCCTTAGTTTGTTTTTGAGGTTTACGTGGAACTTAAAATTGAGGTGGAGGTGAAGGATCCTGAATAGTAGAAGGATCTTGAATAGTAGGTTGAGGTGAAACAACGCACTCCACATGATTAACAATGTGAGTAAGATCATCCATATTTGAATCATAAACAATGTTTACAGAAGATGGTTGAGCAATAGTATTAGTATCATGTGTAGGTAAAGGATTCGTATAGATTTGAAGTTTTTGATTAGGAGGAGAGACATATTTGTTCCCATTACCATCAAAATTATCAACAGATAAAGCATTAGAATTGATTAAGTCTTGAACTTTATGCTTTAGAGAATAACATTTTTCAGTATCATGGCCATTTTGGTGATGGTATTGGCAAAAAGATTTAGAATCAAAGGATTTTTATACTATCATGGTAAGGAGAAGAGGTTGAATAGGAGGTAAGGTAATCATATTAGCACTTAACAACCTACTCATAATAGAATGTAAAGATTCAGAGAGAGGAGTAAACGTACAATTCATACAGAAAGTAGTGGATGCAGAAGTGGAATTGTTAGATGTAACAACAATTTAATCAGCAACTGCATTTGTCTGTTTATTAATATTGATATATTTGTTAGGTTTTTGAAACTTATTAGGATTAGGATCAGTGTCACTCTTATCAACTGGAACATGAGCTATTGGATTTTTTCTCTCAAATTGACTCACTTGTAATTGATAATGATCAAGTGTTACACAAAGTTGTTGAAAAGAGGTAAATTCAGTAAGAAGAATCTTATCTCTAATATCCTTTTGTAAATTTGAAATAAACGAATGTTGAATATCAATATCAGGAACAGGATAAGAAATTTTAGCATACAAATGCATAAATCTACAAATAAAATCAGTCAATTTTTCCTTAATGTTCTATTTACAATGCATTAAATCAATTAAAGATACTTGCGGACCAATGTTATTTTGAAATTGTTGGATGAAGGTATTAGCAAGTTTAGAAAAAGAATCAATAGAATAAGGAGGTAAAGAACAATACCATTGCAAGGCCTTATCACGAAAAGTCCTAGCAAACAACTTAGCTAAAATCCTATGTTCATGAGCATAATCACTACAAAGGATTTGAAATATTTTAACATGTATAACAGGATCGCCTTTACCATTGTAATTCTCAAGACAAGGCATATCGGCTTATTGAGGGATAGTAGCACAAAAAATGTCTAAGGATAAAGGACTACCCATGTCACATGTAGGAAAGCTAAACTTGGATTGGGTTAAGGATGCAAGTTGTTGTTGTAAAGATGAAACAGTTTGAGCCAAACTAATAATTGTGGAATCATAAGAAGAAATAGGTTGCATAGAAATATTGGGAACACTAGGAAAAGTGTAGGAAGCGGTAGGAATAGAAGACACAACTAGTGGAACACTTGGAACCACAGTTGGAAGGGGATTGGAATAAGTAGAAGGCACAGTCTGATATGAAGGTTGTGAGGTAGGTAGAGATACCTGTGGAGAACTCACAGGAATAGATGAAATTGGGAGAGATGTAGTCATTAAAGAATGAGTATAAGTAGGAATGATAGGTAAAGGAACAAAAGAAGGTCCCTCACTAGTGACAGGAGTGAATCCTAGATCCTGAGCCTCTTGAGTTAAAGGTTTAACATCCAAATGCATAATATGAGTGATACCACGCAAGAGATTAATACCTTGATCACTATCACGAAGGAATTTCTTAAGAGCCTCTATATCTTGGATGAAATCTTGATTATGGTTTTCTTGAATAAGCCAATTTCCCATTTTATCAAGTTCGGTTGAAGGTTTTTGCACTTGTTCAGGAGGAACTCTTAAAGCATCATCCTCATCATGAGATGAGTGAGAAGAGTTATGATCCATAGAAGGATTGGAATCATGAGTGATCAAATTGTCATCCAGGATCCTAAGGAAAGGAGAGGAAGACTCAGGATCAAAGGAACCCATAAGTCTACAGCTTCTTCTAATCAGGATACTATAAGTACCTGACTAGAAGTGGTAAAGCTCATACACCAATGCAATGCAAAAGAACTAATTTAGGAAACACAAGATTTTGATTTTTAATTTTTGAAATGTAAATGTAAGAAAATAAAATAAATCTAATCTAATACGCAAGATATAACTTAAAAGATGTAAATCTAACACCAAAAATAAAGATTTTTCTATCGTGGGTTCACCAAAATGTAACATATAAAATATTACTTAACATAAGAAATGTTACATTTAAATTTTTTTTGTATATGAAATAGATGTATTTGAAATATAGGGGGTAAATAAGATGCTCTCCTTTTATCCTTAGATATGCAAATGAAGGCTCCAAATTGATTAACCTCAAAGGAAGGATCAATGCATAAATGAATCAATCATTTGGAAATAAGAGAAAAGAGGAAGATCTTATATACCCATTTATAGATTTGAATGTGTGATAGATCTAGAAAGATTAAGAAATTTAATTGAAATGGATAGAGGAAATGTACTAACATTAAAATGTTGCAGATCTAAAGAATGTTGTTTTCGGGGGTCTGCACTCAATTTTTAGAAAATCTGAGACCGGATCTGGAATAGAAACGCAGAAAAGAAAAAAACCCATAAATATTTTTCCATTCTGACATAGTTTTGATTTTGACCCTCAAGTCAATGTCACCATTGTATGCACCCTAAAATGGTTGCCTGGACTATGGGCCTCATTTATCATTTTATCAATTTATCAAATTCTTGAATCAATGCTTTGCGACATTTTCAATTCAAATCAATTTCCTTGATCAAATTGTAATTAATTCAATTATTTCAATATTTCCTAAGGTTTGATCATTTCATCAATTATCTTATTTAATTAAAAGAAAACAATTCCTTTTTATTA
>MU226382.1:1814089-1845029 GCA_018584345.1 Thuja plicata
AGGTGTGTATTGACATTGATCTTTCCTTCCTTTCTGTCTACCCTTTCACAATCCTTCCATTCACTATCCTTCTACCTTCTATCATTTTTCCTCATTTGTCTATTCCTCCTATCTTCCAACCTCACTCTCTTTGCATAAAAAATTATCCTCCATTTTTCTCTTTCATCTTCATTTCCCTATCAGCACCTTTGAGCATATCATTTTGAATCCTTAGAATATCATGGTTTATTCTTTCAAGGAGAATTATCTAAAAACCTTGCCTTCTTCCAAAAAATTCAAAATAATAATATATATATACATAAAAAAATAAAAAAATAAAAATAAAAAAAGAGAAATAATTTCGTCCTATGGTGAAAACCACTCCCTTGTGGTGCCTTGGATAGGTACCATGATGAAAACCTAGCAATCAGACATTATGTGTAGTTCTTCTACATCTTTCATCTATTCCATATTCTCGTTTTGATCTTGACAATGTTGACCTATACACGAACATTTGGGCTATCTTGTGAGCTATCTTATGATGACTTTGCTTTCATTCCTTTCATGTTTAGCCTTCATATCTATCTTCCTCCATTCATTTTATCCTATTGCTATCATTTTCCTCTTTTGTCTTGATCTAATAAAAAAAAGAGTAAAACACGGTGCTATGAAGCCTCTTGACATGTCTACTTCTTTGGACTGCATCCTTTCCTGCTATTGCATTACGATTTTGTGACTTATCCTATGATGACCTTTCATTCTTGTCCAAATATGTTTTACATGATGTTTCTTTTTCCCTAGTTTGGGTACTCTTGAGGATTTTTTCTTTGAGTATTTCTTCCCTTCATTCTCCTACATTCTCCTGTCTTCTATCTCTTCCACCAGCTTGCTAATCCCTCTTGTCCTCCACCTTGCTAAAACATTGGGACTGCACAATGTGATCTTGCTTGAGATTTTGATGCCCATTCTGTTTGGGGGCATCCTTTGTACATAATTATTGATCCTAAAAAAATTTTAAAAAAGGACATATTGTCAAACATATCAAAAAATCAAAAAAATTCAAAAGTTCAAAAAAAAAAAAAAAAAGTCCTTGGTGAAAACCTAGAAATAGACGCCTTGGTAGAAAAAATTCAAAAAATTTATAAAAAGTCCTAAAAAAAATTTAAAAAATGAAAGAGAAAAAATTGTAATAATATCCAAGTGGTGAAAACTTGAAAACAGGCGCTACTTGAGGCCTTTGCACCCATGTTTCTTAGCGCGTATCCGTGACACTTAGCCTTTCTCCATCATGCATTGTCCTTGTTGCCTTGGTTTGGAATTGGTCTTTGTCTTTGTCTAGGGGGCATAACCATGTTAGCTTTGGTCTCTTGGATGCGTTGGTCTTTAGGACATCTCACAAATGATATTTTTCAACACCACCCCAACTGTATTTTTCAATACAACCCCTGACATTGAGTTTTTTCAACACTTATCGATTTGGTCTTACCCTGTTTTGCCATGTGGTCTTACCTGCTTGCAAGCATTCAATCCTTATCCTCGGAACTCAGTATCAATTAACACACTTAAATTTTAAACATAACACTTAATGCTTGAGCTATGTCATGATCTTTTCTTTGCGTGCTGACTGTTATTGGTTTTCGTTGAGTGTCCTTGTCTAATAAGTCTCTCCAGGATGCATATCTAGAGGACTTGGGGCATGGAACATGTTTTTATTTGCTTCCTACTTTATGCTTCACTATTTTTGCACAACCATTCTGTTGTTCATCCTGGCCTCTATGCCTTGATGCAAGCGTGGTTTTGCTATATTAAATTGGGTAAGCTAACATCACAGTCATCTTGACCTTTATGTCTTTGATGCTTATGTTAGAATCTTTCCACATTCCAATATGATATAAATCATATTCATATCTTCATAGTTGTACTTGTGACTAGTGATGATTATGTGATTTTCTAATATCCGTTAATAATGGCCCAATGATGAAAATAAGTTCCTTAACATTCTCTAATGAATGATGAACATAAAATCCTATGTTACAGTTGCTCTATTGCAAGTACACCTTTGCATTTCTATGTAGCTTGCATTGTTAGACCTCATGTTAGTTTGCATATTAGGCTACATTATGAGTTTGAGAGGGTTTCCTTCATCTTTCTTGTGGACTTTTTAATCAATTGTGATCACATTCTGATCATCATTTCCTTATCTTCTTTCGTGATCTCAATCAAAATTTTCTATCTTAAACATTTGATTGATTTTGGGGCATTCTCTTTCTTAAGGCAAATTCTCTTTCTTCTCTCCATTTCTTTCCACCTCTTCCAAATTTCTATCTTCCATTTGCTTTCACCCCACTTCTTTTCTTCTAATTCGACCTTGGGGCATAAATTTTCATGCTTGATGATCTACCTTGGTTCTGTGATCCTTATATCTTTCATCTTACATCAAGAACCTTATCTTTAGTTCGATTTGATCAATTTGTTGTTTCTCCTCTATCTCATTTCAATTTCGATCACGAGGGGGCAGTACCTATCAAACTTCAATCCTTGATTCAGCTTTATCATTCCTATCATTTGTTCCTCTTGGGGCAACCTTGCTTGAGATTCTTATCTCAAAAATGTCAATTACTTATTTACAATGGTGTTGACCTTGTCTTTTTTGCAATCAGCTTATCTTTTTTCTGATGTCAATTACTTATTTAAAATGGTGTTTGATGTCTGTGTTGTTTTATGATCCCAAATTGATCTCACACTTCAACTACATTCTTTGACTACATGTGTTCCCAGAATGATCACACATTAGTCAAAAAGGGGCAAATGTATGCACCCTAAAATGGTCACCTAGACTATGGGCCCCATTTATCATTTTATCAATTTATCAAATTCCTAAATCATTGCTTTGCAACATTTTCAATTCAAATCAATTTCCTTGATCAAATCGTAATTAATTCAATATTTCCTAAGGTTTGATCATTTCATCAATTATCTTATTTAATTAAAAGAAAACAATTCCTTTTTATTAAATAAAATAATCTTATTTAATTAAAATTCTTTTTAAATTAAATAATCTTATCTTATTTAATTAAAATCTCTCTTAATTAAATAATATTATCTCATTTAATTAAAATATCCCTTTTAATTAAATTAAATAATATTATTTAATTAAAATAAAATCCCTCTTTTAATTAAATAAAACCCCCACTTAAATGTTTTTTTGTTAAAAAAGAAAATAAATTAAATAAAAGTTCCTTTTTCTACACATCTTCCTAAGTGGTGAGCTTTTTGCCTCTTAATCATAGCCTTTGATTTTTTTTGCCTCTTAATCTCTACCGTCCATTGTTCTTTAAAAGGAAACCTCTCCTTCTCATTTGAGAATCAAGATTTTATGCTATTGTTATGTTGCAGGTTTGGAGAGCAATTTTGAAAGAGAATTTGAGCACTCAAGCTTGGATATTGCAACTTCTCTATCTTCTTGTCTTCTTATTCTGGCATCCATGGCTATTCATGTAAATTAGATTCATATTAGATTAAATTCATATTTCCTTTCATAGAATAATCATGCATTGTTATCATTTATACTAATTTATTTTCTTGCATTGTAATCATATAGAATAGATTTCATTTTCATACATTGAATCTCTCATTTCATGGTGTACTGGCATAGGCACAATTAGGTCAATCTGATGGCCTCTATTACACACCTTTGCACTTCATGACTAGGGAGCTATGAGTTGATATTTGAGGCCTCATTCTTGAGCAACCTTGGATGGAATGACTCATAGAAGTGTGACATATTTTTAACACCCACCGTGGGGCAACCCACCTTTACATGCTGATTTTTGTTATTTTTGGAGCTAACCCCCTTGTGCAGATTTGCTTGGAGAAAAAAAACCTAGATTTTTAAATATTTGATCATATCTCTCAAATGGCTTAGATTTTTGGCCTGAAATTATTTTTTCCAGTTGGTGACATATCAGAGAAGCTTCAGTAAATAATTTAGAATTTTCTGAGGTATTTTGAATTTTTTATATTTTTTTCTTTATTTTTCATAAAACCTTAAATTTCAGCGCAAATCAGCATATTTTTCTAAAAATTTTACATTTTCAGAAAGGTCTTTAAATTCTACAGGGGGTCCATTCTTTGTGTTTTAAATGTGGATGCAATATCATAGCTCATTTGGTCAATTTATGAAAACTAGTCTATTTTGAGAAAATGGCTCCCTAGGGCACAAATGAAAAGATCTTTTTAACATTCTAAAATTTTTGGAAATCTCTCTATTTTCTAGCAGGGGTCTATTCTTTGTATTTCTATTTTTAGGGTCAAAATCATAGAAAACAAATAAGATCTTGTTGACTAGGTTAAAAATCAAAATTAAAAAAAAGGGCATTTAATGATTAGCTTGAACTTATTTTTCACATGGTTCAATTCATGATGTGAGTTATCATTTGAATTATTTTCTGGATATTATTTCTCCTAGCAATTCATTTTCAGATCTAACCCTAGGGTTTGCATAAGTTGAATATACATTGCATATCTTATTTATTTGTCTTGCTTGTTGAAGAGTTCATGGGGATTTCTTGGACTTGCATGGATAAACAACAAAACGCTCACATTGCTTTGGATTTGAGGTATTTTATTGCATCTCTATAACATTTAGATTTTAAAAATAATAATGAACATCTCTTGTGTTTAGATTAAATTTTTTCTTGCTTTCATAGTCACATTTCCAATTGGTGCTCTAAAAATAGACCTAGATTTTCTTTCTTTCATATATGTTTCACATAGTAATTAGGCCCTATGAACACTATCTATGGCGATCTTGAGAGAGTGGGCTTTTAAAATTGTCTTACATGTGAAGCTCTTCTTGATGATAGATCCCCTTGTAGGTAGGGAAGGATTTGTCATTACTTCAAACTTGGTTTAGTCTTCAACTTTGATTAGTATTTTCTCTCTTGAGATTGGTGGTCATTGTTGTTGATTTACCTTGGGTGAGGTGATTTAAAATTAGTGGGTCAATTAATCTTCTTTTCTATGTTTGGGTGAGGTGAAGAGGCTAGAGGATTATGCTCTTTTCCCTTTTGGGAGAATCAGAAACTTGGAACCCTTGAATCCAAACCAAGTCCCTATGTGGTCCATATTGTGAGTCTTCCTTGTTAGAGAGGGTTAACCGTAGTGGACATTCCCTTTATTGGGTAAACCATGTGGATGGAACCTCAAGTGGTAATAGCCATTTTTCCGTGGTAGCAACAACCGCTATATAAATTTCCTTGTAGAAGAAATCTCCACGGGTGTAGATTCTTGTGGATTGTGAAATCTCCTCAGTGATGACATGTAACTGATTGAATATTTGATAATGTTAAGTTGAAGATGATGCAAGACATTAAATCAGTTAATGGTTTGTATTGTCATTGATGTCAACTTGATATCATCTGTATGGTCATATACATAATGCCAAAGACTTCAGAGAATCAATGGAATAGAGGTTATGCTTTTAGCAATACATAAAAGTCAAGTATTCACCAAGTGACAGACTACACCGGCGAAGTGCACACCATCGGTAAAGACAGAGATAAAATCACAGTAATACCCAACGATCAGAAGACAGTGTTGCCTGAAAAAGTAGAATCACAAGATTCTCGACGAGCTGAAAATAGTGTTGCCCGACGAGAAAGATCCAATGATGCCCGACGGACGGAGATCCCAAAGCTAACTGAAGTTGTACCAACGGAACTGGCAGTTGTCACCGGTGACAAACTGCAGAATTGACCGACAAAATAGAGAGATTAGAAAATGAAAAAATATCTAGCTAGCAGAGCTTAAGGATAGACTTAACTAGTTGTTTTATTTTTTTTATTCGACCACAGTTAAGTGATTTAAAGATGATTTATATAGCTGGCAAGAAGATAACTACGAGATAAATCAGGAGTTAAAGCCGTAAATCAATTTGGCTAGTTTTTTTTTCACACCAAGAATCAAGAACCAAGAATTAAGGAATATCATGTCTATATAAGAGACAAGTATAATTCATTTCCATAAGAAATTAGATACACGGGGGAGTGAACTGATAGAAGATGCTGAAGAGAAACTGATGAAGGTTAAACTTCATACAGACCTGATCAATCAAGCTAAGGAAGAGCTAAAGAATTCTGTAGACACTAACACACAGTGAAGCACAGCATCACAGAGCAGAAAGAATGAAGAACAAAGGAATATAATTGATACATTGATCAAAAAGGTATTGTATATAAATAGATCTGAATATCTGTAATTCAAAGTTGCATTAGAAACAAGTCATTGTGTTTCAGTTTAACCATTGAAGGATTAAGTCTCTTAACAGAGCAGGACTTAATAGTCTTTTATATTTGAGGTATATCCTAACAGATTACCAAAAAGGTTGACTCATGAAAGTAGCATCGGTCTTACCTAAAGCCTATTGACAGTCTAAGAAGGAGGTTGATTTAAGGATGGTAGTAAGATTAGCATAAAGCCTATTGATAGTCATGAGACTGATTCAAGGATGGTAGCGTATATGCCAGATACTTAGTGACAATCTATGTATAAAAATCCTCTAACAAGGTCGCACTTAACAGTGTGTTTGTAACCTTTAACAAGGTTGGCTCCTAACATGGCTCACTTCAGAAGAGTGAAAATTTGGGGTACCGGTCCCAGTGGTTTTTCCCTTAACAGGGTTTCTATGTTAAAATCCTTGTGTTATGTGTGTATGGTTTATTACTTTAGTGTTTTACATTTCACATATGCATTTATGGATTGAGTGGTATACTCTGCGTATTTACTGAGTATCGGTAAATAAGTTTTACTGCTTATCGGTTATCAAGGAGAAGAAGGACAGACAAGGTAAACTGACAGACAGTCATTTGTTTCAAGTATTTCAATGGCATACATCTCAAGTAGGGACTTAATAATATGAGGTATATTAATTGGTGGATTGAAGTTTAAAATGATAAATTTTTGAGGCCACTGATTCACCCCCCCCTCTCAGTTATTACTAACACTCCGCAGCTCCTGATTGATTAAATTCTCAGACTGTGTCAAAACCTCAGTGCATCGAGATTAGATTTCACCCACTTGAGATTGCAAAATTTGCAGATTCAAACCATTACTAAGAACCATAGTGCAACCAACTTTTTCTTTTCTAGGACTATGTGCATGATTGGGAAAACATTTTGGGAACACATACAAGTAGAATTTTTAGGGAGTAGAATACTATGTCACTATTCATGTTCATGTGAAAGGTTGCTTTGTCCCTTGCTCATTGTTTGAAGACATTGTTTTCTTGAACTCCCTTATTGCTATTTTGTTGATTCATGATAAAAATTTGTTAATGCATCTAGTTGGTCAATTAAAATGAACAAATCTGAGTTCATGAGTGATAAAAAATTTAATAGATCTCCCCAAAAGTGCTATGACATGTTGCTCAACATCCAAATAAACGTAAATAGTATTTGTTATGCCCTGCATCCCCGTCCCTATGTTTTGTGTGCAAAATGTTGGGTCCCCCCTTTTTGTTTTTGCTTGCGGCCTTGCCTTGTCTTTCTTTCCCTTTGTCTTCTTTCTCCAGGGTTTTCTTCCCCAGTGTTGTGTCTTGTTTTTTTTCTTTCCGTCTCTGGGACACCGGTCCCGGAGGTTGCCTTTTGTTGGAAACTGGATTTCGGACTCTAGGATTATTCGTCATGATGTTCTTAAGGGATATTATCACGAGGAATCCTCAGGCCCAGAGTCTGGAGGCATGCTTGTCCAGAGATCACCGGAAGGAGGAGGATTACCTTTTTACCGCAGGTATAAATAGAAGTCATATGTCACTTTCGCATTTACCGCGATTGAAACCTTCAAGCACTTAGAGCGAATTAGAAAGCGATTAACAAAGCATTTGCAGAAAGTTTATGGTAATCAACGCTTAACAATTCTCAGTCATTCTCAGGAAAGTGCAAGTTCTTTGTGGTGGTGCTTCTGACCAATTGACAACTCGAGCTGTTATAGAACTCACATGGTAAATCCTTCCTTTCCTCCGCCTTCTGCATTCTCAGGTTGGTGTTTTCTCTTTTCCGCCTCTGTCTTTCTTTTTCTCTCTGGTTTCCTTCTGTTTTGCTTCGTTTCATTTTGTGTCTATTTGTTTTGTTTCCTGGTTTCAGTTGGTTCATTCTGTTTTGGGTTTTGCCGCTCGTTGGTGGGTTGGCTCTACCAGAGAGTTGTCCACCCTCTGTGCAGGAGTTGTTTCTGTAAATAGTGTATATAAGTGTAAATAGTTGTATATATCTGTTTCTGCCTTGTCTGGTTTTCCCGCGGGCGTCGTCCCACATTGTATTCATGTATATATGTATATAGTTGTAATATAGTCCTTGTATATCTCCTCATTTCTATATATATCCCTTGGCTTCGTGTATATCCTTCTAGGTGGCTTGACAAGCTGGTCGAGTCACCTCTATTTCTGGTTTTCCGCCTACAAACTCGCTTTGGGGTAGAAAACCACCTGTTTGAAACTCGGCTCTCGGCTGGTTTCAAACAGGCAGTTTTCTCTCTCCTCTATGAAGTCTGTCAGAGCCTCATTTATGTCCCATGTGTGCAATCAATCCCAGCCAAGTGGCTTTCCCTTTTCACGCGTTCGAACAGTTGGCTCCGCCATCATCGCCATAACTCGCATTTAATACCTACGCACGTGGCACCCACGTCGGCTGATTGACTTGCCTTTTTACACGTCCTCACTAATGGTTATTTCTCCGGGCCTCAGGTCTCTTACCACCATCCATCCTGTGTCTTCACCAAAGTGTGATAAAATCCCCCGGACCCGGATGTTTAATAAAATCTTCTATTTTGCTTTTCGGGTATCTTTGCATAATACCAACTTTTCGGAAAGGAAAACACCACGGTGGTAAAATTCCCCGGACCCCAGAATAATTACTTTGATAAACATGTTCTGACGGTCGCTTTGTCTCGCAGGTTCCCAGACTTTATCTTTCAAACATGTCTGAAGCATCCGCATCATCTCCTCTCGGAAGCCCTGAATTACCAACCGCAACAGAAACCAAGGCAGCAACAAAGTCAAAAATGGAGAAAGCCCTAGAAAAGCTTCCCCTCACCATGAAGTTTGTATAGGATAATGGCATCGTGGGCTCAAAGATTGAGTCCAAGGTAAAACTGATGATCAACGCCAATGTCAAAACTTGGGCAGAAATGCAGGCCCTGGTGAAGGTAATGCACATCCAGCGACAGGCTGGAGACCAGCTCGCAATCAATGTCGGGGGTTCTGGAATCCTCTGGGAAGCTTGCTTCCCATGCTCCGTGCAATCTCCAGAGCTTATCTTAACACTGGCTGCCAACTACAACTCTTCTGTCCGGGCTGTTATGATCGCAGCTGCAGAACCCACAGGATACCCCACTCCACTGGTGTCCCTCGACCTAGTCACATTCCAGGCAGGCCTGGGTATCCTGCAATTTGATAGAGCCACGGTGGTTACAAAGACTGACGCCTTGAAATATTTTACACAACTGGAGGATGCCGCCCAGGTATACATGAATACCCATTGGCTCAAGGCCCCAAAGAGGGACCCAAAGAGAATGAAGATAGATATCCCCCGCTCTGAATTCAAGGAGAGCATCCAAATGAGGATAATAGCATTAGCCTGGGTATTTGGGCAACCCTCCACCCAGGAGTTTGCCAAATGGATGTACTATTTCCTCCTCGGCATATCCACCAAGGGAGAATTCTTTGACTGGGCGACAATAATCTCTAATCATGTCGACTCCCAATTCCAGCAGTTGAACTAGAAGAAGTTTTACATGTTTTCTATGTTTTCTGGGCCCTGGCCCAGCAGAGGCCCCACTCCAACGGCCTACTTATAGACAACATGCTCAATATTGGCCCAGGACAAAAAGCACCGTGGGACCATTTCCCACAGATTCAATGGGAGGCCAGCTTCCCCAGTTTCTGCCGGGTAAACGATTCGTTCGTTTACTACCACCTGCTCACACCCACCCGGGATGCTGGATACCGCCTATCTACTGAGGCGATGAAGTTAGTTAGTAGTTATGGACACTACTATATCTAGTTCCAGTAGAATACATACATTAGGATCGCCGGCTTCTCTGGAAAACCCTACTCGTTACCCAAGTATTGTGGGAACAAGATCGTGTTGCTGGAATATTGCTGGCAAATGATGGAGTTGCATACCTTCTTTGCACTCAAGAAGGTCCCAAACATCTCATTCCCAATTACCTGTGGTAACTACACATGCAGTCTAGATACCGCGAAGGAGGCAGACAATGAGCTGAAGAGTTATAACTTGCAAGAATTTTATCTAGCGTGGAGAAATTTTGATTTGCATGGCAAAATTGCAACAGCACTGCAACGGGCTTCAGAGCCCCATCATACACACATGGAAGACTTCTGGGCTGATTTCCAGGATGATGTGGATATGCGGAGCAGGCACTATGTCAGAATGACAGCCAGAATGATGCAGGAACTGAAGCTCCAGAATTTCCCAGTGGGCTTCTCAGACGTCGCCCCCACCATAGATCCCCAGTACAAAGAAAAGGGGATCGATAAAAAGGCCCTTCCGCCAGTAGACTGGGCCACCCAAGAGGGTCCATGATTGAGGACTTCACTCGGAAGGTGGTCGAGCGAAGTCACACCTATTTCAAAAGGGTGTGCCCCAGGAGTATTCGTCAAGCTCCCTGACCGGTGCCAAAATTAGCACCACAGCTGATACCAAGATTGACCCTGGGGGCCGGGACCTCTTCGCAAGGTGTAGACAAAGGAAAGAGAAACGCTACAACCCCCTCCGCGCAAGAAGTCCCTATACAGGAGCAGATCAAGAAATCTGTGGCAGCCTCCCAGCAGATGAGGGAGCAATTAATAACAAGGCTAGCCACTCCCCCACTCATGGCCGGACCAATTCGTCCCCCTTCCTCCCTGTCGCTGGCAGCCCTAATGATAAAGGCAATGGGAGTGGATCCCATGGAAGCGGCGGTAATAGCCGATGCAGGGCCACCTTTGATTACCCGGAGGAAGAGGAAGCACATCAGATAGGTCAAAGTAGAGTCGGTACCAGTGTCGGAGACATCCCTCCCCCGAGAAATAGAGATCCTTTCTTCCAGTTCCCTAGAACCGGAGAAAGAAGCAGAACTTGCAGAGGTCTCAGCCAGTCCCCCTCAAGAAGAAGAATTTGATGTATTTGCGGCCGATGAGTTCGGCAACTTGTAGGGGAACGATACACAAGCAGAGGCAGAGGTCCCAGGGGAGGGACAAGGGGCCGCGGAGCAAGAAAAGGTGGAACAAGAGCCTGCACAAGAACAGCAGGCAGAGGAAAAGGAGCCAGAGCTGAAGATTATCTCCGGGGCTCAAGAGATGCAAGGTTCGGGAGTGGATCAACTAAAGCAAGGTGAACAAATGGCATCTGCTGGGGGAATCGGACCTTCAAGAATAACCATAACCCCAGCTGCCACATTCTAGGGGCCACTCCTGGGAGCAACCTTCGGGCATGTTATCACAGTGGCCCAAACTCTGAATCTCGGCCCGATACCTCCCCTACTACCAACAGAGGAAGAAGCCCTGGCAGAAGAACAAGAACAAGAAGAAGAGCAGCTTGAAGAAGAAATCCCCGAGGAAGCCTACCAGGGTCCAGACCCAGCGATTGATATACAGGACCAGGCTGACGAGATGGAGGTTGAAAAGAGTGTTGCTACAGAAGAAGTTGAGGCCGGGGGAGGAACGGATGAGATCCACGTTGAAAAGGAGCAACAGCCACAAGACACCGGGAGAGAATCAGGAGAACACATTTTGGCAGGAAGGCCACCTCTCCCACCTCAGTGGCTGGTAGAAAGCAGAAAGAGAAAACCCCAGTCCGCTCTGGTGATTCCCCTCTCCCTGGCTGAGATGATGGCCCAAGTACAGGCCCCGCCAAAAGCAAAGAAAGCCCAGATAGTTCATACTCTTCGAACTAGGCCGGGCGGAGAAACGGTTGTCATTGTGGCAACACCTCCCCCAGACGCCGATGAAGCAACCGCGGACCCTGCAGATTACAATGTTGCAGAGGTATCCCTAGGAAAGAGGGGAAAGCAGGGTGAGGTAGACCTGCTAAAGGAGGCAGCAAGGGCAGTAGAGGCCCGGTATGAGAAAGAGGCCCAGAGGCTCAAGGCTGAGAAGGAAAAGAATGAAAACCTTATGGGATTGCTTACCTTGGAAGAATTACCGTAGAGTGACATAGACTCCCTGTGAGTAATGAAAAATAAATCCCAAGCAGTGGACGAGTGGATCACCCTACAGATAGGAAACACCCGACATTTCTTGGTGTCCACTCTCCCAGATTTATAAACGGCCCGACAAGTTATTCATCAGGCGGAAGCGCTTATTGAGCAGTGGGAGAGTGACGCCAAAAATTACCAAGCATGGAAGGTGGATCTTGAAGAGCTCCTCACCTTGGGAGAAGATATAATTTCTGAATCTGAAATTCTGGGTGAGGAATCATTTGATTTTGTAAGAACTCAGCACTCCAGACTTGACCTCACATTGGAGGTAACCAAGCAACTGGTAGAGTCCTTGCAAGAGAAGGTAAACACTGTAAAATATTCTTCTAATTTATATAAGTCTTTTGTAATAAAGGCTTCCGGGGCTGATCCCCTTACCACAAATACATACACCCCTGAAGATTCAGTTTTGGGGAGTTTTGATGAAATAATGAAATTTCGGTATCAATCCCCGGAGGGGATAGATGGGGCCCAGATGGCGAAACTAACCAGCATGATACTTAAGGGTCATGACGCCGCAAGGATGGCGGATGAATTCAAAGAAAATGTTCCGAACCTGGGGGAACAAGTTGAAGTAGCCAGGCACAGAAGAGAAAGCCTAAAAGAGATAGATGAAGATGGCATTTCCCACCTCCTCCAGGCTTTCAACGACAATAAGCAGCCTTGAGCTTTCTCTGGGGGTCGAGAGAATTTAAGTATTGGGTATTCTTTATTCTTTTTGGGGTGAAAGTTCCCAGATCCCAGAGTCCCGAATCCAAAATTTTATATTCTTTAAAGTGATTTGTGTCCCGGTCCTCGAGGCTGACCGGTCACTTTCAGAAGCGGTTAATAAAGGTTGTCAGAGGGTAGTTGGCCACATCAAGGGGCGTCGGTTTGATAGTTGGTTTCTAACAGGGTGGTCTTCCTGAGGCGCTGCTCAGAGGTACACCTAGTGCATTGGAGACAGGGTGCCGCATTTCCCATTTATGAGGCATGTAGCCTCGGTCCCCGGGGACCTACTTCCTTCTTTCTCCTTTCTGGCTCTCTTCTCGAGACCGATTCTTCCAATGTATATTCTTATCTTATTCTTCTGACATGACAGACCTATTTCATCTCTAGGTCTTTTGTAGGGTGGCGCAGGTAGTACCAGCCCCCAAATATTGTATTTTATTGAAACATAATGTAAATAGGGTTAGGGTTAGAAGAGAGTTGTATAAATAGGCAGATTGGCCCATTTCTAAGGGTCGGCAAAATTGATGATTTTGTTGTCCATGATAATAGCAAGGAGTTTCTCATTTTAAGTTGTAGAGCTCAATGCTCCATTGTTCTGTTCTCAATAGTTAGATGCTCCCCTGGAGCCGCCATTGTATCACGCACCAGTGCTTGCTGGAAGGAACATTAATAAAGAAGGAAGAATTCTTGGCAATGATGTTGTTGGCATTCCTGCTTCTAAGTTAATGGTATTTCATGTTTTAATGTTCTTCATGTCTTTTACTCTGGTATGGTAAAGTAGATTAACAAACTCTTTACTCTCGCTACTGATAAAACGCTAGCTGATGGTTATGTGTTTCTTCAGTATTTAGTATAGTTTACCAGAGTATTATTGATGTTCTGGACATTTCAACATGACTATAGTTAGATGAAGCGTTTCTAACCCTGCAGGATCTTTTTCACTTTATTTGCTAAGTATAGAGTGCTTGGGGAAACCTTACCTTGATCGAATCTCTGGAGAGAATGAGTTGAAGAAACCAGCTATCCCCCTCGAAAACAGTCACCTCTCCCAACTGAGCCCCGCACCGTCGTGACCCGACACCCAGGTGCTTGAAGGCCTGGAGGATTTATTTCTCCCGGACAACCTTTGCAGGCGGAGTTGGCCGATTTCCCCAGAACTCGGTGACAACTTATGACTGTTGGCAGACCCGGTCAGTGAAACCCCGTCAACAGAAACTAGCGCTAGAAGAGGGCCTAAACTCATCCCCCTCCCAAGATTCTGATTTTACACCTTCTAAGGGTTCCCCGAGTTGTAGTTTTTGGAGACAAGCCTTCAGTGGGATTGGATCTTTCACCCCAACTAAGTTTGAAAGAGTCCTTAGGTCTGCCCCGAATCTCAGAAAATTTGTCGAACTCGAGCCCCTTGCTCGAAAGAAATGGACCTCGAAAATCACACCAGCCACTATTGTCTGGTGATCTAGCATACCGCTGAATATGCAAACTTCTCAGAAAATCCTGGGAATAGTACCCAAACCACTATCCAACATATAGTTCCCCCAATGGATACATATTTCGGAAACACCGGGTCCCCAATGGGCACTTTTCCGGGCGCCACCAATGATTTACCCTCTCACCCGGAGAAGATCTGCCCGCGATATGAGCACTTAGGCTCACGGACCGCAGAAGAACACTTACAGGCATACAAAGATGCCATGAATTGACACCGGATCTAGCATGAAGATGTTGTGACCCGTATGTTCCCCCTATCCCTAGGACAAAGCGAGTTGAACTGGTACCTTAACTTGCCTGCCAACTCCATCAACACTTGGCAGGATATGGAGGACGCCTTTCTGGCTACCTTTCCCATGCATGTGGACCCAGCCTGGTCCCACAACCAGTTCATCTCCATCCAAAAGGAACCCAATGAACCTCTTGCAGCATTTAACCACGGGTTCCAGTGCGCCCTAAAGCGGTGCACGGGCCCTTTTATCCCATCTCCAGACGTAACCATACAGACCTACCTCAACGTGATGGACCCTTTCGTTGCCACTCTCCTTTGGAGAACGACCGCCGCGGGCAACCGGGACACCTTGGCAAAAGTCCACAACCTAGCCCTAGAGCTGTCCCGCGGTCTCAACAAATCGCCGAGCGGGATTGGGAAGAACACGCCTTTCAACATGATCCCCGGCGGGACTGCGTATGCCAGGGGATACAACCCTAATTTGGCAATAGGTTCCCCCTCGATGGTGATGAATCCTCCATCACCCCTGATGGACCAACAAGCACGGTATGTTTACCCAACCTAGACCTAGATGACACCAAGTCTGGAAGTCTTCCCTTGGAATCAGCCGCAGCAGACACAACAGACTCAGACACAACCATCTAGAGTGCCCTTCTTCCAGTCGTCCGCGGCTGGAGGATTTCCGCCCTCGACTCCGGCTAATACTGCTGCCTTCCCAAGAAGCCAACAACAGCAATAGCCGTCACATTGTGACACAAACACTCAGTTGACCACCGAGGTCGAATCCCTCCGGCGAATGTTGTCCACTTTGACTATGGACATGGGCCAACTGAAGGCGGGGTCCTACGCACCCCAGAATTTGAATTCCCAGAGGGGAAACATTTTTTTCGGCCAACAAAATAATAATGCCGAAGGGAGAAACTTCAACAACAGGTCTTGGCCCAGTCAACAGCAATGGAATAATAATGCAAACACTGGGGGCCTGCCTCCGAACTAAAACACCAACCAAAATGGTGCTGGACCATCACACTTTACACCAGTCACAGATTTCTAGCCCATGACTAACTAGTGTAGATTACACGATACTGGTTCACACAATGAGGTAAATTACGCCACTTTGGAGAAGGTCATTATGATCTCCCAGCTGGACAGGCAGTAGTCACATGATACTACCCCTCCAGAGCCTCCTGTCCAGGAAACAACCCACAGCGCCTTCACCTGTGACACCATTTTCTTCGGGACTTCCGGAGAAGATAAAGAAGAGTCCAAATTGCAGGGATTCTTTGATGAATCTATCCTGCCTTTCGAGGCCAACGCCTTTACTAACCCGTAGACTCCATACAATACTCAGAGTCAGGTTGGTAAAGGACCAGTTTACACGCCTGCACCCCCTACCAAAGATACTCCTCCTCCCCGAAACAACATGACTGACCGACACGCGCCTCCAAAAGGTCCTAGCTCTAACCAAGCAAAAGATCTCACGGAGGAAAATTGTCAGTTCCCGGGAGGAAGATTTGACATCACGAAAGTGTTAGAACAGACCACTACCTTCATGACCTTGATGGAGGTTTTTTTGAACTGTCCTGAGCAGAAGAAGTCTCTTCTGAAGCTCTTAGGGAATCCGGAAGCCATTAGCCGCCCACCCAAGACTGTCTCATTCAAAGATGCTAATGCGGTTGTCTTCTGCAGAAATAATGAGGATCCTCCCTTCTTACTAGGCCTGAATATACACGGCAAGAATATACATAATTTCCTAGTGGACTCTGGAGCTTCGGGTAATATCATGCCCCTGTCCATCTGTCAGAAGCTCGGATTCCACCCCACCCCATCTAATGGCGCAGTGATCCAGCTGGATAAGACTGCTGTAAAAATGGTGGGGGAATTGAAGAACGTCCAGATACATCTTATCTAGGACCCCATGATAGCCAGCATTATTGACATCCAAGTGGTGGACATCCTAGAGACTTACGAGATGTTACTAAGTCAGAATTAGTCTAAATCCTTGAATGGATACTTTTCGACCGACTTCACCCACTTATGGCTTCCATGGGAAGGAGAATCCAATAAGATCCGGTCGAAAGCGAACCCCGGATGAAACAAGTCCTTACCGAGGTTGGGAGGGTCAACGAAGGCTTTTTCTTCGAGACTTCCCTAGGAGTGTACAAACCTTTCAAAATCTTAACATTCGATTTTATCCCTGGAGAAGATCCCGCCGTACTGTAGAGAGCCTAGGACCTAGAAGAAAAGATGAGAGTTGAAGTCAACTCTCAAGGTCCCACAGTAACCCTTTCCACACTCCTATCCGGCACTTGGTGCCGAGTGCACTACCAAAAATATTCAGAGCTCGAGTGTGGGCCATGTCTTTCGATTGCCAACCAGCACCTTGATACCCTTCGGAACAAGAAAAATCCCACTGATCCCCCGGGACCCAGCACTCCTACGGGATGCATGCCTTTGGTGCCATCTCCTCGAGAATCCCAAATTCAAAAAACTCCAGAGAAAAATTATACTTCCACGTTGGTAGTCCGGGAAGGGACCCCCAGGTCCCCCAGCAATAATCCAAAGGAGACTACCCTACCCCAGCCCCATATTACAAATAATGACTTATGGACCCTTAAGTTCGATGGGTCCCGGTCCAAACAAGGCTGTGGGGCTGGGGTAGAATTAATCAACCCACGAGGGAAGTCCTTCCTCGCATCCTACAGGCTACAGTTTAACTGTACAAACAATGTCACGGAGTATGAGGCTTTGGTCCTTGGACTCTTATTCGCACTAAGGAAAGGTATCACCCGCCTCCGGGCTCTGGGTGATTCAGAGTTGATTGTTAAACAAGTTCAGAGTCAATATACATGTCATGATAAAAGCCTAGCTGCTTACCGCAACCGGGCTTGGAGCCTTATCGAAGATTTCGATGCCTTTGGCATTGACCTCATTCCCCGGCGACGGAACTATGTCCCGGATGCCCTCGCCGTTTCTGCCAGCACACTTGAGCCAATGGCTGGCTCGCGACTCCGGAGATTTTTAGTTGAGATGGTCCCCACCCCGTCCATTCCAGATAATGTCACCCACTTTCAGGTTTTTGAAGATGATCAACATATCCTGGCCTTCATGGCGAATGTTGGTGTCTTTGAAGATCAGATAGTGGAGGAATGAGACCATGATGATACTGGGCAGGGTGATGAAGACGATGGGATCATGGACCTGCCCACTAACACCATCCCAAAGGGGATGGTTGCATTAGAAAGAATCTTTGACTCGGACCCCCGGGCCCGTGAGAAGGTGTCATCCTCCCCTGAGGGAGGGAAGTTTGAGAAGATTAACATCGGCTAGCCTGGTGAAGAAAAGATCATTCACATTGGTACCTCCTGCTCCCCGGAGGAAAAGGAGAAGATTCTCGCGGTTCTCTGAGAATACATTGATGTAATCGCCTGGGGTTATGAAGACTTGAATATGTACGATACATCCATCATGACCCATACTATTCCCCTGAAACCAGACGCTAAGCCCTTTCAGCAAAAGCAAAGACCAGTCAACCCCCTAATAGAGCCTCTAATCCGTCAAGAGGTAGAAAAACTGCTGTCATCCTGGATAATCTTTCCAATCCGGCACACTACATGGGTTGCCAACTTGGATCCTGTCAGGAAGAAGAACAGCGAGATCTGCCTTAGCGTGGATTTCTGAAATTTGAACAAGGCATCTAAAAAGGATAATCACTCTCTCCCTTCGTTGGATGAGGTGTTGTAGATAGTAAATGGATCCCAGATGATGTCCTTCTTGGATGGATATTCGGGATACAACCAGGTCATGGTCAAGTATGAAGACAGAGAGAAAATAGCGTTTACCACCAAGTGGGAAACATTTGCATACAGGAGAATGCCCTTCAGTCTGATCAATGTAGGGGCTACATTTCAAAAGGCCATGGACATTGCGTTCAAAGGCCTCGTAAATTGGTGCATAATCATCTACATGGATGATTTGACCATCTTCTCCCGGGATAGGCATGATCATCCCGCCCACCTCACTCAGATCTGCGAGAGATGTCGCCGGTATGGAATATCCCTCAACCCCAAGAAGTGCATATTCGGGATCACCGAGGGGAAGTTGCTCGGGCATATTGTCTCTGAGAAGGGTATATCCATAGACCCTGACAGAGTCGAAGCGTTGCTAAATTTACAAATGCCTGGCAGCAAGAAAGAGATGTGATCCTTTTTTGGAAAGATCAACTTCGTGTGAAGGTTCATCACGGGATTCATAGAAATAGTTAAACCACTCAATGAGATGATGAAGAAAGATACCAAGATTGAGTGGAGTCCTGAAGCAAAATGGGCTTTCACCCAGATCAAACAGACCATAACGGAAGCACCTGTCCTGGCTAGTCCAGACTATTCCCTTCCGTTTTACATTTATTCATTTTCTTTGCCGCATTCTGCTGCGACAATATTGACCCAAAAGGTTGAAGGGGAGGAATGACCAATAGCTTTCATGAGTTCCCCCTTCAAGAACGCTGAGGTCTGGTATTCACCACTGGAAAAATAGGCCTTTGCTCTAGTTCGGGCCATGAAGAAATTCTAGCATTATATTCTCCGGAGCAAAGTACATGCTATCATTCTGGACCAGGCCATCAAGTCTCTGCTGATGCAGAGTGAATTAGGCGAAAGACGGGGGAAATAGATGGCCATCCTCCAAGAGTATGACTTAGAAATGCAGCCCATGAAAATAGTCTGGGGCCAGGGACTAAGTCAGGCGATGGCAGAAGAGACTCCCCGCATAGAATGCCAAACTTATACGGTGGAGTCTATCACCCAAGATCCGTGGTATACCGATTTGGTATACTTGTTACTAAACAAAAAATGTCCGGAGGGGTTACCTCCCCACAAACGCCGTGCTCTGCGGATGAAAAGCGCACACTTCATGATCAAAAACTCTGCACTTTACTGTAGAAATTATGACGGGGTGTACCTCCGGTGCATTGACAGAAATCAGGCTGTAAGAGTGATCGATGAATTCCACAGACAGTTTGGAACAGGGCATGGCTCAACCGATGCCACTGTCCATCAGATCCTTCAGGCTGGATATTATTGGCCCTGTATATTCAAGGACATTTACGCTCATGTGAGAAAATGCCATACTTGCCAAACTGCAGTGCATCATGAGCGTAACCCAGCTATGCCTTTGCAACCAGTCTACGAGGCTAGACCCTTCGCTCAATGGGCGTTTGACTTCATCGGGGAGATCAACCCCAACTTGTCTACCAACCACCGATACATCCTTACTGCTACTGATTACTGCACTCGGTGGTCTGAAGCTATACCTTGCAAAAACAACACGACAGACATAGTTATCAGGTTCTTGGAAGAAAATGTCGTCACACGGTTTGGAATGCCCTTTGCTTTAGTATGTGACAATGGTCCAGCATTTTCCTCGGTGCAACTACTTGAATGGACCTACAATCGGGGGATCACTCTAAAGTTCTCCAGCAACTATTATCCCCAGGGAAATGGCGTTGCTGAATCAACAAACAAAAATCTACTTGAAGTGATCAAACATTTGTTAGAATAGAACCCCCAGGATTGGCACCAAAAGTTAAAATTTGCCCTATGGGAAGATCGCATTCGCATTAAGGCCGCCCTGGGAACATCACCGTTCCATCTGGTTTATGGCCAGAACCCTGTATTCCCAGTCAACTTACAAATCCCAGTTTTATAGTTTATGCAGGAATTTGGTAACAGGGACAACATCGTGGAGGTTCGGCTCCTAAACCTGGTGCGGATGGAAGAACAGAGAGACGCGGCCCTTGAACATTTTGCGCATCATCAAGCAGTAGTAAAAAGATGGTTTTACAGAAGAGCCCAATACAAGGCTTTTCAGATCTCGAATCTAGTCCTGTTGTGGGACAAGGCCCGGGAGAAGAAAGGAAAACATACCAAATTTCAATGGCTCTGGCTCGGACCATATCTAATCTCAAAAATCTATGGGGAAAATACTTATCACCTTAACACTTTGACTAGGGAACCTGTTGCATTGCCTGTTAATGGACAGTTTCTCAAACACTACTTCGAGTAGGGTAATTTTATCCAAAATTATATTATATGTAAAGCCTTCCGCTTGTAAATATTTCCTCTGGGTGCCTCGTGCGAGCTACCCTGCCTTGTAAATAGCCTTGTCGACTGTCCTCCAGGATGGTCCTCTCTTGTCGTCTTTGTTTTCATTTTTGGTTTTCTTTTGGTCCTGGCATTTTGTTCCTTCTTGTAGGAATTGGAATGCTTTGCATAACTTCGGCCTTAGGTACAATGTCTACAGCATGGTGAACTTTAGAATCTATCTTTAGCACGATGGAGTCAGCCCAGTCTCCGGGGTTTGTTTCACGGGTTATGGCACATTTCGAGCAATCTCCATTGGGTGTTGTCTCTGGGAGTCTGGAAATCAGTAAACAAAATAATGATATAAGAAACAAGTAATCGGACACACCGAGGGTAGATTGGTTGTACTGATTGGTTGACCCACGTCTAAAAATCTAAAAAAAATCTCCCCGTGTCTGGAGTTTTTATCCTCTCTTCAAACATTTAAGCATAGGTGGATAGGTGAAAGAAGTACCACCATTAAAATTAGCTAAGCTTAAGATTAATGGTGAAAGAAGTACCACCTTCCCCACCCGGAAACAAACAAAATAACAGGAGGAAAAGCGGGGTAAAAACTTCGGCCTCCGGGGGAAATGAGCAATTGATGACTAGTTCGATGTGATTAGTACCTCTTTTCTATTTCTCCCAGAGATCATCAGCTTGATTTCCTTCCAAAGCACACACGACACCACTGATGAAAGACTATGGACTGACTCCTGTGTGGTTGGATTCTCTTGGATATGTTTCTCTTTTCCTGTTAGGCATCACGGGAGCGACTGGTTCCAGTTTTGCTAACCAGAGATTCTATAGTTCTCAAATGCATAAGGCATTTGTCCCAGATAGTCGCCATTTGTTATGCCCTGCATCCCCGTCCCTACATTTTGTGTGCAAAATGTTGGGTCCCCCCTTTTTGTTTTTTCTTGCGGCCTTGCCTTGTCTTTCTTTCCCTTTGTCTTCTTTCTCCGGGGTGTTGTGTCTTGTTTGTTTGCGGTCATGATGTTCTTAAGGGATATTATCACGAAGAATCCTTGGGCCCAGAGTCTGGAGGCGTGCTTGTCCAGAGATCACCGGAAGGAGGAGGATTATCTTTTTACCACGGGTATAAATAGAAGTCATATGTCACTTTCGCATTTACTGCGATTAAAACCTTCGAGCACTTAGAGAGAATTAGAAAGCGATTAACAGAGCATTTGTAGAAAGTTTATGGTAATCAACGCTTAACGATTCTCAGTCATTCTCAGGCAAGTGCAAGTGCTTCGTGGTGGTGCTTCTGACCAATTGACAACTCGATCTGTTGCAGAACTCGCGTGGTAAATCCTTCCTTTCCTCCACCTTCTGCGTTCTCAGGTTGGTGTTTCCACTTTTCCGCCTCTGTCTTTCTTTTTCTCTCTGGTTTCCTTCCGTTTTGCTTCGTTTCATTTTGTGTCCGTTTGTTTTGTTTCCTGGTTTCGGTTGGTTCATTCTGTTTTGGGTTTTGCCGCCCGTTGGTGGGTCGGCTCTACCAAAGAGTTGTCCACCCTCTGTGCAGTAGTTGTTTCTGTAAATAGTGTATATAAGTTTAAATAGTTGTATATATTTATTTCTGCCTTGTCTGGTTTTCCCGCGGGCGTCGTCCTGCGTTGTATTCATGTATATATGTATATAGTTGTAATATATTCCCTGTATATCTCCTCATTTTTGTGTATATCCCTCAGCTTCATGTATATCCTTCTAGGTGGCTTGACAAGCTGGTCGAGTCACCTCTGTTTCTGGTTTTCTGCCTCCAAACTCGCTTTGGGGCAGAAAACCACCTGTTTGAAACTCGGCTCTCGGCTGGTTTCAAATAGGCAATTTTCTCTCTCCTCCATGAAATCTATCAGAGCCTCATTTATGTCCCATCCGTGCAATCAATCCAAGCCAAGTGGCTTTCCCTTTTCGCGTGTTTGAACAGTTGGCTCCGCCGTAATCACCATAACTTGCATTTAATACCTACGCACGTGGTGCCCACGTGGGCTGATTGACTTACCTTTTTACATGTCCTCACTAACGGTTATTTCTCTGGGCCTCGGGTCTCTTACCACCATCCATCCTGTGTCTTCGCCAAAGTGTGATAAAATCCCCCGGACCCGGATGTTTAATAAAATCTTATGTTTTTCTTTTCGGGTATCTTTGCATAATACCAAATTTTTGGAAAGGCAAACACCACGGTGGTAAAATTCCCCGGACCCTGGAATGATTACTTTGATAAACATGTTCTGACGATCGCTTTGTCTCGCAGGTTCCCAGACTTTATCTTTCAAACATGTCTGAAGCGTCCGCATCTTCTCCTCCCGAAAGCCCGGAATTACCAACCGCAACAGAAACCAGGGCAGCAACAATGTAAAAAATGGAGAAAGCCCTGAAAAAGCTTCCCCTCACCATGAAGTTTGTACAGGATAATGGCATCGTGGGCTCAAAGATTGAGTCCAAGGTAAAACTGATGACCGACACCAATGTCGAAACTTGGGCAGAAATGCAGGCCCTGGTGAAGGTAATGCACATCCAGCGACATGCTGGAGACCAACTCGCAATCAATGTCGGGGGTTCTGAAATCTTTTGGGCAGCTTGCTTCCCATGCTCCGTGCAATCTTCGGAGCTTATCTTAACACTAGCTGCCAACTACAACTCTTCTGTTCGGGCCGTTATGCTCGTAGCTGCAGAACCCACAGGATACCCCACTCCACTGGTGTCCCTCGACCCAGTCACATTCCAGGCAGGCCTGGGTATCCTGCAATTTGATAGAGCCACGGTGGTTACAAGGACTGACACCTTGAAAAAGTTTACACAACTGGAGGATGTCACCCGGGTATACATGAATACCCATTGGCTCAAGGCCCCAAAGAGAGACCCGAAGAGAATAAAGATAGATATCCCCCGCTCTGAATTCAAGGAGAGCATCCAAATGGGGATAATAGCATTAGCCTGGGTATTTGGGCAACCCTCCGCCCAGGATTTTTCCAAATGGATGTACTATTTCCTCCTCGGCATCTCCACCAAGGGAGAATTCTTTGACTGGGTGACAATAATCTCCAATCATGTCGACTCCCAGTTCCAGCAGTTGAACCAGAAGAAGAAGTTCTACATGTCTTCTTATGTTTTCTGGGCCCTGGCCCAGCAGAGGCCCCACTCCAATAGCCTGCTTACAGACGGCATGCTTGGGATTGGCCCAGGACAAAAAGCACCGTGGGACCATTTCTCATAGATTCAATGGGAGGCCAGCTTCCCCAGTTTCTGCCGGGTAAATGATTCGTTCATTTACTACCACCTGCTCACACCCACTCGGGACACTGGATACCGCCTATCTACTGAGGTGATGAAGTTAGTCAGTAGTTATGGACACTACTATATCCAGTTCCAGCAGCATACATACATTAGGATCACCGGCTTCTCCGAGAAACCCTACTTGTTACCCAAGCATTGTGGGAACAAGATCGTGTTGCTAGAATATTGCCGGCAAATGATGGAGTTGCATACCTTCTTTGCACTCAAGAAGGTCCCCAACGTCTCGTTCCCAATTACCTGTGGGAACTACACATGCAGTCTGGCCGCCGCGAAGGAGGCAGACAATGAGCTGAAGAGTTATACCTTGCAAGAATTTTATCTGGCGCAGAGAAATTTTGATCCGCATGGCAAAATTGCAACAGCACTGCCCCGGGCTTCAGATCCCCATCATACACACATGGAAGACTTATGGGCTGATTACCAGGATGACGTGGATGTGCAAAGCAGGCACTATGTCAGAATGACAGCCGAAATGATGCAGGAACTGAAGCTCCAAAATTTCCCAACGGGCTTCTCAGACGCCTCCCCCACCATAGATCCCCAGTACAAAGAAAAGGGGATCAATAAAAAGGCCCTTCTGATAGTAGACTGGGTTGTCCAAGAGGGGCCCACGATTAAGGACTTCACTCGGGAGGTGGTCGAGCGAAGTCACACCTATTTCAAAAGGGTGTGCCCCAGGAGTATTCGTCAAGCTCCCCGACCGGCGCCAAAATGAGCACCACAGCTGATACCAAGATTGACCTTGGGGGCCGAGACCTCTTTGCAAGGTGTAGACAAAGGAAAGAGGAAAGCTACAACCCCCTCCGCGCAAGAAGTCCCTATACAGGAGCAGATCAAGCAATCTATGGCAGCCTCCCAGAACATAAGGGAGCAGTTAATGATGAGGCTAGCAACTCCGCCGCTGATGGCCGGACCAATTCATCCCCCTTCCTCCCCGTCACTGGAAGCCCTAATGATAAAGGCAATGAGAGTGGATCCCATGGAAGCGGCGGCAATAGCTGATGCGGGGCCACCTTTGATTACCCGGAGGAAGAGGAAGCACATCAGACAGGTCAAAGTAGAGCCGGTACCAGTGCCGAAGACATCCCTCCCCCAAGAAATAGAGATTCTTTCTTCCAATTCCCCAGAACTGGAGAAAGAAGCAGAACCTGCAGAGGTCCCAGCCAGTCCCCCTCAAGAAGAATAATTTGATGTATTTGCAGCCGATGAGTTCGGCAACTTGCAGGGGAATGATACACAAGCAGAGGCAGAGGTCCCAAGGGAGGGACAAGGGGCCTCAGAGCAAGAAAAGGTGGAACAAGAGCCTGCACAAGAACAGCAGGCAGAGGAAAAGGAGCCAGAGCTGGAGATTATCTCCGGGGCTCAAGAGATGCAAGGTCCGGGAGTGGACCAACTAAAGCAAGGTGAACAAATGGCAGCTGCTGGGGGAACCGGACCTTCGCGAAAAACCGTAACCCCAACCGCTACGTTCCAGGGGCCACTCCCAGGAGCAACCTTTGGGCATGTTATCACAATGGCCCAAACTCTGAATCTCTGCCCGATACCTCCCCTACTGCCAACAGAGGAAGAAGCCCTGGTAGAAGAACAAGAACAAGAAGAAGAGTAGCTTGAAGAAGAAATCCCTGAGGAAGCCTACCAGGGTCCAGACCCAGCGATTGATATACAGGACCAGGCTGAGGAGATGGAGGTTGAAAAGAATGTTGCTGCAGAAGAATTTGAGGCCGTGGGAGGAACGGATGAGATCCACGTTGAAAAGGAGCAACAGCCACAGGACACCGAGAGAGAATTAGGAGAACAAATTCTGGCAGGAAGGCCACCTCTCCCACCTCAGTGACTGGTAGAAAGCAGAAAGAGAAAAGCCCAGTCTGCTCTGGTAATTCCCCTCTCCCTAGCCAAGATGATGGCCCAAGTACAGGACCTGCCAAAAGCAAAGAAAGCCCGGACAGTTCATACTCTTCAAACTGGGCCGGGCTGAGAAACGATTGTCGTTGTGGCAACACCTCCCCCAGACGCCAATGAAGCAACCGTGGACCCCGCAGATTACAATGTTGCAGAGGTATCCCTAGGCAAGAGGGGAAAGTAGGGTGAGGTAGACCTGCTAAAGGAGGCAGCAAGGGCAGTAGAGGCCCGGTATGAGAAAGAGGCCCAGAGGCTCAAGGCTGAGAAGGAAAAGAATGCAAACCTTATGGAGTTGCTTACTGAGCTGGCCAAACCCATTAATGTCGCTCCTTCAGAGACCTCCACCTCAGAAGAATTACCGCAGAGTGACATAGACTCCCTACGAGTAATGAAAAAGAAAGCCCAAGCAGTGGACGAGTGGATCGCCCTACAGATAGGAAACACCCGACGTTTCTTGGTGTCCACTCTCCCATATTTATACGTGGCCTGACAAGTTATTCATCAGGCAGAAGCGCTTATTGAGCAGTGGGAGAGGGACACCAAAAATTACCAAGCGTGGAAGGTGGAGCTTGAAGAGCTCCTCACCTTGGGAGAAGATATAATTTTCAAATCTGGAATTCTGGGTGAGGAATCATTTGATTTTGTAAGAACTCAGCACTCCAGAGTTGACCTCACATTGGAGGTAACCAAGCAACTGGTAGAGTTCTTGCAAGAGAAGGTAAACACTATAAAATATTCTTCTAATTTATATAAGTCTTTTGTAATAAAGGCTTCCGGGGCTGATCCCCTTAGCACAGATACATACACCCTCGAAGATTTAGTTTTGGGGAGTTTTGATGAAATAATGAAATCCCGGTATCAATCCCCAGAGGGGATAGATGGGGCCTAGAGTGTGAAACTAACCAGCATGATACTTAAGGGTCATGACGCCGCGAGGATGGCGGATGAATTCAAAGAAAATGTTCTGGACCTGGGGGAACAAGTTGAAGTAGCCAGGCACAGAAGAGCCAGCCTAAAATAGATAGATGAAGATGGCATTTTCTGCCTCCTCCAAGCTTTCAATGACAATAAGCAGCCTTGAGCTTTCTCCGGGGGCCGAGAGAATTTAAGTATTGGGTATTCTTTATTCTTTTTGGGGTGAAAGTTCCCGGATCCCAGAGTCCTGGATCCAAAATTTTATATTCTTTAAAGTGATTATTGTCCTGGTCCTCGAGGCCGACCAGTCACTTTCAGAAGCGGTTAATAAAGGCTGTCAGAGGGTAGTTGGCCACATCAAGGGGCATCAGTTCGATAGTTGGTTTCTGACAGGGTGGTCTTCCTGAGGTGTCGCTCAGAGGTACACCTGGCTCATTGGAGATAGGGCACCCCATTTCCCATTTATGAGGCATGTAGCCTCGGTCCCCGGGGACCTACTTCCTTCTTTCTCCTTTCCAGCTCTCTTCTCGAGACCGATTCTTCTGATGTATATTCTTATCTTATTCTTCTGACATGACAGACCTATTCCATCTCCAGGTCTTTTGTAGGGTGGCGCAGGTAGTACCGGCCCCCAGATATTGTATTTTATTGAAACATAATGTAAATAGGGTTAGGGTTAGAAGAGAGTTGTATAAATAGGCAGATCGGCCCATTTCCAAGGGTCGGCAAAATTGACGATTTTGTTGTCCATGATAATAGCAAGGAATTTTTCATTTTAAGTTGCAGAGCTCAATGCTCCATTGTTCTATTCTCAATAGTTAGATGCTCTCCTGGAGCCGCCATTGTATCATGCACCAGTGCTTGCTGGAAGGAACATTAATAAAGAAGGGAGAATTCTTGGCAATAATGTTGTTGGCATTCCTGCTTCTGAGTTAATGGTATTTCATGTTTTAATGTTCTTCATGTCTTTTACTCTGGTATGTTAAAGTAGATTAACGAACTCTTTAATCTCGCTACTGATAAAATGCTAGCTGATGGTTATGTGTTTCTTCAGTATTTAGTATAGTTTACTAGAGTATTATTGATGTTCTAGACATTTCAACATGACTGTAGTTAGATGAAGCATTTCTAACCCTGCAGGATCCTTTTCACTTTATTTGCTAAGTATAGAGTGCTTGGGGAAACCTTACCTTGATCGAATCTCTGGAGAGAATGAGTTGAAGAAACCAGCTATCCCCCTCGAAAATAGTCACCTCTCCCAACCGAGCCCCACAACGTCGTGACCTGACACCCAGGTGCTTGAAGGCCCGGAGGATTTATTTCTCCCGGACAACCTTTGCAGGCGGAGTTGGCCGATTTCCCCGGAACCCGGTGACAACTTATGACTGTTGGCAGACCCGGTCAGTGAAACCCCGTCAATAGTATCAAGTTGCACAAAATGACTCTTGGTCTTCTTTCTTCCACATCTACGATGTCTTCCTAGTCTTCCATTTCCATCGTTTCTCTTCTTCTTTCATGCTTCTTCCTCTTCTTCCTAAGATCTTCACGTATTCTTGATTCTTTTCCTCTTATTATCTAGTCTATCTTCTTCTATTCATCTCTTCTGTCACTCTCATGCTTGATTCCTCCTCTTCTAGAACCATGAAGTTCAAATATCTTGTTATAGAACCTCTCTTGAGAATAGATGATCTTGAACTTATTGCTTAATTTGAAGAGTGGTGTTCCTCCAAAAATTCCATGGATGATAAATTACAAAAAAAAATACAAAAAAAGTGAGTGAATCAAACGCCTTTGCTAGGATTATACACATGATCTTCTCACAATCTCTTTCTTCCAAACATCTTTCATCTTCTAAATTTTCTCATCTTTCCTCATCATCCAAACCTTCTTCTTCCACTAGATCTTCACTTTCCTCTTCTTCACGATCTCGTTCTTCTTCTACTTCTCCCAAGAGTCTTACTTCTCTTCAAAATGAATACCAGCTGCAACGTGATGATCCTTGTGATTTCTCTTCCATGAAGAGTGACTCTGATAATCCCATTTATTATGAATCTAGTGATCCCATTTATTATGACTCTAATGACTATGATGATGGACAATATAGTCATATCTATGACACCTCTATTCCTAAGAGTCCTCCTCATCAAGTGCTTGTTTATACTAGTAAGGGGTCATCCCGTTGGATAGATTGTGATGATGATCCATATGATTTTGATTTTGAAAGAGACTTTGATGAGTTTTGTGAACAATACCTGGCTGGTGCTTCTATTGAGGAAGAGAAACTTCACCACGCTGATTTTAAACGAAAATGTCATAAGAGTTTCTCCTCTAAGTATTCTCATACTGAAAATAAATATTGCACTCTCAAGAAAGATCATGTTAATGCTGAACCTTTGTTTTGTAATGATTCCCTTCCATCCTCTACTTCCTCCAATACCCATACATCTCCTAAAGTTGCCAAATCTTCCACAAATTATTGATCTGACAGAAGTCCTAATTCTTTTCATGCGGTTCCCTATAGTTTTTCTCAAGAGCTACCTCTTAAAGAAACTCAAGCTAACCTTCACTTGGTTGCAAATACTTTCAATAATTCTAAACCTAAAGAGGCTAAACAGCCGACCCGGAAGACAGCTAACCCAGAAGCGGGAATTAACTCTTTCCAAAGCCCGACATCCAGAAACCCTGGAAATCTAGAATTTGAACCCTAGGTCAAAAAAAGGTTGATTGTGACCTAGGTCAAGGTCGAGGTCGACCTTGACCCTGAGGTTAAAAACCTAATTTTACAGTCTGGAGTGCCAGAAATAAGCTAGAAACAGTGGAAATGGGGCAGAACAGAGGGAAAAGCCATATCCAAGTCAGGGACCCATTCAAGGCACTTGACATGACCCAAAACCACTTACTCAGAAGGCTAAACCAGTCTACAATGGAAGTGCTTCCATTTCATGACTATACACCTAGATTAATGAAAATTTTGTGTTCATGCAACCTTTTGATCGCCATTTTCAAATTATTTAGATGTTCCTCTAAACTACAACTAAAAACTAAGATATCATCAAGATAATCAACAAGAAATTTTCCATTGTAATCATAAAATAGTTAGTTCATTAACCTCATGAAGGTTGAGGGTGCACTACTTAACCCAAATGGCATGAAAAGCTATTCATAAAGACCTTCTATAGTCTTGAATGTAGTTTTGCATTTATCCCCTAGTTTTATCCTTATCTAATGATAACCAAACTTTAAGTCAATTTTTAAGAAATAACAAGCATTTCTCAACTGATCCAGAAAATCCTCAATTCTTGGGATGGGAAATCTGTATTTTATTGCTATTTTATTGACTGTTTTACTATCAATACAAAGCCTCCATGTGTCATCTTTCTTGGGGGCTAGGGTTCATGGTACTGCACAAGGGCTTAAGCTCTTTTTGATCAATCCTTTTTGTAGAAGATCTTTCACTTGGTTTGAAATTTATGCATTTTGAGTTGGAGTCATCTTGTAGGAATCCTTATTGGGAAAGGAAGCACCAGGTAAAAATTCAATTTGATGACTTATGTCTCTTATGGGTGGGAGGGATGAGGGTAGGTCACTTGCAATAACCTCGTGGTAAGTTTCAAGAAATTATTAAACTTCCTTTGGCACTAATTTCTATTTTTTATGCTACTATTGTATCCTTTGGTTTTTGAATCAAGACATATCCTCCCTTATCTTTTCCTTTTACTGTTTCAATTATTTATTTTTTGTTAAGATTGCTAAACTGCAATCTTCCCAAGAACACCTGCATGCAAAGCTGTTACAAAGAAGAAGAAGCAGATAGAAGAGAGAAGACAGAAGAATGGCTATGGCGGCCGATAGGCCAGAGACAGGAAAATCATTGTGCAAGAAAAAAGCTTCTATTAACCCTAATGAAATTACAATACAATCTCCTTATGAAATACAAAGCGGTCAATCCTTATAAAGGATACCGAAACCCTAAAAGGGAAACTACTAGGAAATAGAAACTTCCTAAGTCTAACTTAAGATAAGAGTAGATAACTAATAATTAACT
>MU226382.1:1857003-1871956 GCA_018584345.1 Thuja plicata
AATTAACATAATATAATTAATTAACATAATATAATAAATATAATTAAATATAATAATAAATATAATTAAATATAAATAAATATAATTAACACAGGTCAATAAAATATAATAAATAAATCAAAATAAATTAATTTAAAAAATATTAAAAAAATTTGGTGTCATATTCCAACTCCATTTCAAAATGAACAACCAAACGAAGAATATGGAGACCCAAACTCCAATTCTGATTTGAAGTGCAGAACCAAACACAGAATATGGAGATCTGCATTCCAATCCCAATTCGAAAATATCCAACCAAACAGAGAATGAGAATTTCACAAATTCCAATTCCTATTTTTAGTTTGACAACCAAATAGAGAATGTGGATTTACAAATCCATCTTTCAGGGCAACCAAACAGTCCCAAAAAATGAAAACCAGGGTTTGTATAACCAGGCTATGGATAACCATGATTTGTTTCATTTTCCAATTCCCCAACCAAACGGGCCCAAAGAGAATATTGAGGTTCTCATTGAGGTCATACACAATATTGAGGGAAAACATTCGCAGGGCCTTGGTGGAGAGGGTGGGGAAGGCGAAGGGTGGAGATGTGCTCTTATTTCACTAAAACATTCATGGCACAATCATCCCAATCAATCACCACAAGGACGAGTGTATTGTCCCATGCGATTTTAACTTCCTCACAGATCGTTCGTTTCAAATTCTTTCTTTACTCATAATGCTAAATATAACATAATTTTCAATTGCAATGACTTCTATCTCAATAAGTTAGTTTTATTTTCTTTCCTTGTGATTTGAACTTTCATGTTCGATGTAACGCAGACGAAGATTTTTGTGAAATAGTGAATGAAGTTCCGGAAGGGGCTTGTTTCACCATGGTCTCCGATTCGTGCCATAGTGGAGGCCTCATTGACAAGGAAAAAGAACAAATTGTAAAAGTTGAAGAGCAGCAATAAAATATGAAAAACAAGAACAAAACAGAGTACGCAGATTTATCGTGATTTGGCCAAAAATGCCTATGTCCACAATGAGAATGAGAATATATTATTAATCCAGAAGATCCAACAAGTTACAACAAATACAATAGATAAAGAGCTCCAAAGAGACTCTTGAGAAACCAGCAGAAGAAACCGAAGAGACAGAGTCTCTTGGAGGGAACGATGAAGGTTGTTGAGCTTCATATCCCCAACAATCTCCCACTTGAAGATCAACTGCTGTAACAAGTTATTCCCTTACTCTAAACCTTGCTATCACATGCTGGAAATGCCGAGAGAAGCTCGGCTAACTCGAACTTCTCCCGTGTTACAACCTTTGTGAGAGCATCCGCTGGATTCACTCTTGTGTCAATCTTTACAACTTGAAGTTTTTCTTCTTCAAACATATGCCGAATGTAATGATAACACAAGTCAATGTGCTTAGAGCGTCACTGAGATGTATGATGCTTGTTCATGAATATAGCACTAATACTGTCACAAAAAAGGTTAAAATCTAATTGTTGCAAGCCCAATTCCTTATACAAAATCTACAACCATACCATCTCTTTTGCCCCCTCGGAGAGAGCCATGTATTATGCTTCAACAAATGATTGTGCAACTGAATGTTGCAATCTAGAACCCCAACTGATGGCTGCCCCAACAAATGTGAAAGCATAACCTAAGGTGGATCTCCGCTCGTCTAAATCTCCACCAAGATCTGAATCTACGAATCCTTGCAATGCTGGCTTATCTATCCCAAAGCATAAAGAACGAGTAGAAGTACCTTTAAGATACCGGAGAATCCATTTAACCGCCTCCCAATGAGGCTTGTCGGGATTACTCATAAACTGGCTTACTACTCCCACTACATGAGCAATATCGTGGCAAGTAGAAATCATAGCATACATAATGCTGCAATTGTTGAAGTATAAGGGACTCCCTTCATGAATTATGTATCCTCTTGTGCTGTGGGACACATTTCAGCAGTCAAACAAAAATGAGATGCTAAAGGAACACAAACTGGTTTGGCTTCCAACATGCCAAATATGTCCAATACCTTGTCAATGCATTGCTTTTGAGATAACCAAAGTTTCCTCTTGGATCAATCCCGTGAAATGGTCATCCCAAGTATCCTCTTAGCTGCTCACAAATCTTTCATCGCAAATCTGTTAGCCAAGTGCTTCTTTAATTCTTGAACAATCTTCAGGCTAGTCCCGGCTACTAACATATCATCCACATAAAGTAAGAGTATTATAAATTCACCAATGGGCAACTGTTTATAATATACACATGGATCAGCCTCTGAACATATGAACTTGTGCTCAATAATAAACTGATCAAATTTCTTGTACCATTTCCTTGGGGCCTGCTTAAGTCCATACAAGCTTCTCTTTAACCTGCAATAGAGATGTTGCATCCCCTTTTTCACAAAACCTTCCGACTGCATCATATAAAATTCTTCATCTACATCACCATGTAGGAACACAGTTTTGACATCCAACTGCTCAAGCTCAAGATCCCATGCAGCAACCAAGCCTAGAACGACTCTAATAGTCGTCATCTTGACTACCGGAGAAAAAATCTCATTAAAGTCGATACCCTGCTGCTGTCCATACCCTTTGACCACTAATCTGGCCTGATAATGAACTTTGCCGCCATCTTCTTCCTTAATTTGTAAACCCATTTATTCTTGAGAGCTTGTCTGTTTGGTGGCAAAGCTACCAAATCCCAAGTCTGATTCATTGCCAATGAATCCATTTCTTCCCTTTTGGCCTCTTGCCATTTCTGTGAATCTGGAGCTCTACAAGCAGCCTTGTAATTTGCAGGCTCCAATTGATCATACACTAGTAAAGACGGTTCTGCCTCCTCTGCAACCAATAAATCATAATCAGAGAACTTTGCTGGAGGTCTTCTCTATCGAGTTGATGTTCTGAGTCCCTGATCAATTTGTGAATTCTGAGAATTACAATTTTCATTGCCATTTTCTCCCAAATCCGCAATGTGCTCAAAATTGCTAGCAATAGTGAAATCATTTTGAGCAGCATGACCCCCGATTTCAATATTGTGTTTGTTTGAAACTGCAATTTTATCCATGGGAAGAGGCGTGACCTACTCTATTCTCCCCATCATCCTGCGTGGATTCTCTGTTTGTTGTTTGGCACCCATGGCAAGACCCGTGCATGAAGATATCAACTGTTTATCTTTACCTAGCACTATGGGTGATGCCGCCAAGGCATGCTGCGTGTTGTCACTTGTTTGCAGGTCACACAGAAGAGAAGAGGCACCCGTGGTAGGTTCATGGGCTGTGTCTGTGCATGGGGGAGGGGAAGAAGCCTATGTAGCTTCTGCTACTTTGTCCACACGGGCAGAGGGAGGAGTAACTCCCGCAGCTGTTGTTGCTACAGCACTCGCGTGTAAGGAGAGACCCGCAATGTCTGCTGCTTGGTCTTTGTGAGCAGAATTTGTGGTGTTTGGAAACACCACATTTGATGTGTGGTTTCCCCCAGGTTTGAAATAGGGACCCTGTCCTCTTAATGCATAGAGGATGAGTGGTGTGAAACAGGGGATGTCTGTACATCCACTCTATTTAAACCAAGGAATGTATGCTCCCTCTCACCAGTGTCATTACTGATATCTATGTCTTGCCTAATAGCGAAGTCACTTTCATTCAAATTAGATGTCACAGAGGTTGGTGAATATAAATTTGTAGTTGAGATGAACTACTGGCTACCACCATTTTGTGTCTTTGATACATTGTCTTTAAAAATAATTTTGGGCACATATTCTTCCTCCAATATTGATTGAGGCTGAGACCTGGAAATGTCTTCTCATTGAAGACAACATCTCTGCTCCGGATGATTTTCTACTTTGTTGGATCCCAAATATGAAATCCATACTGATCTTCACCATATCCCATGAAGATACCCCTTTATGATTTAAAATCCACCTTGGTTCTTTTTTCTTTCGGCACATGAAAAAAAACTTCACACCTAAACACCCGGATGTGAGAATATGAAATTCTTTTTCCCAACCATTCCTCCTCTGGAATGCCAAAGTGCAGTCATGATGAAGGATTCCAATTAATGAGATACACTGTTGTATTACATGCCTCAACCCATAATTCCTTACTCAATCTGGCATTAGAGAGCATACACCAAGCTCTCTCAAGAGTAGTTATTATCAGCCTTTCCGACGCTCCATTTTCTTGTGGAGTAAACAGAATAACCTTGATTCAATGGATACCATTATCCACACAAAAAAAATCAAATTTTGAGGAGAAGAATTCTCCTCCATTATCACTTTTTAGACACTTAATCTTGTGTCCACTTTGATTTTCAACATGAGCTTTAAAAACTTTAAATTTAGAGAAAACTTCATATTTCCTAGAGAGCATATAAATCCAAACTTTTCTTGTACAATCATCTAGAAAGGTAACAAAATAATTAACCCCGCCAAAGGAGGTTACCTCAGTGGGTCAAAAGACATCCATGTGAACAAGCTCCAAGGGTTTGCCCTTCTTCTCATTACCGGTCTTCAAGAAGCTGACCCGCTTCTGTTTGCCATAGAGACAATGTTTATAGAATTCTATATCAATAGTTATCAGCCCTAGTAGTTGATCTCTTTTCAACATTACATCGAGACCTTTCCGACTCATGTGCCCGAGCCTTTGATGCCAAAGCTCTGAGCTGTTGTCCACCATTGTCATAGCAGCTCCCACTTCATCATTACTTTCTAGGATATATAAACTCCCAACTTTATCTCCTTTTTCAACTATCAAAGACCCCTTTGTTATCTTCCATGTATTTGGATTGAAGAATGTATGGCAGCCTTGTGTATGAAGTTGAGAAACAAAAGTCAGATTTCTCTTCAATTTTGGAACATGTTGAACATCCTTTAATAGCCATTTTCCTCCTCGATGTAATGGCAATAAAATACCACCCTTTCAAATAATGTCACAAGCATTATTGTCACCCAAGAAAACTCTCCCGAGTTTACCTTCTTGGTAATTTGTGAACAACTCCGTGCAAGAGGAAGCACGAAAGGATGCACCAAAATCAAGTACCCATGATTTTGAAATAGTATCACTTGCGGAGAGAACTAAAATCCCGAAATCATCCTTCTCATAAGAAATATTTTCTTGGCTAGCCCACACCTTGTCTTGTACCTTTTTGTAAGCACGACAAATTTTCTTTGAGTGGCCTAGTTTGCCACAAAACCAACAACCCCCTTTGCTTTCTTTCAAATCTGTCCCTTTTGCAGACTTAGATCTCCCTCTATTGTTGGAGTTTCTACCTCTTTGATGGCTCCTTCCTCTATAGTTGATGCTCACTGTCGTTAAGGCTTCACGGGATGAAGGGACATCACTCTTTCTTCTCGTGTCTTCGCTGAGAAGAGTAGCTACAACTTCATCAAAAACTAGCTTTTTCTTGCCCAGAGTGGATGTGATTATGGCTATTACAACTCCATCTGAGCTGGCAGGGAGAGAACATATCAATAAGACAACTTTCTTTTCATCGCTTGGTGGCATGCCTACCGAATTTTCTTGGCTGAAAAGAGTATTAAACTCGTTGAGATGATTTTCCATGTTACCACCATTCTTCATTTTGAGACTATAGAGTTTCTTCATGATGAAAACCTTGTTTGCAGCGGATGCCATTGCATAAGTAGTTTTCAACTTGTCCCAAACTGCCTTTGTTGTTGTCTCTTTTGTAATATTGAATAGCACATTTTCGGACAACAAAAGAAGAATCGTCACTCTTGCCTTCCTGTCCATCATCTCCCAATCCTCATCAAACATCGTGTCTGGTTGCTTCCATTTCCCCTCTAAAGCAAGCTCTAGATCTTGTTTAATTAATAGTGACTCCATTTGCACTTTCCACAGGCCGAAATTCTTGCCTGTAAACTTCTGCACTTTGAGCTCCTCCATGATCCTGGAATTTCAACCCCAAATTCTGAATAGCAACGCCTTGCTCTGATACCAATTATAAAAATTGAAGAGAAGCAATAAAATGCAGAAAAAAAGAACAAAACAGAGTACACAGATTTATCGTGGTTCGGCCAAAAATGCCTACGTCCACACTGATCAAGAGAATATATTATTAATCTGGAAGATCCAACAAGTTACAACAAATACAATAGATAAAGAGCTCCAAAGAGACTCTTGAGAAACCAGCAGAAGAAAATGAAGAGACAGAGTCTCTTGGAGGGAACGATGAAGGTTGTTGAGCTTCATATCCCCAACACAAATTGGTCCTCAAGTTGAAGCTCAAACTCATAATACTTGTGAAATTACCCAGGAAGAAGTGAGAAAAAGAGTAAGTTTTTGCCCTTGGATTCAATTCTGCAAGTCTTGAGAGAAAAAATTGGAAGCTGAATTAGCAGAAAATGACATAAAGAAGGCTTTGTTTGATCTATTTGGAGGCAAGAGTAGCTGCAAAGTGAAGACTGTCCTTCCTGCCTTAAGACTTTCTTGTTCATAAAAAACTCCTTCAAGTGCTACTAGGCCTCTGGGAAGCTTGTTTTTCTTTAGCTACACAACTTCCTTTCCAAACAAAGTTTAGTTTCCATCTTAACCCTCCACATAGCCATTCCAATCTATACTCCAATCCTCTTATCTATCTTCATTTATCATAAATTTGAGAAGACCTCTCTCGTCTTTGAACACCTGCCAATTCTGCACATTGTCAGGAATTGATGGCGCATTCTTCATCTCCACCTGCACAATCTCATCAGATGGAACATCAACTTTCCTAATGGCTAAATTAGCCAATACGCCTGCAAGACAATTCTCTGATCTTTCTATCCATTTGATTGAAAATGCATCAAAAAATTCAACTAAGTCCCATACCAAATTCCTGTATTATTTTAATCTAGAATATTTAGCTATGAAATTTTTTCTAACTTGAGAAACAATTAAATCAGAGTCACCATATACAGAAAGCATCTTAATACCATAGGATTTTTCAATGTTTAAACCAAGGATTAGTGCTTCATATTCTGAAATATTATTAGTGCATCCAAAATTCAATAAGAAAGAAAATTTAAAAACCTTACCACATGGAGATACAAAAGTGATCCCAACCCCATTACTTTTCTTTCTACATGCTCCATCAAAGGTCATTTGCCAAAGCTCTTCTTGATTCTCCTACAAATTCACTTCAATGGGGCTGCTAACTTTGAGGACTGGTTTAGTGATACTCACCTAGAAATTATCCATGTCAAATTGACAAAAGTTAACCATATGCTCACAAAGTTAGCATTTTCAACGAGGTAAGAAGACCTTGGTTCTTTTTGTATTTTGATTTCCTTTCCATTTACTGGTATAGTGGCATAAGATAGATCAAGCTTGACATGACCTTCAACCAATTTGACCACTGTCTTCAGAGTAACATACCACTATTTGCAGGGATCTCAACTACTGTGATATCCGTTGTGTAAACAGCTTGTGGGCATGATGTGAATCTGAATTCTACATCCTTCATAATGCCAACCAGTGGGACTGATCTATTGTCCATTGCATAACATTTCCCCTATGGTGTATTAACTTTCATACCCAGCTCTTTCATAACATCTACGAACATAATGTTAACTACTCCTCCTGAATCTATCATGTCATTTTTTACTAATTTATTATTTATCAACAAAGTAAGATAAAAAGGATCAACTTGGTTAGAAATTTTATTTAATGTTGTCCCTGAATATACAATAGGAGGTTCAATGTTATTAGGTTCTTATAATTTCCATTCTTGGAATCTTCCACACTGGCTAAAATTTTCATGGTCTCTTTCCTGTAATCAGAAAATTTCATTATTTCCATTAGTGGAACATAGATCTTAACATGAGATAATGCATGATTCATAAATGAATGACAATCAGAAACTTGCTTACCAACATTTGGTTTATTTGGAGGCTTTCTTAACTTAAGAGGTTGCAAATTGTCTACCTATTTGCCGTGAAGATCCTCATTTGACTTATTTGATGTAAGTTCACCTTAGTATCATTTGGCTTGGGATATTTTGTGAAGATACCTGAGGATTTTTCCTGATCAACATTAATGGCTTCGCCCTTCAAATTGTAAGTACTCCTGGCTCGTTCCAAGGCTGCAACAGTGTAGGCTCTCCTTTCTTCTTCAGTCAATCTCCTAAGAACATGAACTTCTTCCTCATCAGAAAAGACTTCTTGAGCATGGTTCTCTTGATCATTTTTCTTATTCTGTAAGTCTACAACATATTCCTCATCTAATGAATCATCATCCCCACCCTAGAAGGGTTCAGAAGATACAAGATTTATAGTGGGTTGATCCTCTATTTTTAGACTTTCCTCTTCAAAAATAGATTGAGCTATGAGGCATTGATCTGGTGCATGAGGGAGTCTACAAACTTCACACCATGCCTCATCTTCCACCAAATGAGTCACTTTTTTTAATGGATCGGGAACATCCTTGGTATAATTAGGCTACTCTGGCTTCCCATATTTCCAATTCATATGATAGGGCATGTCACGCAACCTTAGCCTATCATTTCCTTGAATCGGTGGTCTTTCACTTTTGCTTTACTTCAATTTCATGTCCTTCAATATGTCCATAATCTCTTTCAATTCATCTTTCTTTGGAGCTTTAAGATTATACAATTTCACATCATCCCTTTTTTTAATTCTTCCAGATGCTTTCATGTCGTTTTCAATTGTCATTGCAACCTTGAATGCTTGTTGTAGTGAATTAGGTCTATGTGACCTCATCTCATAATGTGTCTTGCTGTCAAATGCACTGAGATAAAAGTCTATTAGGAAACAATCAATTGGTCTGATGTCCTTAGGAGTTCTATTCAATACTTTATTGAACCTTTTATTAAATTCTGCCATAGATTTATTTGCATTCTTCTTTATGCTAGTTAATGTTGGAGTAATATTGTTTCACCAATTTACTCTTTATTTAAGTTTACTTACGTAACCTCATTAATCAGGTAGATGGATATCATTGGGTCTTATTTGGACTCTAACTTATCTTGAGGATATTGCAGAGTTCTATTAGAACTCTACTTCCTCCATGTTGAGACAAGTGTCTCAACCCTATCCTTGTTTTCTATATGCTCTTTCCTATATAAGAAGAGCTTATTGTATGCTTATGCACACCTCAATCAATACATTTCTAGTGTTGATAACTGCTATGATGCTATCTTATGGTGGATGTTTGGAGACTGGGTTCTGGATATAAAATAGTTTATCCTAACATGGTATCAGAGCAATCAATCTCACAGCTCCTTCCAATTTTATTGAGAGTTTTCGTTTCTTGAATCTTGAGTTCCATATTATTCAGGTCTGTAGATTTTGATATGGTTGGGCATATTCTAAGTTTTTAGATCTATGCATGTCATTTGTGGCACTTTTTTTTGCATGGGTCAACTTGCCAACTTCACCTATATTGAAGCTCGTGGCCTCTGTCGATTCTCTAGCCAATATATTGCATAGCCGATGGGTTGTGATAGGACATTGTGCCATTTTTTTTTTGCATCACCAGAGAGCATGAGATTTATCAGTGGATCTGATTGACCACTTGAGCCTATGTATCTTAGTTGTTATTTGGTTCATTTAATGGTGGTTCGTTTGCATTAAATGTTCTTGGCCAACCCTTTGGTTGGCACTATGAAGACGTTTGTTAGCTTGTACATTCTATCTCTACCGCTGCGACTTTGAGATCTTGTGTATATTGATTGCAACTTACTCCAACATGGCACCTGGTAACTCTGTGCAAGGACCCTTAAATTTGTGATCGTATGAAGGATGATCTTGACAAGATTTTCAATGTATTCCAAGGGATTCCGTTGGTTCTGAAAATTGTTGGTGCTCATTTGCGCAAGCAGGAATACAAGGCAGACTGTTGTCCACTAGTCCACGTACATGGTAGTTGGCAAGGCGTTCTAGCTTTTTGCCAGCGATCAATGTATTCCACAACTCGGCCCCTCTTCTTGCAGATTGATTGTTTCATGGAAAGCATGCTGGCCGAAGATTGGCGTCATTTTTCCATTCGCAGACCAGCATGTATAATTGGTCTGGACGACAACTTTACTCAATGCAAATAGGTCGGTGCCTTCGGTGGGAGTCTTTTAAGCTTGTTTGTTCAGCGCATAATTGTTTGGCATGTTTAGATGTCAGTGGTCAGTGCTAACTTGATTTAGTCTTGTATACATGTTGCTCGATGAAAGTCCCATGGATGTAATGCTAAGTGCCTGTGTCATGGTTGCTGAAATCAAGAGTCATGTGGAGGCCCTCAATTCCTTTATTGCTGTCGGCAAATCTTCTTTGTAAATTTTCCTGTGAGATATATGTGGAGCGAAAAGACAGTGAAGTGGAGGGAGCCCAATATGGCGCGACATTTTGACAACTTTTGCTGATTCCATCCATATTATATGGTCAGCGTATGAGTGACTCGATTTATTGCAATGGTCAAATTTATTGCAGCGGTGATGAATGACTAAACCTTGATATCAAATCAATTGGCTCATGTTTCTTTCATAGCTCCATGCTCTCATAATCAATGTGTGTGAGCACATAGCCTGATGAGGTTTAAATCAGCGTTGATTTTAGTGATCGATAGTTGCAAGCCATTTATTGGCAAATTTCTTTCTTTGAGCCCGTCGCTTCTTTGATCGACGCATTTATTACTTGGCCAATTTTATCAAGCCCCGTACTCCTTTCTTGCAATTTTGCGACTCAGTTTCCTATTTGCCATATTTTATTGGTGTGCGTCAAAGGAAAATGTGGCACTCAACATGTATACATGCTTCTTGAAGTTGAGTAGTTGGTTGTGGAACCAGTGCTCTTTAAATCTTGTAGATTTGCTAAGATCATTAGATCATATTAGTCATGGTGTGACCTAAAGAAGCATGACGGTGGAAGATTAAGTGTCAAAAAAGTGGTAATTTGCATGTAGCTTGTTGATCTTACACAGTGATGTATGATATTCTCTTATTGTTTATTTCCTACCACTCTTTGGTGACGTCCATTCTCAACACGAGATATGATCGAAGAGCTGCTTTGACGAACTATGTTGCAATAAGGTATGTTCTGAATATTTTTCCCTTTTTATGAGAGATTTTCTATCTTGAAGCTAAAAGTTATTTATGTTCTCTCTCTTGGCAAAACTATTGTGTGGGAAACGTAAAATAAGTTTGTATTTGTTCTGGGGGTGTCTTGCATATTATCCTTTGTGTACCTTTATACAACATGTCAGACCTGAGGATTGAGTTGCTCACCCCACATAACTATCACACATGGAAGCTCAAAATGATGCATTTGTTGCGATCTCGAGGTCTTTGGAAGCTATTGGAAGTTGACCAACCCGATTTCACCAAGGTATTTGAGCAATTTCTTTATAAAAACAAAATGGATGAGGCAAAAAGACTCATTGGTCTTCATGTGTCAGATAATCTGTTGTTTCACATTGTTGAGTGTACAACACCAAAAGAAGTATGGGATAAGCTTGAAGGGTTTTATGGTTAAGTCAACCAATTCAAAATCTTGCAACTAGAAGTTGATCTCACTTATCTTTCCCCAAATGCATTTTCCTCTATTCAGGATATCCTTGCACTGTACAAATCCATTTTGTCTTAGTTGAAAGGTTGTGGTCATGCTAAACCAGATCAGGAGTGTATTTTCCTGATCTTGTCTAAGCTTAGAGGTCCTTTTCAAGTGTTTGCCTCTACCTTCTATTCTACTATGGATGTAATGGGAGAAGATCATAAGATTCCCTCCTGAGTTATTTTGTGATAGACTAACTAGGGAGAAAGCCAAGTTACTTCAAATGGATTCTCTTCCTAAGAGTCATGCCTTGATGGCTCAATCTCCTAAGGGAAAGGGTAAATATAAGAAGCAACCACAAACAAATTCATCTTTTGGAGGTAAGTCTCCCTAGAAGCCTCCATATATGCCTCCCTATAAGCCTAAGGTGAACAATGATCAGAAGCCAAAACCTCCTTCTCCTCCTCCTAACCCAGCAGGATCATCTTCTCGGTATAAGAAGAAACATGAGAATTATTCTTTTCAAGGGAAACCCAGGCAGGCTGACACACCTTCCTCTCAGAGACTATCAACATTAGAAGAAGATATGAAGAAGCACAATATTGCAATGCCTCATTCTTCTTCCTCAGGAAAAGGAAAAGCCTTCTCAGATAAGGCTTCATCATCTAGAAGTTTCGGTTGGATTCTTGATTATGGTGCTTCACATTGAATGACTCATTCTGTTGACCTTCTTGATTCTCTTTCTAATAGTCCTACTTCACATATTACTGTTGGGAACTCATCATAGATTCTAGTTATAGGGATGGGCTCAGTTCAAATGCATGATGGTAGCATTGATGATGTTCTTTTTGTTCCTAATATTTCACAGAATCTCCTTTCCATCTATCAAATTTGCAATCATGGTGATGGAAACATTGTTCTATTTTCCCCTACGAATATGATAGTTAAAGAGATAAAGAATCCTGAAAATATTATTGCTATAGACACATTTGAACATGCAGCCCACTTGTATAGGTTTGATGGATTTGATTCTTCATCAAGATCATCCCTTATTTCTCGTGCAAATTCTATGAGCAAGCTTTGGCATGAATGGTTTGGGCACCATATTTATAGATATCTTCAAGAGATGAGCACACTGAAATTGGTAATTGGTCTACCTCAGATCTCTTGTTCAAATGGAGTCTGTTTGGGTTGTTTTCTTGGTAATCATCACCAAGGTCCCTTTCCTAAGGGTATGGCCACACGAGCTTTGAATCCACTTGAGTTGGTTCATAGTGACTTCATATTATTTCCAAATCCTTTTTTAGGGGCCAAGTATGTTCTCACCTTCATTGATGACTACTCCAGGCGTAGATGGACTGTGTATGTTTTAAAGTACAAGAATGAGGTCCTTCATTACTTCATGACCTTTCTTACATTATGGAGAACCAGTTAGGATATTCCCTACAAAAGATCCACATAGATAGTTGGGGGAGTATGCCAATCGGGCATTTATGGAATTTTTCCATACTCAAGGTATTCTTCATCAGCATACAGTTCCATACACACCTCAACAAAATGATGTGGCCGAGCAAAAGAATAGAACCTTACAATAAATGGCCACTTGCAAGCTTCAATCTCAGTCCATGGCTCCAACATTGCGGGCCGAGGATGTCAATTATGCCAACTATATTCAGAATCACATGCCTCATAAGGGAGTACTCAATAAGAATCCTAAGGAGGATTGGTCTCATGTCAAGCCCCAAGTATCTTTTTTTGGAGTATTTGGCAGTGATGCATGGAAATTCATTCCTGATAATCAGCGCAAAGTGATGGAAAATAAAAGTCAGCGCTTCATTTTTGTTGGCTATTGTGAGGATGTGAAGGGTTGTTGATTGTTTGATCCTGACTCTCAAGAGGTTCATTTTTTGTGATGTTAAATTTGATGAATCCCTTACACCAAAGGATTATCCATCCCAGGCCCATCCCTCTCTTCTTCCACGTTCTTCTTCTGAAGATGTTTTTCCTTCAGATGATGATGGTGATGCTCATGATGATCCCATTCAAGAAGATGGTATTCATATAGTTGTGGACATTACTCCATCTTCTCCTCCTCCACCTGTACCTAGTTGACCCTTATGGGCTTGAACAATTGTTGAGGATGATGTTTCTCTTGTCGGTGATCTCACAACCACTCAACACACTCATTCTTAAACTTTAGGTATCAATCTTTTGATTCATGTAGTCTCTTATGATCCTTAGAAGTCTTTGGATGCCTCAGGTATGCCAAAATGGGATAGTGCTATGGCTGAGGAGGACTATTCTTTGATGAAAAATCATATTTGGGATATGGTTCCTCTTCCTAAGGGAAGAAATCTGGTTCTATGCAAATGGGTGTATCGTACAAAATTATCAGCTGATGGTTTTTGTGATAAGTATAAGGCTCATCTAGTGGCTAAGGGGTTTTCTCAAGTTGAAGGTATCGACTATTCTGAGACCTGTTCTCTAGTTTACAAGATGGATTCCATTCATCTTGTACTTTCTATTGCTGCATTGAAAGGTTGGTTAGTGTATCAGATGGATGTGAAGTGTGCTTTCCTACATGGTGGTCTTCAAGAGGATATTTATGTGGAGAAATCTCCAAGTTTTGTACGTAATTATTCACTTATTTGGAGGATTCAACGTTCATTATATGGTCTCAAGAAATCTCCTAGATCTTGGTATGAGAAGATGGATAGTTTTTTCTTTCTTCTTGTAAAGGAGAAAAATGATGTTTATGGAATAAGAGTGTTTTGATACTCAAATCACTTATCACCTTACATTTAATTCTTAGAGTGGAGGGATAAATAAGATATTCCCTTTTATTCTCAAATGCACAAAGGAAGGATCCAAATTGATCAACCCAAAAAGGATCAATGCATAAATGAATCAATCTATTGGAAATAAGAATAAAGGAGATCCTAGGTTTCCCTCTTAAAATGTGTTTTGAAATGAATGTAACTGTGTGATAGATTTAGAATGATTAAGGATTTGAATTGAAATGAATGATAGAAAAGTACTAACCTTGAAATATTGCAGATCAAAGAATGCTATTTTTTGGGGTCTGTACTTGGTTTCTGGAAAATCTGAAGTATGATCCAGAAAGGAAACGCAAAGAAGAACAAAACCCAGAAATATTTTTCCATTATGATGTCGTCTTATGAAAAAGGTTGACCTTGACCCACAAATGTCAACCCTGACCCAATAATGTCGACCCTGACCTACACAGGTTCGACAGAGAATCTGTTCACGATGTTCGAAAGAAATCCGAAAAGGGTATCCAGATCTGGTCTTAAATCTACAGTCCTGAACCTATACCCACAAGAAAAAGAGGTTTTTTTGTTGTGGGGGAGGGGTTTGCCTTAGTCAAACCCTGATTTAGGAATTAACCTTGAAATCAATAATTGAAATAAGAATGCTAGCAAGTAGTAGAATTGAATCTAACAA
>MU226382.1:1872036-1889276 GCA_018584345.1 Thuja plicata
CCTTGAAGAAGTAATGAAAGAGTCTTGAGGATGCACAAAGGATCTTGAAGGAAGATCACACCATCATGATGGCTAGATCTAGGGCTTGAATGATAAATCTTGAATGCTTGAACCAAATCCCTTCAAAAGCTTGAGAGCTTGAATCCTTGATCTTCAATGGAGGACTTGAATGCTTGAGAGGAATACTTGAACACCTTGAGAGCTTGAAAACATGTAGAACAATGGATGCTTGAACAAGATCTTGGTTGGAGCTTTTTGCACTTTGAAGACTTAGAGAAAATGAGAGAGAAAGGCTTCCTTTTATATGAAATTAGGGCACAATCTTCTAAGGAGGCCAACATAGGAGAATTAAAATACCATTAAATTCATTACCCCTAGGAGAGGACCTAAGTTAAATATAATTTAGGAATCAATGCTTTGGAACCTGAAACAGCCGACCTGGAAGCGGGAAATAACTTTTTGCAAAGACCGAGATCCAGAAACTGTATGACCTTGAGATTTGAACCCTAGGTCAAGGTTGAGGTCGACCCTGACCTAGGTCAGGGTCAAACAGGTCAAGGTCAACCTTGACCTAGGTTAGGGTCAAGGTCGACATAGACCCAAAAGGTCGACCTTGACCCTGAAGTCAAAAACCTCAGATCTGCAATCTAGGATGCCAAAAACTGGATGGAAAGAAGTGGAATAAGACGAAAAATAGGGAGAAAGCTAGGTCAAATTCAAGAACATATTTAAGGTGCTTTATATGACCCCAAACCACCTACTCATAAGGCTAAACCAATCTACCATGGAAGTGCTTCCATTTTCCGACTATACACTTCTAGATTCACAAATGTCATTTTGATCTTACAGTCTACATTCAATGACATGAAGGGGATCTTCTCATTCTTGTTCTTTATGTGGATGAATTGATACTCACAGGGAGTTCTCATGCTATATTGCGAAAACTCAAAGAGCTTTAATGAAACATTTTGACATGACTAACCTTGGTTTCTTGTAATATTTCCTTGGTCTTCAAATTCATCAGTCTTCTACTGGTATTTCCATTTTCTAGCAGAATTATGCTCTTGATTTTCTCCAACGGTTTGGAATGGCTGATTCCAAACTAGCCCCTACTCCTTTTTAGTTAGGTGTTGTGTTGTCTACCAACTATACTACTCCATCAATTGATGCTACCTTGTATAGGCAATTAGCTGGCAGCCTTTTATAGCTGACACACAGTCATCCTGATATTTCCTTTGTAGTTAGTTTTGTCTCTTGGTTCCCTCAAGAACCTCATGAGATTCATTTATAGGGAGCTAACTGTATTCTATGGTATATTTAGGGCACTATACAGTTTGACATTCACTACACATCAGGTGCTACTGAGATTGTGGGCTTCACTGACTCAGATTGGGCTAGTGATGTTGATGATCGAAAGTCTACCTCAGGCTTTGTTTTCTTCCTTGGCTCTGGTCCATTTGCTTGGTCTTGCAAAAAGAAAACTGCTATTGCATTATCCTCAACTAAAGTTGAGTATCAAGGAGTTGTCTTGGCTACTCAAGGGATTCCTTGGCTTTGACAGTTGATGGTTGAGTTTGGATTTTTGATAACTCATCCCACTACTCTTTGGTGTGACAATCAAAGTTCTATCTATATTTCTCACAATCTTGTGGAACATCAATGCACCAAACGTATTGAAATTCATATGCACTTCATTTGACAGCTCATTCAAGATGGTGTTTTATCTTTGGAGTATTTGCCTACAGACCAACAGGTTGCAGATATATTCACCAAACATTTAGCATCTCTGTGTTATCTTCAATTGTTCTCGATGTTAGGGGTCAAGTAAGTAGTCCTTGGGGGGTCTTAAGGAATCCTCCTTCCTTTTCAATATTTTTCAACATTTGTGTGTTCTCTCTTTTGGAGAGGATTTTTCTCCCACTGGGTTTTCTCCTTTTCTCTGGTTACGAGAGATGATTTTTTAGATGTACATGGGTACCTAACATGGCTTTTCTACCGGGACCCATATAGCTCTATACTATACCTTTTTTACTCCCTAAGTTGCACTTCAGGGGGGGTGTTGAAGTAATATTGTCACACCAAATTAATCTTTATCTAATTTTACTTAGGTAACCTCATTGATGAGGTAGATGGATACCATTGAGTCTTATTTGGACTCTAACTTATCTTGAGGATATTGTAGAGTTCTAGTACAACTCTACTGCCTCCATGTTGAGACAAGTGTCTCAAGCCTGTCCTTGTTTTCTATATGATCTTTCCTATATCAACGGAGTTTATTGTATGCTTATACACACCTCAATCAATACATTTATAGTATTGATAACTACTCTCTTCTGGTTTACAAAATATTTCCAACTTGAGATAGACCTGTGAGGTAAAATTATATACCATTCAGCTACATCCTCTTTCAAGAATTAGACAAATAATTTAATATAGAGACATTCATTATCTTCACCCAAATCCTCAATAGTGTTCTTCAAATTTATACAATGTAACTTAGTAGAAGTCACTCCATTTCCTAAAAATTAAGAATAGCAGTTCTTAATTCACTAGACATAGGGTTTGGATATCCCACTATGCCATTAAAATCCAATTGCCTATATCTCTCAATTATCATAGGTGTCATGTCACCCCTATTTTGTCTAGAAAAATTATTTGTTCTAGGTCCCATGTTATGATAATGTCCATTTATGTGGTTCTAATTTCTCTGACCTTCATTCTACTGATTGCCACAATCTCGCTACCTTGGATTTCCCAAGTTCTAATTTTTTCTATTATCCCACTATCTCTAATCCGTATCATTATTCCTCCCTCAGTTACTTTGTTCAAATAAAGGATTTTCATAACTAGCGTTCAAAGCTTATTCTATATTTTTTCTCTACGGGGGATTGTATCTCGGAGGTCTCTCTTACTAATTTGTCCCTCTACCTCCATCAAATCTTTCATTCCTCCCATCTTCTCTTCTTGGTGTGACAGTTTATTCTTTATCTATTCCCACTCTTTCCAATAATTCCCTAGGTTTTCTTTTGATGTCTTTTATTGTCCTCCTATCCTCATAATGAAGATTTTACGGTAGTTGAAACACTTGACCCATTCATTGATTGAAATCTCCATCTTGTTCTTCTTCATCATCACCATCATCATTTTGATGTGTATATTGTGGTATGTTATGTTCATTCATGTATGTATGATAGAAATGATTCTTATTCTCTTATGGAGTATGGTTGTCTACTTGTTCATCTCTCTCTCTCTCTCTCTCTCTCTCTCTCTCTCTCTCTCTCTCTCTCTCTCTCTCTCTCTCTCTCTCTCTCTCTCTCTCTCTTGTGTACCCCTTGAGAGACATGTTTGTTTCAGACGTGGGTCTTGTCTTTCTTTTGTTGGGACTCAACTCTCTCTCTCTCCTATACCCCTTGAGACACATGTTTGTTTCAGATGTGGGTCTTGTCTTTCTTTTGTTGGGACTCAACTCTATGTGACTACTTTCTCCTTTATGTAAAGATCTCCTCCCCCACATAAATTTTAGAGACAAATGTATGGGATTATGTCTTACCCTTTCAAATTAATGCATATAAAAAATAGAGCCGCCACCTCAATTCTAAGGAAACATTTTATAATATATTATGAGTCCTCTTTCTCCCAGTAGAGTCTATAAGAAGTTCTGAAAACCTCTTAAACTTCAAAACCTAAATAATAGAAACCAGTAATTTTGAATGTCTTTCAAAGTGTCGTATAGACAAGTCCCCAGTGGAGTCACGAATCTGTTGGTGCCCAAAAATGTAGGTTGGAAATCCTATGAGCTTTCCCACTCAATGTTGGGATTATCCAACTGTTTTGGCCAACTCATAGGAATGGTCAATTATGATCCTCTTCCCCTGCACTTTAAGCTCTGCAGAACCAAGGTGGGTGAGCGTATACCCTAGCCAAAACCTCCTTACCTAAGGATTTTTTAGAAGATATATTTAGAATGATTTGGTACTTCCTCTTGAGTTGGCAATGGAATCTCAAGCTAAACCAAACATTAATTATAATTTCTCTTAAACCAAAATAAATATTTTTAAAGAAATATTGCTTTGATTGTAAAATGTAAATATGAATTGGAATTTCTCTGAATTGCCTGATTTACTTATCCCTCATCCAATTTAGACCAGTGCCTTTATTTCTTACTGACTTCTTATTAAATTAATCAGATGATCATATGTACAACCTTAGAGATGATTTTAAATAACTTGTATTACAAACAAGACCATCACCTCAGTGGCTTATGTATGACTTCGTGATTCTAATTATATTTCTTATTATTAGCCTTATTAAATTTAAGTGTAGCTCTAAGAGACTAATAAGACTGATATAAGATCGAAATAAAAAATAATACTTCTAACTGATTCTCAAATAAAAAACTTAAAATAAAAAACGCATAAGAACTGCACACTGAAATAATCAAATAAATTGATCTATCTAAGGGACTAATCAAATGATTAAGATAATAGATTCATCAAAAATAAGGCAAACACTGGATCTTTATATTTAATATAAGCATAAGTAAATTGACTGATTACATAGATAACTGTCCAAAATTTTGACATTCTAGAGAACAAAACCAAAAAGTGCCTTATAGGGTAGTTGTGTTACATCATTTTTTTTAGAACTTTACATCCTCTATATATAAATGAGGATTTAGTTACAAAATGAAAGGATGCAACCTTTCATAAAGTCTTAATTAAAATAGACAACTGAAACCAAAATTTTTAACAAACAAGTGAAATGCAATCAGATGAAACACGTAGACCCTAGTCTTCCAAGATCTCCCCGCACTCATTAATATGTTTTAGATATTCTAGTGAATAGTGTGTGTCCACATTGTTGATGATGTTTCACACCATGAACTCAAGTTCAAAGAATCTCTCCATGCACTCCACTGTCTCCTTCAACTCAAAACTGTCGGTCTGAGCAACAAAAAGGACATTCTCTAGTAGTCGTTGACATTTTGCAATCCATTTGTCCTTATCCATAATCTCTCACATATTTCTCAGAAATGGTGGTAATCCCTTCCTGATGGGGTCTATGAATCCTACGAACTCACTCTTTAGATCATCACCAAACTAATCGTGCATCTCAATTCTACCTATTATGTCATCCATTATTGTTGGATTTGGATCTTCATTCAACAATCTCTCAATCCTTAGCCTCATCTAATCATGATCAATGGTGTTTTCATAGTTCATCCTATATGATTCCCATAGTACACCCAAATTCTTAGACAAAATTTCTAATCGATCCTTCAATAGGAATACAGAGGTATCACTCCTTATAGTTTGCATCTATTTCATCAATCTTGCATTATCCCCCTGTAGTCCCTCACATTTATTTTTCCACTTATTTCTATCTGGGACTTGAAATAATGGAGCAAGTTGATCGGTTCTTTTGAAAATCTCTTCATACATAGCCTTGTATTGATCCCTTTCCCTAATTAGTCTTTTGATTTGTGCCTCATTAAATTTGGAAATGTCCACACCAATACTTATTGTAACCAAAGGATCTATTTCTCTGACCTTCAACTTCATCATATGGAAAAATGCCTTATCAACATCAACAATCTATGGTCTTTTGTGTGGAGGCTATAGATCCCATAATAACATGGTCTTCTCTTCTTCAACAAATCTTGAACCAATGAAAACATCGTTACACCTTGCACATCTAATTTGAAATATTTATTATCCATCCTAAGCATTCTATCAAAGATAAATGAAGCACTTAAATCCCACCCGGGAAATAGAATGACTCCAGCTTCCAACAACAATTGTTTACCTCTTTTAGGAGTCATTACTTCTAATTCTACTTTTACGTCCTCTTTGAGCTTCAACAACAACTCAGCTTCATTCTTAGGGGTAATCAATGGAACAAAGTCTCTGAGCTTCTTCTCTCTGAAATTATACAGGAATGTGTCAAACTCTTTTGATGTAATAAACTTATCATTAGAAAAAAAGGCATTATATTCATCCATCCTAGCATCTCTGCAAATGTCCCATTGGGTAACAATTCTCTCATCTTCATCAGGCCTCTCATGTTTCTCAATTTCACATTTTCTTGAGATTGCATTATCAACAACTTTCTCTTCTGGATCATAACCCCCTGCAAAAAATTATTCCAAATCCAGTCTTTTTTTCAATATTTTTCTGTTATATTCATCAATCACCTATTGAGATTCATCATCCTCCATAGTTTTGAATAAATCCTCTGCTTCTACACCTATATGGAGATAATCTCCCAAGTATTGCCTTTTTTACATGTATGAATGTATGCTTGAGGATCATCATAATTCTTCATGGCATTGTGATGAAACTTATGAAATTCATATTTCATTTTATGATTAATCATTTCATATGCCTTAGTTGACACAATTGTAAAGTCTCCAAAAATAAGTGTACCAGGGAGGAATTTTTGCTTCTTCTAAGTGCCTCCAAAATGTCTAATACTTGAAATGCTCATCTGTCTAACAATTTCAAGGTATGCAATCCTATCTGGAACATGCTTTTGTAACCTGTATGGAGCTTCCTCAAAACCATAAATTCTGAAATAGATGAACTCTGTTGGAATTATTGGAATGGTGTACTGAGAGGGGAGGGGTGAATCAGTACCTCTAAAACTTTTTATGTGATTGGCCCATTAACCTTTGTGTCATCAGATTTGTATATTCACCTATCTATCTATTCATCTTTCTTTATGTATGTGAAATCATAATATAAGTTCTTGACATGTGTAAACATTCAAGAAATATACATGAAAATAAATAACACAACACAAGATATGATATCGTAGAAATCTCCTATCAAGAAGTAAAAACTACGGTGGGGATATCTACCCACAAAAATTCACTATCTACAGATAAGAAGGGATCCAGTTAAGGCTTACAATTTGTTCACTTCTGATGATCTACCCTGTTAGGAGTATTGGAGTGGAGACCTGTTAGGATCTACTTCATTTGAAGCTTTAGCAACACTGTTAGGTGTGCACTCTGTTAAGAGATTTATCAAAGAACTGTTAAGTCCACCTTCTACAAAAGGATTTTTGATGCGATGCACTTGTTAGAATCCAGCTACAATATAAATGTTGATCTGATAGTATATGCAATCTCTAATTGCTAATAACAGATCCTGTAAAGCTTACAATGTATATGTAATCACCTTGAGTGATTGAATAATACCTTGTATGTGCTCGTCGGTAGCCTTGTCTGTGTTCTTGATAACTGATATGATTTGTTTCTAAACTTTTCTTGAATTCACTTCTTCTTCTTAGATGCTCTCCATGGCTACAATCCTTTTTCAACTCATTACCTATTACAAATGATTGAACATCTATATATACTAGTTTCTAGGTCCATTCTTGATTCACACTTTTTAGATTAACTCAAGATCTAGGGTTTACAACTTGACCTTGATCTTTAGTTAGTTATGTTTTAGATCCATTAGGATGCTTTAAAACATTTAAAATATGCTTTCTTGACCCTCACAAAATTTTTTAAAACAAATTAAAATCCTATAAATAGAATTACAATGTTTTATCTTACGTGGAAAGTCAGATGCACTTTTTGTGGGTTCTGTAACAGACTATCAGTTCTGATGGTCAGGCTTCTCTGTCAGTCTGTCATTTTTCTTTCTTTCTTTGCTCCATCGGTCTTCTACTTCGTTAGTGTCCCTATTTTGAAATTTTCATCGAGTTCCTTGCCTTTTCTATTCTATCGGTGATGTCCTTTATGCTTTGTCGTCAGTTCAACACTTGTCAGTGTTTGTCAGGCAATTCTATACTTAGCATTTTTATGTCAAGCATTGTCATCTCATCGGTTATGCCTGTACCGATGACCTTCATCATGTTTTTCACTTAAGTATACTAATGGAAAAACTTAATGTGATCAATCTCCCCCTTTGACATTAGTATCAAAAATTGATATGTGCAACATACTTAATATATTAGTATGTACACATGTGTATACTTCATCCTTATTCATTTTTATTTTAGTCATGAAATGACTCCCCCTATGCATATGCTGATAAGTGTAAGTTTATGTATATATCTATTTTTACATATTCATGTTGTACATACAATATACATATCCTTTTCTCTTTCTGCTAATGTAGTATATTGTACATATGTACTATTCATTCCTCATTTTTTGATAATAAAGGAAAAGGTACTTACAACTTTTCAAAAATGTGTGAGTGTGAGGCTTTTATTTTCTCCATCATCTTCTCCCATTTCTACTTTAAATTCTCTAGAGCCATGTGCTCAAGTGATATCCTCATATGCATATCGTAGATGTTGTCTACCACAGACATCTCCAGGGTTGCTATCAAATTTCTTGCATCTGTAATGTATTGTTGCAGAGTGGTGAGGTTTGGCAGTATGTGAGCCTACAGCTCGGTAACCTCATTTCTAAACTGTGTCTCTACATCCCATATCTCTTGTCTTAGTCTGTTTACCTCTGTGATCTTGTCATGATGCATTTTTATAGTGTTTGCATCAGAGGTTAAACTTTGTGCACTCGTTGTCAGATCTGAATCTAGCTGGGACAACTTTTCACTATTCTCCTTCATGAAATTCTCAAGTGTGCACAATTTTTGAACTAAGGTAATAGCTTCTGCAATCATAGGTTCTAATTGACTTGTTAATTTAGAGAGATTTACCTTGTTCTCTGCCACTTCTTGGCTGATCTTTTCAACGAGTTTGTGTTGATACTTCTTCTCTGCCCGTTCTTCCATTGCCTGCTCTGCATCTACACTTTAAGTAGTGATGGCGTCGGTAAGAACTGCAATTTTCTCCATGACTAATATGTCATCTGCAACTTTTGTATCAGGAACAATTTGATGTAGTATATCCCTAGCTTTATCAAGTGCTTGGGCTTCCCTATGTGCCTTTTTCATTTTCTCATGTATAGCTTTTCTTTGGCATATCACTCAAAACTTTTGAAGTGCTTGAGTATCCAAAGTAGATACATCCCACTTGGGTATTTCAATTACCTCATCAAGTGTTACTTCCAAGATATATTTCTTCATTACTTTCTTCTTCTTCTTCTTTGGTTGAGAGATAGATTGGTGAACTACCATCTGTAGATCTTGAGATTGGATAGATGTGGTTGGTGAAGGTTGAGAAGATGAAGCTTCTTGTTGCTTATGTTCAAATTCCACCTGATGGTTGTGTGAAGACGTCTTTCATTGGCCTTTGGTGTATCAACATATTTTTCTTCCTTTTGCTTCATGTTGTCATCTTACTTAACTTCTTCACTTTTTTCTTTCTCTTCATCCTTTCTCAATGTATCATCTTTGTTAATATCTTCTCCTTTGTCCTTTTCAGTAGATAACTCTTGTTGAGTGTTGGTTGCATCTCTCATCTCTGTGTCTGTATCCTTCTGTGTGTCTGATGCATCCTTATTTTATTCATTACCTATGTCCTTTGGTATATCATCATCTTTCTTATATGATTTCTCCTGGCTTGAATCAATATCAATAGCTTCTATTAATATTTTCATGTTGGTCAATGTATTTACCTCTGCAATGGTATTAAGTGTTTCCTGTATGTTGGTATTACCTTGTACAACAGTGATATCTTCATCTTTTTGCACTTCTTCTGCAGGGTCTTTTCCTGTAATGTCATTAATGACATTACCTAACCATGTTTCAGCATTGACATCCTCATTTAAGTTACCTTTTATTGTCAATTCTTCTTTTGTAACTTTTTCTTCATCATTCAAATCAATGTGAACTGGGCTTGGTGGAATTTGGCTTTCTTCACTCTGAGTTTTGTCAAGAGTAGTGTCAGGCCATACCTCATCTATAACTTCAGTATGTTTGGAGCTTGTTGTATCACTCTCTTCTTTGTCCAATTCTATTGATGAGTCATCCTGTACATCTTTGATGATGATGTGTTCTTTCTCCAGGCTAGCTTCCTTAGTGGGCTTATAAAGTATCTTTCACCACTTTTTAATGTTGTCTTGATCTAGCTCAATTAGCTTCCCTCTAAGAAATTTGTATGCTCTCATTTTGGGTGAGAACTCCTTTTCATACTTTTTCATCATTTCACTTATCTCTTCCTTCTTTGAATCATAAGGCATAAGAGTAACAAGTACTCTTTCTCTTATCTCTTTTTCTTGGTGAAGTGAAAATGTCCATCTTGCAGACAATCTCTCTGTTAGTTCCTTGGGAATGTCATATTCTGAGAATTGAAGTGGAACATAATGGTGTTTGCAAATTTTAGCTATTGTAGCTTCTTCAATTTTGTTTTGATCCTCTGGATCAAATTTCAACCATTTCCTAATGTTAGGATCAGAGATAGATGGTGATTCTGAAATGTTTTCACATATTTCATCAATTGTCTTTGGAATCAAGGGTTCTTTCCCTTTTTGCACATCTATGTTAGCTTCATCCATAGATGAGTCTTCTAGATCTTCTCTAGTTCTATTTAGCTTCCTCCTTTTGATCTATTTTTCCTTTTGTGAGACAAGTTTCCTCTTATATGTTCTCACTTTTCCTTTCTTTAACAATGAAGGAGTTGCTTCCTTTGTAGTTTTTCTTCTTGTCCTTGAAGCAGTAGTTGTTCTTGATTTCTTGGGTGGAGGAGGAGGTGATGAATCTGACTATGTAGCCTATGTATCACTCTTTTCTGTATCTCCACCGATGGGTGACTGGCCCTTAGTTTCTTCCTCCTTTCCTTCTGTTTCCTCTTCACCTTCTTCTATAACTGCAAATTTCTTTGTTAAGTCCTTTACCATCTTGTTCTTCTTGTTTACAATTTTCTTAACAACAAGATCTGACTTGATTTTTGGTTTGGCCTTTTCATAAGTGCCAAATCTTGGTTTCTTTCTATCCACTGGTTCATTCAATAGTGCCTGGATGCACTTGTTAGCTTGTCCTATTTTGATCTCATAATCTAATGGCGACAACCAAGATTTTCTAGGCACTATTGGTTTGATATAGGTAAAATTAGTATCTACCATAAAATATATGTCATCCTTGTGTTCTTCTATCAAAATCTCAGGTATCCTAGTTCTAGCTTGCATATTTTCCTTAAATCCTTTGAAATACTCATTCATTAGGTCATCAAAATTAGTACCTAATGATTCTATGTGCTCACATATTTGTATGGTGACTAGTTTTCTTGTGTCACATACTACTTTTCCTATGGAAGGAAATTTTTCTTCAAAGTAAAAGAATATGCACATAATTAGAGAACCAAACTTACAAGTGTTTGTTCTTGAAGATCGTATGGTGTTCATATTCTCCTCAAGTTGAGTTAACAGTATTTCTGCAAGATCCATCTTCTTTCCTTCTTTGATGATCTTGTAGGTTGTGCTCATAGCAGTGCTTGCTATGCTATTCATTCTGCTGGTCTGAAAGATCTTATATCCTATCACACATGCACCAAACTTAAGTTCCTCATTGGTGATGGTGTTAACCTTGAGACCTCTTTTGTCTGATTTTTCACCTGTCAACTTTTCTACCTCCTTCAAGGATGGGTGCTTGTGACCTTTTCACTTTTCGGTTGTGGGATATCTAGTAACCACATGAATAACATCTTTTTTTATTCGTTTAGGCTCATTAAGCCATAATGTCTAGTTATGCATTCTGCTAAGAACTATCTGTATCCATTCCTTCTTAAAATCCCTAGGAAAGTGTAGTGCATTTGTTATTCCTTTAACTTCCAGATGTTTGTGCTCTTCTTTCAGGTTTCCAGTTTCATCACATAGTGCCTTGTAGGAATTGTCTAGGTCTAGATCTCCTAATTCTGAGATCTTGCAATGAATATAGGACCTTATGTCCTCTACCAGCAAAACCCTAGGTAGGATTCTGGAGAATGCTCTAGAATCATCGGGTTGCAATGTAATTTCTGGGGGCAACTTATATTTAGGTTCAACACAAGTACTGTTGCTGATAAGATTAATCATTTTCTTCTTATCCTCTTTCATTTTTGTTGTTCTTGAAGTAGATTCCATTGTATTTTGAAATGTAGGGATTTCTATAAATAAATAGTGCGGTCGGTGATTGTAGGTGCTTACTAAATTTTTGTGATCGCTCGTGAATCTTTTCAGTAGTGTTTGAATCTTGTTGAGGTCACACTTCAATCTCCTCTTCAATCGCTCTGCTTAGCTATGCTTTCTTGCTCAAAAATTGCGGGTGCAAAATGAGTTCTTCCATCGTGATTTTATAACTTTTGTGCCCTAAGTTATCATTAATACCCAACAACTCGTCGGTATACAAAGTGTAAGATATAAAATAGATGTTACCAAAATGTAAGATAATAAATTGAATGTTCTATCTTATGGAAATGTAAAGGGGGGATATTCAGATATGGAATTGAGATATGTTTATTAATAATATATAATGTATTAAGAATGATTGATTGATTATCTTGGAATGTAATGCATTGATGTGTAAATTGTCCTTTAAGTTGCCTAGAATGTATTAAATCCCTTAACTTTAATTGAATTGTATTGATTAAGTATTGCAATTTTGATTAAGGAGAAGATAAGATGTTCCTTTTTACCCTCAAATGCACAAATGGGAGATCTAAGTTGATCAACCCCAAGGGAGGGCTAATGCACAAATGATTCAACTATTTGGAAAGGAGAATAACAAAGGAGATACCTTAAATTATGTTAAATATATGTATAGAAATGATATACAACAGTAATTAAAGGAATGGGAGAAATGCACTAACCTTGAAATATTGCATATCAAAGAATGTTATTTTCTAAGGTCTATAGACTGTTTCTAGAAAAACTGACAGTTGATCCCGAACTGAAATGCAGAGACGAACAAAACCTAGAAATACTTTTCCGTTATGATATCATCTTATGAAAAATGTCGACCTTGACCCACAAATATCAACCCTGACCCAATAATGTCAACACTGACCTACATAGGTCAAACAGAAATTATGTTCGCGCCGTCCGAAAGAAAGCTGAAAAGGGTATCCAGATCTGGCCTCAAATCAACTATTCTATACCTGTATCTGCAAGAAAAAGAGGATTGTTTTTTTTGGGGGAGGGGTTTTCCTTGGTCAAACCCCAGTTTTGGAATTAACCTCAAATATATGTAATTGAAATTTCAGAAATGGACAAAGTAAATGCATAAATTAACCTTGCTTTAAAAAGTCCTTGTGGCAGATTTGAATCCTTGAATCCACAAGTATGCTTCAAAATGTAGAATGTAGAAATGTAGGATGTCTTCAATCTCTTGCTTGTAGATCTCCAACACCAAGTCTTGAATGGGTTCTTGAATTTGGAATAGGCTTGGAAGTAGGTGGATGGAGAGATCACCAAAAGGGCACCATGTAGCTTCAATCCTTCAATGGCCTCCAATGGATCTCCTTCATGAAAATGGATACTTGAATGGATGAATGCTTTCTTGAAATATTCCTTGAATCACACTTGATGATAGCTTGAGAATTCTTGATTAGAAGACTTCGTTCGCTTGATGATGGTTAGCCTTGTTAGAGAAAATGAGAGAGAAAACTTCCCTTTTATATGAAATTAGGGCACAATCTTCTAAGGAGGCCTACATAGGAGGATTAAATTCCCATTAAAAAGCCTTTACCCCTAGGAGAGGACCTATATTAAATATAATTTAGGAATCAACTCTTCAGAACCTGAAACAGCCGACCCGGAAGTGGGAAAAACCTTTTGCAAAGGCCAACCTCCAAAATCTGTGCAACCCTGGGATCTGAACCTTGGGTCAAGGTTGAGGTTGACCCTGACCTAGGTCAGGGTCAAGCTCAACATAGACCTAAAAGGTTGACCCTGACCCTGAAGCCCAGAATCACCAGTCTGTAGTCCAGAATGTAGAAATCAGGCTAAACAGGAGTGGAAAGAGTGACAGAATAGGGGGGAAGGCATGTCAAGATCAGGAACCCATTCAAGGCACTTTCCATGACCCCAAACCACTTACTCGGAAGGCTAAACACCTCTACAATGGAAGTGCTTCCATTTTCTGACTATAAATCTAGCCCCCACTTTAGCAAGAGTATGAGCTCAACACAAACTCTTGGTAAAGGAGAATATACAAAAAAGACAATCTTATTGAATCCCAAAATGGATAAAGAAACCCTCAAGCCCCCAAGGGACTTAACTCTTTATCAACTCTAAGATCTTGATAAGAGAGACATCACTTAGTTAAGTAGAGAGAGAAAACGGTGTGATTATCTCGCCCAATGAGAACTTATGTCTTATTGTGAATCACACAAAAAAGTGTAACTAGAAAGATGGAATTGAACTGCCTAGTGAATGTGGCTACTCACTAGTCAACCCATCAGGGAGATCTATTCTTAAAGGGATCAAATAATTGTAAATTGAAACTGGCAGGATCAAGAGATCCATGTAAATTAAACTGGAGGGATTAAGAGATCCTAAAAAGTAAAAATGTGTGACGATGCTTTAAGGATTAGTTTCTTTTAATCCATAAAGGGAAAAAATTTTATATCTTCAAAAGTATTTTGAATGTGCGTGTGTGCAAAAAGTGAGTAGAGTGTATGCCCCCACGTTAAAGTCATTGCTAACACTTTAACAATTTCAATGGTTTTAACGGAAACATCAACAACTCTATGGATTACGTTTCCACTGCGAGATGCCCCCAAAGGAAGACAAATCAAGGGAAATAAAACATAAACATACATAAGAACAAAAAAGGGATCTACCTAATGTGGGGTCAGTATGATCATAAGATAACATGTACATAGAAATATAATATTATTGCAAATGAATTGACATCATTCCCCAAAGAAAGTAGAACTACAATCAAAAAGGAGGAAAGAAACTTAAGAATTACAAAGAGGAATCTTTTTGGACCACAATATGGAGACCAAAAAGAATTAGTGCTACCATGTCATAGATCCAAGTAGATTGTACAAGGAAAATAGTTACAAACAATAGCACAAGTACAACATAACATGAAACAACATAAAGAAGAATGTAGATACATATAGAGGATTTGAACAACAGTTGCAATTCTATTATCGCCTTGCACCAACAAAGTAACAAGGGTCGTATAAAAGAATCTAACAAACATTTAGAAAAACACAATACGGGGAAGCACATTACAACATAAAAACACACAAAGGGCTACCATAAAGGATAAGCCAATCAAGTATGTTGTCAACCTTCCCCATCTTGGTTTATGTTATTTAGGGTAGGTGGGAAACTCGCAAGAGGGACTATATCCAATATAGTAGGAATGATAGCTAGTTCCAAACAAGGATCCTCTTGAGAATCACAATGCTCAATACTAGGTGTAATTGTTAATTGAGTTGAAATCATATGAGGTAAATCATTATCAAGATCAACGGTCTCATATTCATCACTAAGATCAATAGGATCATCGAGAGTGTCCTCCTCATCAAGGTTGATTGAAATAGGATCAAAGATGTGAATAGGATCATCATAATCATTTGTCTTAACATCATGAATATTAACATCCAATGCATCAGGCATAGGTTGATCGAAGGTAGGAAATGAGTTTCAAATCATAGAAGCACTGGCTCTAGCATTAGCTCTACACTTCTTACGATGTTCATTAGCAGATTTGTTATGTTTAACCTTATTTGGAACATGTTGAGAACTAGGAGGAATAACAACAGGTTCCTTCACAGGTTCTATAGGAGGATTCTCAATAGGTTGTAATTGAAGAGGAGTTTGATCAATTTTATTAGCAGCGATGGATAAAGGAGCTATTGCAAGAGTAGGCAAAAGACCACGGTTGGAATCAATCTAAGGCATACTTAACTCAGCAATTTTGCGATGTTTGTAAGCTTGATAGGAGTGAAAGAGATGATCAGGGAAAGAAGGACATGAATTAGGTAATGAGGGCCAAAGCAAATTGAGAGTAGCACAATCTCTAGGCCTAGAAGGTTGAAACAAACTATGATTAATCGTTTTGACTTCTCCATTATGAATGAACTTAAGACATTTATGAATGGGAGAAGCAATTGCATGCATAGCAGTTATCCAAGGTAAACCAAATTTGATTTGGAATTGATCAAAAGTAGGAATAATGATGAAGGTAGTATCTATAACTTTACCACAAAGTTCAACAAGTAAATTAATAGAACCAAGTGCAGGATAAAGAAAGCCATTACAAGTTTGGATCAATGCATCAGATGAATCATAAAAATCACATTGTAAGCCTTTCATAAAAATATTTTTCTCAATAATGACATTGATTAAGGATGTGGGATCAACTAGACAACCACAAGTAGGTACCTTAGCAATCCTGGCATAGATATAAAGGGGACCATTGGGAGCCTTAATTATTTCAGAATCATCAAAGGTAATTAAAAGTTCCCTAGGTCGCTTATATCCTTAGTTTGTTTTTGAGTTTTAGGTAGAATTGGAAGTTGAAGTGGAGGTGATGGGTCTTGATCAATAAGTTTAGATGGCACAACACTCTCCACATGATTAACAATGTTATTAAGATCATCCATCTTTGAATCAAAAACAATGTCTACCGAAGATGGTTGAGCTCTAGTATTAGTATCATGTGTAGGTAAAGTATTGGTATAGATTTGAAGGTTTTGATTAGGAGAAGAAACAGATTTATTCCCATTACCATCAAAATTATCAATAGACAGAGCTTTAGAGTCAATTAAGTCTTGAATCTTATGCTTTAGAGAGTAACATTTTTCAGTGTCATGGCCATTCTGGTGATGGTATTGGCAGAAAGCTTTAGAATCAAAGGATTTTGAAGCTATCGTGGTAGGAAGAAGAGGTCGAATAAGAGGCAAAGTAATCGTACTAGCACTTAAAAACCTACTCATTATAGAATGCAAAGTTTCAGAGAGAGGAGTAAACGTACGATTCATATGGAAAGTAGTGGATGTAGGAGCATTATTAGATGTAGCCGCAACTTGATCAGCAACCGTATTCGTCTGTTTATTAATCTTGACATAGTTGTTAGGTTTTTGAAACTTATTAGGATTAGGAGCATTTTCACCCTTATCAACTGGAACAGGATCCATTGGAGTGTTTCTCTCAAACTGACTCACTTGTAATTGATAATGGTGAAGTGCTACACATAATTGTTGAAAGGAGGTAAATTTAGTAAGAAGAATTTTATCCCTAATATCTTTTTATAAGTTTGAAATAAACATATGTTGAATATCAATATCAGGAACAGGATAAGAAATCTGAGCATGCAAATGCTTAAATCTACCAATAAAATCTATCAATTTTTCCTTAGTATTTTGTTTACAATGCATTAAAT
>MU226382.1:1912283-1924111 GCA_018584345.1 Thuja plicata
TATATATATATATATTTGTAAGCTCTACACACAATTATTTAATGAAAATCAAAATTTGGTTTATTACCTGATCTATGTGCTAGAATGCACGTCCAATGTCTGATAACTCAGAAGAGGGTAAGGACATTGAATCAGTGACGTTATCCATAACCATAGATGAGAATCTAGTCTAAAATCATAAAGGAGGTCTCTTCTCTGGAGGAGTATGATCAGCCGCACTGTGTCATGGAGCTGTAGGACGTATCAGAATGTCCTCCTATTTTGAAGTACCTTTTTGTGCATCTCCATGTTCCTGGCCACTAGCAGTGGAGGATCTCCCAACCACTCCTCAAATGACTGCAGGAATCTCACTTAGATTAACCCCATGCAATATAGAATACCTGTGATAAGCATCAAGGAGATCACTCACTAACATGGTGCTCATCATGTGCAAACGATCCTCAGGATCTCGTTTCATATCATCAGGCATGGGGAGTTATTAGCGGATGTAAGGATCATAAAAATATTTGACTAATAAAAAACTGGACTTGTACAAGATTGTATCATGTACCAGCCCATAAAATCAGATGACAACTGGTCAACCTGAGTCATGATGGAGGAAATGCTAGAGTACATATCTAGGAACACCTCCTTAGTCGCAGACTCTTCAGCTTCAGTCTGGACCTCCAAACCTTTTGGAAGAACCAAAAGATTTTGACCCACCAATACCCTCTTACTAGGGGGCTATGGTACATCAGGTCATTTGAACTTATGTGAAAATCTACCTCATTCTTGACCCATATGTCAAGAAAATTCTATGTAATCAACATCAATACCCTAAATGGAATTCTGCATACAATTGTTTGAAAACATAGAGTGACACCTCATCCTTTTGTGGCTACATATGATGGGTCGCTAGCCATCTAGGATATATGAAGGGGGCCATGAGGTCATCCTTACACTTTGTGACTAGGTAAGCTCTCATAACATTCTTCTCTAGGTAATCAAGTCCAAACATGCCCTTAACATTGGCCAAAGAAACATCCATGTAAATAGTCCTCCATGTAACTAACCCTGACACTGTACTAGCTAAGCTCTGATAAAATGTGTTAATGAAGGTGTCATCATAGGGGTTGTATGTATTAACCTTTTGAATCATGCTCATAAGCTCAGTGTGAATGGATGCCAATGGGGAGGACAACAGTATTTTGCAACGTCCTCTCTAGCGGTGTGCAATCTAGAAATAGTCCCCTTTCTATGATTCTCCCTACTCTAGGGAGTACCATGAGATGATTCCTATGAGGCATGGTCACTACCATGATGTATACAAGACTCTGAAGTATTGGATAGCATAATGTATAGATATGATAGATGATGCACCAATCTAGATAAAAATTGCAAGTGTGCACATTTACATTAAATAGAATAAACAAAATTGTATTCGTGTGTGTGTGTGTGTGTGTACAAACTATGTACATTCAAATCAGATCTAAGATTGAACATTAACCATATAAACATTATGAACCTCAAGTAAATTAAAAAATGATTTCATTGAACCCTAAGACATTCAAATCATCAAATGCACACTTAAATTTTGTAATACATACATTGAACAAAAAATATTAAAAACCTTGTAAATTAAAAGCAATTTAATTTCCCTAAGGCATTCAAATCATTACATAGTACATCTCCTTAAGATTTATTGAATCATTACATATTATTGATGAACTACAACCGATTGTATGTCAGAATTCATTTTGTTAATAGTCAACAGAGTTTTAGATATGATGATAGACATTAATTAGTTAATGTATTATCCTTGATGTCAACTTATATGAGTATCATGATGGTAACAGACATCTATTATGGATTGAAGATATAGAAAAACAAATTTTATGTGGTCATTAATTGAAGAGTTTTGTATACACTGAGTAATAGTGAACATTGAGTAAATACAGTGTATATCAAGCATAGTGATAATCGAGCTAGGGATCACCGAAACATCACAGTATTGACCGAGCAATTTAATCAAACCGAGGCTGACAAGAATGATGAGCTGAAAATTGATGATTATGAGGTAAATGATAAGGTATTTTATGATGATCAAATGGTTATGAAAATTTAAGGAAGATCAGATGATGAAGATTGAAACGAGTTTTTACCACAACTGCCAAGGAAGGTTTAAGCAACAAAACCAACGATGGAGATCAAGCAGAAAAATCTAAAGGAAGGAAATTAAATGAGATGTGATGTGTATATAAGAGAAAACATATTCTTTATGAAAGAGATGGTGCTATGATGCGCACACATGCAAATTTCATGCATGACTGATCAAACTAGTTAAATATAGAACTGAGCATTTTCTGCAGACATAACCGAGCGACAAAGGAAAGAGTATTAACTGAGAAGAATAGAGTATGAAGAATCAAATGAATTGAAGTGAAAAAATTGATCAGAGGTATTATGTACTTATCATAGATTTGAAAATCTACAAACAGAGTTGTATTTGAATGAGATCATTACTGTATAAGTTTAACCAATGTTACAAATAAATCTCTTAATCGAGTAGGACGTGAAAGTCTTTATTATGACATTCTAATGAATGTTGAGTGTTTTCTTGTTGACCCCATACTGAATGATTGGTCAAGAGAGAATTTTTAGTTTTAAATCCTCTACCCAGATCACATTTAACAATGTTCATTGTAACCTTTAACATGGTTGTCTCTTAATAGAGCTCACTTCAGAAGAGTGAAATAATTTGGGTTACCGGTCCCAGGTGCTTTTTCCCTTAGCAGGATTTCCACATTAAAAATCTATGTGTCAATGTGTATGATTGTTGTGGATTTTTATTTTTTCTTTACACATTAATTTATCTATTTTTATCAATAATCACACTATTTATTTACTACTACTCGGTAAATAACTATATGAATAAAGTTTGAAATTACAGTATACATTTCACTGAGTTGATTTATATGTTTGAAATTATGGTTATATACATCTGGTAGAATTTGGGACTGTATGATAAATGAGAACCAATTGATTCACCCCCCCTCTCATTTATTCTAACAATTGGTATCAAAGCATACAGTTCTTAGAAGGAAATTTTTAAAGGAGTTAAGCTAAAGATCACAAGATGTATAAGAGAGATGCACCGAAGCTAAACAAGGAGAACTTCTCAACATGGAAGAGAAGAATGAGACTATACCTATCAGTGATTGGAGATGACATAGAAATATACCTGGATAATGAGTTCATCCTACATACTCAACCTTTGACTGTTAATCAAATGAAAGAGAAACATGAACACAACATTATAATGGTAGAAATTTCTTCTTCACTTACTGATGCTGAATTTGAGGATAAAAAGACATGTACATCGGGCAAGAAGATGAGGGAGAAGATTATACTAGTTTATGGAGGAGATGCAAATGTATAAAGAGCTAAAGTTGAAAGTCTCCAAGTGAAATTTGATGACATGAGAATGAAAGAAGGAAATAACATAACACAATACAGTACCCAACTCAAGGAAGTTGTGAATGTTATTCGAGGAGCATGTGGAACTATTGGTGAAGACACTATTGTGAGTAATATTATTAGAACTTTATTGCCTATTTATTCTATAAGAGTCTCAAAAATACATTAAATGAGAGAAGCACCTAGAAATAACATTACTATTGATAGTCTTTTCGATAGACTGATTTCTTTTGAGCTGAACAATTTTGACAATAGTGTTGTACCTACTATGGAATCTGCATTGATGTCTACTTTCAAAATTAGTAAATCTAGTAGCAAACAGATGATTAGAAATAACAGTGACAGTGACAGTGATGATAAGGAACTTCATGAACTTGAAGAATTAATTGTTAGAAGATTGCACAAAGGAAAAGGGAGATATAAAGATAAACTACCTTTGATATGTTTTAATTGTAAAGAAATTGGACACTTTGTTGCCCGATGCTCTAACAGAAATAATGATGAAAGAAATGAAAGATCTAATGACAGAAAACATGACCGAGAATACAGAAGCAACCGACAATATGATAGAAGGAATAACCGAGATTACAAAGACAAAGGCAAGAAGGCTTGTTACATTTTTGAATATAAAGATAATGATACTGGTTCTAACACTAATGAATATATTGAGACAATATTTGTAGCTTTGAAATAAGATTCAGAAGAAGATGAAAGGTATGTTGAAACACCACTTAATTCTAAAGTTAGTAAGCATGGAATTTGGGTTATTGATAGTGGTTGTACACATCACATGATTGGAAATAAATGAAATTTTGAATTTCTTGAGCATTATGATGATGGGTCTATTAGAATGGCAAATGATACACCTTTTCAAGTGAAACGAAAAGGTACTATAATGCTAAAAAATCAAATCAAATGTGAGAATGCATATTGGGTGAAATAACTTAATTATAATTTGTTGAGTGTTTCATAGTTGAATAACACAGGTCACCGTGTTGCATTTGAAAAAAAAAAATCTAGAATCTATGATGGAACAAGAAAGTTGATCAGCACTGGTGAACAATGAAAAGGTAACCTATTCTATCTTGACACTGCTGAAACTAATTGCTTAATGGCTAAGAATGAAGATGTATGGTTGTGGCATAAAAGGCTTTGTCATGTAAATTGTGACAACATGGTTAAGATTAGTAAGAAAAGAAAATTTATAGGCTTACCGAGCTTATCTAAACCTGACCATGTAATGTGCAAGAATTGTCAAATGGGAAAAATGTCAAAATCTATTTTTAAGAGTAAGAATTTTTCATCTAATGATATTTTTGAGATAGTTCATACAGACCTATGTGGACCAATGAGAACACAGAGTTATTATGGGGATGGATACTTTATTTTATTTGTTGATGACTACTCTAGAATACTGACTGTCATGTTCCTAAAAGAAAAATCTAAAGCATTTAAGATGTTCAAATGAAACAAAACTAAAGTGGAAAAAGAAAGTGGTAGAGAACTAAAGTGTTTGAGAACTGATAGAGGAGGTGAATTAATTTCTGATGAGTTCACTAAATTTTGTAATGAGTATGGAATTAAGAGATAGGTTTCTGCACCGAGGACACCACAACAGAATGGGATTACTAAAAGGAGAAATAGATCAATTGTGGATTGTGCTAGAACACTGTTGATTGAAAAGAATGTTGCACAAACATACTGGAGAGAAGCTATCAATACTGTTGTATACACACTAAACTATGTACAACTGAAGAAAGATACAAATAAGACACCTTATGAGTTATGATATGGTTATACACCTAATGTGATCTATTTTAGAATATTTGGAAGTCTTTATATTCTGAAAGATGATAGAAATGGAAAATTTGATTCAAAAAGTGATGAAGGAATATTTCTTGGATATTCTACTAAGAGCAAAGCTTGTAAATGTTTGAACAGGACTTCTAACAAGATCAAGTGAAAATGTAAGAGTTGATGAATTTGCTGAGAAGAATGATGAGGAAAGCACAAAAGAACCAGAAGATTACAATAGATTTGTCTACATTGAAGAACCAGACACTTTTCCCACACATATACCTAATGTTACTGTGCAATAGGGTAATGTTACCAAGCAATAGGAGGCACCAACCCAGAATCAAGAAAATATTGCAACTGAAGATCATGATCAAGATCAAAATGAACCTATTGGAGAACAAAGAATTGAACCTGTACTTGTAAAATATGTAAGAAGACATCATCCACAAAATCATATTATTGGAGATAAAAGAGTTGGTATGATGACACGAAGTAAGTTGAAAGATAACACATGTTTGATTTGTGAATTTGAACCTAAAATGTTAGAGATGCACTTGAAAATGAAGAATGGATTATTGCAATGAATGAGGAAATTGAGCAGCTAAAGAAAAACAAAACATAGAAATTAGTACCAAGATCGAGTGATAAGAATGTCATTGGCACTTATGTAAGTGTTCCAATGGGTTTTCTTGCACAATCTACTAAGAAGATCTTCTTTGTCTTCTTCAAGGATCCTAATCTCCTCTAGGTCCTAGTCTTAGATCATTAACTAAGTCCTAATATTACTCTCCTCTAAGAGTCTCCACTTGTGCTTCACCCTTTGAAAGACTAACACCCTATGATTACTTCACTTCTCCACTTCTCCTACTCACACTTAGAAGAGTCTAAATGCCAATTTTCACTCTAACATTCTTGATTCATTTGTAGGGGTGTCCATAAACATGTAGACATCACATTTCATCAATTTGGAATCCATCTTGAGGGATCTCTTCACTCTTTGCAATCAAGTTCACACTTTTGGCTTAAGGAGGCCTAATTCCTTGTAGCCTTTTCCAGGGTGTTTTTCCCAATTAACTTCAAAATTTTCCAAAGAAATTGAAAATCTAAGGCCATATCCAGATACCCTTTATCACCTTATAAGACATTTTTAGGTTTTAGGTTCAGAAACCCTCCGTACATAGGGTTCATACAAACTAGGTCTTATAGGGCTAATAGGCCTAAAAACTAAGATAGTCTACAACTTTAAGAAAAACTCATCCAAAAATTGTCTTCACTGATTGGCATGAACTTGACCAACCTAGCATGTCAAGGTAACACTAAACCCTAATTGTACATGTACTTGGACCGTACTTTTCCTTCTTCCCCTGCTCATGAAAGCTCATTGTTTCTCCTCCAAACCTCTAACCAGACAGTACATGCTCGCCTAGGGCTTGGTCCTAAAAATAGCTACTTGCCTTTCCCTAACTCCTAACTCTACAAATATGTACACTACTGACTCCCCTAACATTTCCATCTACCCTTGGAAGTTTCCCATGGTTATATTTCATGGGGGAGTCATAACTAGACTGACTGGTCAGGACAGGACCAGTGAACTACCTAAACACAAAACAATTTAAACTAGACCTTAAACTACCTCAAAGAAACTTGGTTACTGAATAAGAAACATTCCAAACACTCCTAAGAATAAAAAACAACCATTATTTTGAATATTTCAATACATAAAGTATGACTGTCACAAGGAAATGCTTAGGATTTCTGGAAACACAAAATTGCAGACTGTATTGCTCTTCTCAAAATGTTACAATCAATCCACTCACTTCATGATTCAAGTCTCTCATACACTAGATTCCTTCTTCCACCATTGTAGGGCCTTGTTGGTCAATTTCCCACTCCTAGTTTCAAGGAGAATTCGATGTAGTTCCATATTGCATGCAACATTTGCAATTATTGCAAATGTTGTCATGACAACAAAATAGCAACTTTTGGCATCTTGTCAATTATACCGCCTCCCTACATTTTTAGGACCTCTATCCTCTTCTATTCAAGGATCCAAGATCATTTAAGACCCTATGGAATCTCTATGTCCACATTTAAGTGATTTGGACACATTCAAGACTCCAATCCATCAACTAACAACTAAGCCTAAGAATTTGAAAACTATAAACAATGGCTATTGATGTGACCTTAGTCCTAATGAATAACTCACTTAGCCTACATTGCTAAGACCTCCTAAGGTCAAAATACAACTATCCTATCTTGACTTGGCTAATGTCAAGTACAAGCCAAAATGAACAAACATGGAGGCTAGCCTAGGTGCTCCTGCACCATCCTCCCCAAAACAAAAAGATCAATCCACCCTTGGATTGATGATGCTTGGATCAATACCTAGCTTCTTGAACTCTGATTATTTGACCCATACTACATCTGCATTTGTTTGATCATGTCTTTTGATAAAGTACTCTTTATACTCTTTTGTTCTAGTCCTCTTGTAGATTCTTGTATCCAGTATGTTGTCAGCTCCTGTGACTGTATCAGATGGTAATTGTAGCTCCCCACATCTTTGATTACTTCTTGAAGACTTTGATCCAACTCTTTCTTTGGTCCTTTGTAGTGGACTAAGTCTGCAATGTTGAAGATAGGTGAAAGTCCATTGTCTTCCAGGAGTTCAACTTTGAATGCATTATCACCATACTTAGCCATGATAGGACAAGGGCATATCCTTCTCATCTGCAACTTGTGAGGGAATCCCTTATGCAATCTTGATTTATTGAGATGTACCATCACCATGTCACCCACATTAAACTCAATTGTTCTCTTACTTTCATCAACCTTTGCCTTATGTTTCAAGGTGTTCTCTGTTAAGGTTTTCCGGACTGTATCATGTATCTCTTGCATGGCTTGAGAAAAATCATCTGCATATCCACTTGCTTTCACTCCATCCTTAAATTCTCTCAACTCATAGACTCCTCTAGGATTTAATCCATACACCACCTCAAAGGGGCTCTTCCCTGTTGACCTATTGATGGTGTCATTGTAGGCATACTCAGCCTATCCAATCAATTGATCCCATTATTTTCTGTACTCCTCTGTCAAGTACCTTAGTAGATTTCCAAGGCTACTATTCACCACTTCATTCTTTCCATCAGTTTGAGGATGGTAGGCAGATCCAAAGGATAAATTAGTGCCTAGTCTTTGCCAAAGAGTCTTCCAAAAATGACTCATAAATTTGGTGTCTCTATCAGACACAATGCTTTTAGGTAACCCATGGATTCTTATTATCTCTTTGAAGAATAGAGATGCTATTTGGTTGGCATCATTAGTGGTCTTGCATGGCACAAAGTGAGCCATTTTATTAAACCTATCCACAACTACATACACACTATCCATACCCTGTCTTGTTTTGGGTAACCCAACTACAAAATCCATGCTCAAGCAATCCCATGGTCTAGTAGGAATAGGTAGGGGCTGATAAAGGCCAGAATTTGATGAAGTACCCTTGGCTCTTTGACACACTATACAACTCTCCACATACCTTTTGACATCAATATTCATCCTCGGCCAATAGTAGAACCTTTGAACTAGTTCTTGTGTCTTTGTGATCCCAAAGTGACCACTCAATGCACCATTGTGCTTCTCTTGAATCATATTCTCCCTAATGGAACCTCTAGGGACACATAGCTTATTTCCTTTAAACAAAAGGTTACTTTCCAAAGTATATTCAGCATACTCACTATGGAAATGGTTCTTGTATTCAGCACATACCTTGTAAATGTTTGCACAGTCCTCATCTTCAGCATATAGATCCTTGAAGTGGTCTATTCCCATGCTCTTCAACTGAATCTCTTGGATGTTAAGAGCTCTTCTTGATAATGCATCGGCAACTTTGTTGAAGACACCTTTCTTATGTTTGATGTTAAAGGTGTAAGCTTGTAGGCACTCAACCCACTTCATGTGCTTGTGGCTCAGCTTCTCTTGAGAATTCAAGAAACTTAAGGCTTGATTATCTGAATAAAAAATGAACTCCTTGGGAAGCAAGTAGTGCCTCCACTTTCTTAAGGCTTGAACCAATGCATACAACTCAAGGTCATAATAATAACAATTCTTCTTTGCTTCACTCAACTTCTCAGAGTGAAATGCTACTGGTCTACCCTCTTGGCTTAGGACAGCCCCAATAGCTATGTTGCTTGCATCACATTCAATTGTAAAAATATTCTCAAAGCTTGGCAAGACTAACACCAGTTGGGTAGCAATCTTTTCCTTCAAAAACTCAAAGCTCTTGTTGGCTTGTTCATTCCACATGAACTTGGTCTTCATTCCTCCTTTGATTGTGTCCAACATAGGAGCACAAATAGCACTAAATTGTCCTATGAACTTCCTATAATACTAAGCAAGGCCATGAAAAATCCTTACCTCTATTGTTGTCCTTGGAGTAGGCCAATTCATGATGGCTTCTACCTTACTCTTGTCCATTTTTAGATTACCATGAGATAGAACAAATCCTAGGTACTCTAGCTCAGTTTTGATGAACTCACATTTCTCCAAGTTAATCATGAGTTTCTCTTCATGTAGGTTCTTGAGTACTAATTCCACATGCTTGAGGTGTTCCTCTCTTGTCTTACTAAAGATGAGTATATCATCCAAGTATACCACTACAAACTTGCCAATTTGGTCTTTAATTACTTCATTCATCAACCTCATAAAGGTTGATGGAGCATTTGATAAGCCAAATGGCATGACTAGCCATTCATATATTCCTTCAGTGGTCTTGAAGGTTGTCTTCCACTCATCTCCTTCATTCACTCTTATCTGGTGATAGCCACTTTTTAAATCTATCTTGCTGAAGTACCTTGTACCTCCTATACAATCCATCAAGTCTTCAATCCTAGGGATAGGGAACCTATATCTGATAGTGATCCTATTAATAGCTTTGGAGTTAGTACATAATCTCCAAGTACCTCCTTTCTTAGGGGCTAGGACTGTGGGTACAGCACAAGGACTAATACTCTTCCTTATAAGACCTTGTTCTAGTAACTCTTTAATTTTCCTAGCTATTTCCTCATTATGTTGAGGTGTCATCTTGTAGGCTTCCTTATTGGGTAGGGTAGCTCTAGGAATAAGGTCAATCTTATGGCTTATGGGTCTTATAGGGGGTAAGGTTGATGGTTGTCCATCACTTACAATGCCTTCATACTTCTACAACATTTCTTGTATCTCTTGTGGCAGCTCTGTCCTCTTTACCATTTTGTCTTCCTCTTCTTTGGGATTCAACACTAGAGAAAAACAAACTCCTTCTCCTTCTTCAATGGCCTCCAAGAACTCTTTCTCATTCACCATTAGTACATTAGGACCAGTTGTCTTCACTTCTACATCTTCTAACAATGACTGAATTTTGAAAGTCATGTTATCCTTCTTGAAAGTATAGGAGTTCTTCACTCCATCATGGGTAGCTTGGCGGTCAAATTGCCATGGCCTTCCTAGGAGCAAGTGACATGCATCCATGGGAAGTACATCACATAGTACCTTTTCCTTATATCTCCCTATAGAGAACTCTACCCATGCTTGCTCATTCACTAAGACATGTTGTCCCTTATTGAGCCATGTTACCTTGTAAGGATGGGTATGAGGTATCCTTGTCATGCCTAACTTGTTAACTACTTCCTCTAATACAATATTATCAGTAGACCCTAAGTCTATGATAACCCTACATAATTTACCCATCACCTTACATTTGATTCTAAACAAAGACCTCCTTTGGCTTGGCTCCTCCTTGATTGGCTCCTTGATCAATGTTCTCCTCATCATGAGGTTCTCACCTTCCTTTGAGTTTAATGACACCTCAAGGTGTTTATCAGCTGTACTTGTGTCTTCTTAGACCAAATTAGTCATCTTGTTACCTCCTTGAGAAGTACTACTCTTCTCTTGACACCTATAGGCTGGGTGTCCCATTTAGTTACAATCGTAACATTTCATATTGGCAAAGTAATTGCCTCTTCCTTGTCCACCACTTCTACCTCTGAAATTGGAGTTCCTTCCTCTACCACCTCTACTATAACTTTCTTCTTACTACTCATTGTATTTGACTTCTCCTTGTGTCCTTGATTCTGAACTCCTTCCACCATATCCACCTCTTTGTCCTCTACTATCTCTTCCTCTACCTCTTCCTTTACAACTTTGTTATTTCTTCCTCTTGCCTTTTTCCTCTATCTTCAAGGCCATTTGATAGCATTAGCGGATGGTTTTGAAGTTCACTAGACTCATTTCTTCTTGAATATACCATTTAAGTCCATTCAAATACCTAGCTAGCTTGATGCTTTCATCTTCAACCACTTGTGACCATAGGCACAACTTTTGGAACTCCTCAGTGTAGTTTTGGACATCTAAGTCTTTTTTTCTGAGATTATGTCTCCTTCTATGTAGCTGCACTTCATAATCATTAGGCAAATAGGTATGCTTCATCTTAGTCACCATGCCCTTCCATGTGGCTATAGGACTCTTTCCTTCCTTCTCTCTTTCAGTTTGAACAAACTTCCACCATGTGAGAGCTGAACCTCTCAATCTTGACTTGGCCACATTCA
>MU226382.1:1946395-1973762 GCA_018584345.1 Thuja plicata
AAATAATTAATAAATAGGGGAATAATGTTTAAATAAGATTTAAACATTTTTGGGAGGGATTTCTTAATTAAATATTTTTAATTAAGATAAAGGGATTTAATGACATAAAAATAAATTAATTAATTAAGTAACTAATTAATTAATAAATGATGATGTCATCAGGGGTTTTTCAGAAAATAAAAAATACTTTATTTTCTAAAGGATTTTTAGGTGTCTACAATGGCAACAAAGGAATGTGGCCAAGTTACTCAAAATTGACTAACACCCAAAAAACTGTATATTCTCTTCTCTTAACATATACTATATATTTCCTTGCATATATATAAACTATTCTTCATACATACATTACTCCCCCTTTGACATTAATGAAAAAGGTGTCAAAATTGTAAGTCTCTAGATACTTACTCCATGTATACATCTAGATATGTTATCTACAGATTCTTCATCTCTTGCTGCCAGAATGCCTTTAGTGCATCAATTGTTTGTAGATGGGTGCATAGGGCATATGTGAGTTTTTCCATGTTTGTCAAATCTAAGATGGGTCCTTGATCATAGGTAGCAATGGTTACATCAATCTGTTTAATGTTCTCATCCAGAACTACTAATGAGGGCGCTAGTGCATTTCTCAGTTGAGTTTGTCTGATTCTTATCTTATTGATCTCAAACTTTGCCTTTTCAATCGTGTCCAACTGACCTTGATAGATATTGTTGCAGATGTTCATGTCTTGCGTGGATGTTTCAACTGATTTTCTAACACTGTCAACCAAGATGTCAGCTTCTTCAATCTTTTTGATGTGCTCTAAGGTGAATTTCACTCTGTCCATATAGTTTGCTATAACCTTTCTGCCTTTTGATGCCAATTCTTTCAACATTGTCTGACCAATCTTTAATGAATTTAAATCTAAATAAAAATTCTTTGTTAGTTCATTCAATCTTTCCTTTTTATATTCATCTTCTACAATTCTAGTAGCTGAGACTACTAGGCTTGTAAAGTGTGCTTTGAAGCTTGTTAGGATGTTTTCTACATCATCAACTGGCTGAATTTTAGCCACTTTCTTGTCTGCGGGCACTAGGTCATTCATAATGTTCACTAATTCCAAGAAGAGAGGGTTCCTCATAACTTGTTTCTCTTTGGCTTTTTCCATGGCTATGACACTAATTTTTATCAAGTCTTCTTCTCCCCATGCATCTAGACTTGCTGAGTCAGGAGTTAAACTTGACAACAATGAGTTTGATGGTTGAATGGATGGTGTGAATATGGTATTCTGACTAGTATCCATGCATTCAATTTTTACTAGGATCTCCATTACTGGTGTCTCATTATTTTGATTATCTTCCTCTTTATTCAAGTCTATTGAATCTTTAGAGGGAACTTTATCTTGTTGCAAAGATGTGTCATCAGTGCACACCTCCTTTGTCTCCTCAGTGCTAAATGCTTTTTCAACTTTGTCCATATCACTGTCCGAGGCGGTCATGGATATTTTGATATCATCAATCACTATAGTATCTCCTGAATCTTTTGTTGTATCAGAGCCTATTGAAACTGAGGGTACTGAAACCTATGGACCTGTCTTAGGTGCATTCTGAATCACTAGTTCTATAACCTGTTTGGGAGGAACTGGAGTTACCTTTGTTGTAGGCGTCGTTGATGGATACATATGTCTATCTAGAAATACCCGCTCAAATGCTTTCTGAGTCTCTTCACCAACCAGATCATACTCCTTATTCATGATATGGAGAGCTCTTGTTTTGGTTCTTAGGTGCGGCTTTACTAAGTCCAATAAAATGGCTTTCTCATCAAGCGAACATACTGGAAGAAGACTATCTAATGTTTCTTCTCTTATCCTCATATCCTCTTCAATTGCTTGCCTCTTTAATATATCAAGTATGTTCCATACCTTGTCTGGTATGACTATTTTGAGCTCTAATACTATCCTTTTGAACTTAATAATTTGAGAGATGATCATAGAATCAATCTCTGATTTGTCTATCTCTTGATATTTGTCATATACATTCTTGAGAGATTCTCGTCTTCCGTCATTAACAATTCTATTCTTTAGAACAGTTAGACTAGGTCTAAATCCTACCTCAGGAGGGGTTTGTGTGTTCTTTACCTTGCTCCTTGTGGTCCTTGAGGATGGATGACTTGTAGGAACTTGTTTCTTCCTTATGGCTAATGTACTAGGTACAAAAGGTGGAGAAGATTCTAGATCAATGGTGATTGATGGCGCAGATGTATCTTCATTTGATTTATTCTTCTTCTTCTTAGGAATATCATCAGACTTTTCAATTTTTACTTCTGTGTGAGTCTTCTCAAGTTCTTTGGCTATCTTAGCTTCCCTAGCTCTGTCTAGGTCTTCTTGTGTAACACCATGAAATTTTAAGATATTTGAGGTAATCCTTGATGCCTTCCTTTTGTTGTCAGCACTGTATAAGACAAAATCAACTAGATTTGTCTTTTCTCTGTAAGTACCCCATCTAGGTTCATTGGGATCCTTGGGTGCAAATAGGAGGACTTGTGCATAACCTTCCAAAATATTTTCTTCAACTTCATAACTGAGAGGGTGAATCCATTTTGTTCTAGGATCAACTACCTCCATGCAAGTACAATCAGTTTCCACCATGAAGCATATGGTGTCTTTGTATTTCTCAACTATCTTCTCAGCTATCTTGAACCTTTTCTGCATCTTGATCCTGAATGTTTTGATATCCATATCCATAGTATCTTTTGCACTACTCTCTAATGTAGCCTTTAGTGATATCTGAGACATAGTAGGTTTACTCCTATCTAGGTAAAGATTTGCAACTTTACCAACAATGTGGAAGTACAGGTAGATGATCAAAGAGCCAAACCTAACTATCTTGCTCTTGTCATGCTTAATATCCTTGATGTTTTCAATCAACTATGCACGCAATAGTTCACAGAGATTGTACTGAGTGTTATCTCTTACTATCCTTATTGCTGCCAGAACTGTTGCTTTTGACACACTATTTAACCTGCTTTCTTGCTGAAACTTATATCCAAGTATCATAGTGAGTAATTTGATGTCATTCTCCTTAATAGGATCGACAGTCATACTGCACCTATCACTTCTAGATAAGAAAACTTGTTCAACCTGATTCTTAACATCCTTGCCAGTAGGAAGAACTGGTCCAGTCTTAGGAAGTCCAGTCAATTCATGGATTTGGTCTGCAGTGATGCAGACAGGAACCTCACCAATCTAGTATAGGTCATCATGTATCATGCTCAGTAATATTTTCACTCATTCTGACTCATAGAACTTGTGCGCGTTAGAATACTCAAAGATAGGGTTATCAGTGAGATGCGTGTATTCATCCTTGAATGAATAGTTTGGTTTCATCATTGAACCCATAAGAGTTTCTACATTGTTATCTCCAACTGTTTCCTTCTTGCAATATATATACATGTGAATGTCTTCTACATGCATGACTCCAAGCGGAGTCTTAGAAAACGCTCCCTCTACATCATCTAGTATGGATTTGAAAGGATGCTTCTTAAAGAAAAATCTCTTCCTTTCAGCAATGTCAAATACAACTGGGGTTGCCATACTTACTTGCAACTTGGATAAATAGGGTTTCACGGAAATTCAAAATGACATGACTGCTAGGGTTCCATTTCAACTTGTAATCTGTTCACCAACTGATCAAATTGATACCTTTGAATGTTTTTATGCTTAGTGCTCCTATGCTCTCTGTAGGTTTTATGATCTTAGATGTAAACAATGAGAGTAATCAATCAATCCACTGATTTATATAAATTTTTTCTACATTTAATGTCGTAAGTGCTTTTACTGAGACTTTCAAACTTTATTCAGAATGAAGTATAGACAATGCATGAATGAATACTGCATTCTTTTGTTATCACTGACATGAATCCAAAGGTGCATACTCAGAGGTGAGTATACCATCCACGTAGGGGTTCAGAGCTAGAATAGCTCCCCCTAAGACCATGAGGGTCAACTATTCAGAAGTAGAAGGTGTGTCCATCGAGGATGCATCTACTACCTTTTTCTCTTCATTATCCTTCTTTACTTCAACCCATATTTTATCTGAGTTAGCTTTAGCTTCCACAAACTTAACTTCTCCTGATTCTTCAAACAGAGACTTTTTAGGATTCTCTTGTCCTTGTGTTCTTGACCTGCGAAATCTTGAGATGTGTCCAGCTTTTCCACATGAGTGACAAATGATAGGAGGTTTGATGTTGTTATTCATCATGCTACACTACTTAGTTGTGTGTCCATTGTAATTACATATCTAGCATGTAATATTCTGCAAGTTTCTTTGAGGTCAATTTATCTGATTGTATTGAATCTGATTCCTTTGGTTCAGTTGTGACTGATTTCTTTAATTTTTCTTGCAATGAATAGCCCTATGACCAAACTTATTACAGGAGTAACAGTAACCATTGAAGGATCTTACATCCTTACAATCTCTTTCCAAGTGACCATGCTTGTTACAGGCATAGCAAGTACGGTTGATTTCCTTGTGCTTATCTTTTGGTGGTTCTGCTTTAGACTCTTCATGATTCTCAGTTTTCTTTTCTTCTGTAGATTTTGTCTGAGATTTCTTTCTTTCTTATAATGAATTGATCTCAATTTGAGCTATATTGTATGCCAGTGGTGTCACCTTTTAGCTTTTGTGCATAAAGTTGTGATTGAATTAAATCAGAACTTGTGTGAATTTTATCAATCTTGTCTTTTGCTTCTGATAATTCAGATTCAATCTTATTCTTGATGTTTTCCAATTCCATGATTTTCATATTGGCTTGCATGAGTTCTTCATCTAACTGTTTATTTTCTTTGTTCTTCTCTTCAATAGTTGTTAGGCTATCAGTTAACTGGTCATTCAAATCTTCTATCTTATCCTTTAGAGATAAGTTTTATTCATTCAGTTTCTTAACTATTTTACCCAAATCATTTGTAGAGCAATCTTTCAAATCTTTTCTTAACTTTTTGATAAGCATTTGTCAGCCGTCAACTTTTAGTTTAAGTTCCTCATTTTCTTTCTTAGATCTGTCTAGATCTTCAAGGGTAGCTTCAAGATTCTTTTTCAAATGTTTTATTTCTGCTGAGTCCATGATCTCCTCAAGTGGTTAAACTTTCTTACAGAGGACCAGAGCTCTGATACCAATTGTTGGAAACACTGAGAGGGGGGTGAATCAGTGTTTCGCAAATTATTCAATTTCAGCAGCTTTAAACATAAATCAATTATATATCACTTGAAGCTTAACACAAGATCACATAAAACATAATATGATTACGGGGAAACCTTGATTAGAGGAAAACCCCAGTGGGAATTAGTATCCATAAATATTGCACTAGTATAATGAACCTGTTAAAGTTCCTTTGCCCTATTAATTGCAGTCTTTACAATGCAAGTACAATGACCTGGTTAAAGGCCTTACCCTATTAGGAGTCTTTTACAAAAAACCCTGTTAGGGGTGAGGACTCACTGTCCAAGAGCTCACTACTCAATGAGAAAGAAGGATACAACCTCCTGAGAATAGATATGCTCTATATCCAAAAGTGAACTGTTGTATACTTCAGCCGGACAGTGTTGTCTGGCTATTTTATCTTTCAGTGATACTTCAACATCTAAACATAGGAAATCCCATGATTCTTTTGAGATGCTCTAACCACGAACTCAGTCACACTTGGTGTCCAATCTATAGTAGGTCCATATGTGATACTCTTATTTTCTTTAACAACTCACATAAAAGTGATCTTGGATGACCACGAACTTCACATACAAATGGTTTCAGATGACCATTAAGTATCAAAAGAAAGTATTAAACTAGCTGACCACAAACTCTGCACACAAGTGACTTCTTTCACTACTACAACAATCAAAACCAACGATATCCTCTTTCCTCTTTAAATTTGCAGCTTCACTTAGATTTTCATAACTTGATGAGTTCATAACTTAATAGCAATGAAATAAAAACAAAAACAACTCATATCCTCTGACTCTCATCCAAACATCACCAACCTCTTTGAACTTATCCTCCAATTTGTCTATGTCAGGTAATTTGGACTTCAAACGTCTCAAACTTGGTCCTGGAACTTGCATTTGATCCACTAAATCTTGGCTTAATTTCTTGGGAGGAAGATCATCAGTTGTCTTCTATTTCTTTCCTTTTTCTTTTGAGCACTCTGGGGTTTTTCTCTTGCTAGATGATGTGGAAACCTCCATTTTTCTACAATTTCTTTTCGTCTCTATTCTTCTTCTTTGTCTGGATTTATTTATAGCTTCTTTCACTCAATTGAAATGTAATTAGTGATATAATTGTTAGAGTAATAGTCTATCGGGGTTACTAATTTAAATCATTATGATCTAATTAGTAACTTCCCTATTCACTCTAGTTTGCTTAAGCTAATCTTAGGTAGTTTCTATTTCTGTTAGTTTCCCTTTTTAGGGTTTCGGCATCCTTTATAAGGATTGTCCGCTTTGTAATTCTTAAGGAGATTGTATTATTTTAATCATTGCTAATAGAAGCTTATTTCTGTCACAATGCTTTTTCAGTCTCTGGCCTATCGGCCGCCCTAGCTTTCTCTTTCTATCTTCTTCTTCTGTGTAACAGCTTTGCATGTAGGTGTTTCTTGGGTAGATTGATGTTCATCAATCTCAACAATAATGAATTCCTTCGTGTTGCCTCAAGATCTTCCAATGCAGACATTTAATGTTGACCAATCTTGATATTTGAAATGATTTGACAATGGGTTCTTATCTTGTTAGGTCATACAGCTGAGAATTTGATTTTGGCGCCATCGCCATAACCCTAACTGTCATGTTCCATTATTGACATAAGATATTCTGACCTCTCCATATTGTTACTCTCATTATGGATATATACAATCCTGATACCCTCATCGGGTATCGGAAAAACTTGATATCGTTCATTGTGACCGAATCTATTACTGCCATGATTAGTATAATATTTTCTGATCATTTCGTTGGTGACCAAGATAGCATCTCTCAAGCTTCTCCACTTTCTTTTGCTATGCCGATCACATACTTTGTCACCACATGGTTTACCAATGTTGTTCATCGGTGATTGGCATAGCACTTTTCCTTCTCACCTGATGCTATATATATTCTGATGGATTCTTTCAGCAACACAAATACTGATTAGGCCATTGGGTATCGGCATATCCTGCAACCATTCATCCTGATTACTTTCACTGCACTGATAAGGCGATCAATTTATCTTCATCCAATAATGCTAATACTTTATTGATCATGCCCATTCGGTAAACAATACACCAATAGTATCATTGGGTATCGACAAGACAAAGATTAATTCACACCAATGATATTCTCTATGCTGATGAAATTATCGATATAACACATACCGACTATACTATCACTTCTCACATCACTCATCGACCAATGTTGCCCCGATACTGCTAATTTGATCTTCTTTTGCGTGACCAGATGCTGACATTGGATCAAATGGATTACATCATATCTAGATTACTTGATAGACCCTTGTGCCACCATTTGGATATTTTCAAGTGTTATTTGATGGTCTTGCACTTGCCAAATCTTGTCATCCTGCATGCAAACAACCACAGTAACTATTATCATAGACAAACTTGTGAAGAAGATAAATAATTTTGTTAGAAAATTAGGTGTCAAAAGTGGCTCTCTCTGGGGGATGTATGCTCCTAGTGAGCATAGAGAGATCTCAACTATCTTTGGAAAAGCAGACCAAAACAAAAAAAAAAAACATAACATAGTAATTTAAAATACAAATTTAGAAATACTCCATGTTTAAGAGAAAAAATGGATTCAAATATTGAGAATGTGTTGGGAAAGCTTTGAATTTTTCATGTTTTCCTTTATCCTAGTCTTTGGCGTTCCATTCCAACACCCAATCTCCCTTCTGATCATTCCTCTCCTTGGCCATTTTATCATGCAAATATTTCACTTGTAGCTTCTTTCTAGCATTTTGGCTTTGTGTATTTCTTCTAATTTCATCTAATTCTGCCAGCTGATTCATCCTGTCCTCCATGAAATTTATGCCCTCTAACAGTTCCTCCCTGATAAATTTATATACTGTAAGTAGGTTGTTTAAAGTTAATCTAGCTTGTTTCCCCTAGACCAATTCGCAAGGAGCAAACCACGTTGAGTTCTTGATTGTTACTCTATCTGCCCAAAGTGCCCAAATCAATTTGGAGTCACATGTCCTTTTGTTGTTGCTTAACATTCTCTTTATGATTTTCATTATATTCTTGTTACTTGAATCTTCTTGACCATTTCCTTGTGGATGGTAAGGGGAAGAGTATGAAAAACTAATACCATAAGTATTTCAAAAGTCAGACAACTCCTTTGATCTAAAACACATATTATCACAAACAATTTTGCAAGGAACACCAAACGTTGTTAGTATATTCTATGTTAGGAATTTTACCCCCACCTTGCTCCTTGCTTGTCTAGAAGGTATGGCCTCAACCCATATATTGAAGTAATCTGTTGCAACTAAAATCCATTTGTGTCCTACACTGGAAGCATCAACAATTTCACCAATGAAATCTATCCCCCACATTTGAAATGGCTCCTCAGTGGATAAAGGTTTAAGGGGCAATGCACCATCATATTTTAGTTTCCCTGAAAACTTTTGACATGCCTCACATTTTTTAACATATGTAAGAAAATCTTTAAACACATGTGGCCAATAATACCCAACATGTAATATCTTATAAACAATGGTTCTTGCTGAAAGTGGCCACCACATACTCCATCATGCAATTCTTTCAACACTGAATTTGATTGGTACATATCTAAACAAAATAAGAGTACACCATCTTTGTTTTTCCAATATAGGTCACCTTGTATCAAAACATACCTAGATTCTTGTAACTTTATTGTTCTTTTTTTATGATCATTCAAGCCCTCCTGACATTTTATTTGCTTTAAGAAATAGACTATATCAGTGTACCAACGACAATGCTCAATACTTACTATTAATTTATCAGAGTTCACAAAGTTTATTTGTCCAAAGAAGGACTAAATTCCCTTGACATTTTTGGGGATCTCGATTTTATCTATAAATGCAATCCTTTCAAGGTCTATCCACACACCATCTTTTGATAGAATGTGTCCAAGTAACTTCCCTTCAGTTACTACAAAGTGACATTTCTTGGGTTTAGAGATTTCCCATATTCAAGAGCTCTTTTAAATATCTGCTCCAAATGTTTGTAGTGATCCTCTGCCTTCTTTGAATATGTAGTCAAATAATCTTGATATAAAGCCTTGATGAGATCAATCAGACCATCGAAAGCCACATCTATCTCCCTTTGGAATGGTGCTCCTGCATTGGTTAATCCAAAGGGAATCCTAGCATAAACATTTGTTCCCTAAGGAGTGGTAAAGGTTGTCTTGTATTGCTTTGATTCTTTAACCTTCACCTGGTTGTATCCTGAAAATCCATCCACCATAGACAATAATTCATTTCCAATAACCTTCTATAAAAGAGCCTCCATATTAGACAATGCATAGTTATCTTTTAAATATTACACATTCAAATTTATGAAATCTACACACAACCTTATATCTCCATTCTTGTTTCTAACTAGGACCAAGTTTGATACCCATGTAGAATGTCTTATAGGCATTATTATTCTTGTATCCCTTAATTTGACAAGCTCTTCCTTCATCTTAGGGGATATTATTGAGTTTATAGGATGTTGTCTTTGCCTAAAAGATTTTGCATCCAGCTTTAAAGGGATCTCATGCTGACATAAGTCTTCATGATAAGCCTTAAGATATGACCATGCAAATATATCCCTATATTTTCTTAAGAAGGCTATCAAGTCATCTTTAATCCTAGGAGTGAGATTTTTTCCTATGTATACTTCCTTTGGAGTAAGATCATTTCCCAGGTTGATCCTTTCAACCTCTTCATGCTTTTCAACTGAAGGCGAAAGGGAGTTTAAGGCGGAGGAAGGGCGCATTGATGAAGACATGGGAATACCATTAAGCGGGGTGAGACAGATGAGACGTCTGCGGATGCATGCCCATCGGGCGATCTGGAGGAGGCATTCAGGGCTTTTACCAACGCTGTTCAAATGGTGTTCGCAGGGCATCCTAGGGGTATAACCAATAAAGAACTGGTTTTGAATGCGAGGAGGGTGTTGCAACGAGGCGAATACTCGCAAAATCCATGCCTCTACTGTAGAGATCGAAATGCAGATGTCAACTTCCTCTGCAAACAATCCGATAATCCCAAATAAACCACCATGCCAACCTTTATATTCCACTCTTCCAATGAAATCACTTGATTATTTGTAATAAAGATTTCATTTTCAACTGCCGTGTCTAGCTCTACCTTTGCATTTTTCTCCCCTTCTTTCTTGTTCCACATAGATAATAATGATAATCAAAAGAATCTTAGGAAACTACACACAGAATGCGACACCCAACCTATGGTCCTCCTAGTATGAATAACATTAGAGGCACATTTAATCTATACGAACAATCTTCAAAATTTTATAAAAAGTAAAAAAATCCAATCAAATGATAAAGAAGTTGGCCTCCAAGAAGATTCTTGGAATTTGTGATTACTTATAAGGATGGTTAATATAATAGTCTTAAATAATCTTATTTCAATCCAGCTTAAGAAAAAACTTTCAAGAGACACGAGGAGAAAACAAGCTTTCATATAATAATTGATAATGATCCACATAGCAAAAATAAAAATAAAAATAAAAATATGCATTGAACCAAACCAATATTAGCTCATACAAGGCTACTCATAATTGTCATTCCAAGATTATCATAAGAAGAACCATTAATGTTTATTTTGAAAAAACTCAAAATAAGAAGAGGCTATTATCTACTGTATTAATCTTATTAGAAGATTTAAGCCAACATCCAAAAGGAAGAAATCCAATCAAAGTGTCCATATCAAGTTGCTTCAAAATATAAAATAGCGAGAGGTAAAGATGTTATCCAAAGCACACTTAGCCATCAACATTTGTTTTAGGATGCCTAAGATATTCTTCCAAATATATTAGACAAGACTCTGATGGCCTTGGAAAATTTGGTAATTTCTTGTAAAAAAATCTCCATCTCTTTAATCTTTTGCAAGCACAATCAACTCATATTTTCATTTACTAACTCTCCAAATATCTTCAAATTCTAATACCACGATGATAGGTGGATGGAGATAAAATAAAAATTTAGTTGCACACATATTAAAAGTGAAATAGAAACGCATAAAGCTTCAACAAAGACTTATTAAATTCAACTTGATTATAAATAATTACAAGCACATATTTATCTAGAATGCTATAGCATTCGACATATTTGGTTAATTGATCATTTGACCACATTAAAATAAAATATTACAAAATTCCACAATATATAGAAGTCTTGAAATTGTGATACACTTTCTTGAAACACATTTGACATATAATATTAGAAAATTCATAAATAAAAATATTTAATACTTTTCACCTTCTAGAAAAGCCCTAAAATAATTATTTAATAATATCTCATTTTATTTTATAATGCATAAAAAAATTGCATAGTCCAACACTTCCCCTTAATTTTTACCACTAACTTCTTTAATATCCATAACACCCAAATTTTAAGTTTTAATGATCAAAATGCTTAGTTGATGTCTTTATTTAAATGTTGAAATGATCTACCTAGTATAAATGTCTTTGCTCCCCTTATAGAAAGACAAAATCATTCGAGTTAAAAGAAAAAATTCATCATTTAGCAAACTCACACATTCAAATCTTATTTGACTGTTGATTTTTCAACATGTGAGCATTTATTTGTGCATAATTTCTTTAACAAGTTTATGATAGTTTATTAATTAAGTACTCTACAATACAAAGTGGGAAGCAATACACTAGAATATATCACTTCACCATTTTAAATTGCACATTAGGAGGGATGATGCCCCAATACGCTCAAATATAGATTCAAGCTCTAACAGGGACAATGTATCTGGGTTCTGTGACCTATCTTCTTCTTGTCGTGTAAATTTTTATTGATTTTTGAGGGTGTAAAACACTAGAAATGTTTTTTACCTGGGTGCAGAATGTCTGAGCTGTTCTGCACCTGACACTGTTAGCTGAAAATTGGCAGAGACTTGCGTCGGGGTTTGTGGAGCTCATATCTTCAGTTACAACTTTCTGGCCTATTCTGGCACGAAGAAAAAATTGGGGGAAAGGTTGTATAAAATGGTTTGACTTGGACAAAGCCCTTTTTAGGAATCAACCTTGAAATATGAAATAAAAAGCATGAAAGTAAAGAACGTGATGTAAAAACAAAGGCTTAGAATTGTGTTAATGTGCTTACCGTTATGGATGGATGTATGTATCACTCAAATCCATGAAGAATGCTTGGTGTAGATGCTTGATTTGTAGTTGTTGAAAATGTATAAGAGATATTAGATCAATGATACCTTCATATGTGCATGGATCTAATGAAACCACTCCTAGATCTTGATTTCCTTGAATTGCTTGATCACACTTGCATGGAGAGAGAGTTGAATGATAGAGAAAGAGAGATCTTCTTTGCTAGTTTGAGAGCCCATTAAGACACCATTTTTTAGATATAAAATCTTGCCCCAACTTCAAGAAGATTTCCTTGATGAGATAGAAGAAGAATGTATGAGATCTTGAATGCTCTTTAAATGCTTGAATACTTGATTGCTCTTGGATCACAATGGTTGCCTTGTAATTTCTTGCTTATAATTAATGGATGCAAAATGAGGAGAGATATAATATTTATATATACTTTATCCCTCATTTTGGGATTCAAAACTAAGTTGGGCCGACCAAAGAAGAATAAAATTTAATGCAAAACCCCGATATCGGGACCTTGGTGCGGAATGCCTAGAATGTTCTGCACCTAGGTGCAGAATGTTTGAAGTGCCCTACACCTTGAAAAATGCCCCCAAAATGGAACCATAGTGTTAGGATGATGAATAGAGGTCCAAGATTGAATTACATGTTGCCAAGATCATAAAAAAAGGGCAAAAAAACCTTAAAATCACCAAAGAGAGGCTATAGGTCCTAATTAGAGAAGCCAATGATGGGTGCTAATATTTTAGGATGGTACAAACACATCAATACACCCAAAATTCATTTTCATACAATATTTTACTGATTATTTTTTCTAATACTTTATTCCGTATATTATATATGATGTTTATTCAATTCAAAAGTAGTAAAAGGGTAAAAACTTCAACATATTTCCTTTTTATATCATTTTTAATTAAAATAAGTATATTGAAATTTTATATTTAATGAACAAGTTTATTGTAACTATATTTGTACACACCTATAAATGTTCGCACTTAATTAGAAATATTATTTATTAATTTAATTCATTAGCCTTTTCTCTCTTATAATCCAGTAAATATTTATTTATTTAATTATGCTTGTCCCACCTTTTTATACTATTAATTAATTAAATATTTTTTTTATTTAATTAATTCATGGGTAAAAGCACAACCACTTGTCGCACTTGAGGCTAACTCAGAGGATTCAACCAAGCATAACTCAACCGAGTAGCACTCGGTCGAGTCTGTGTACACACAGCGTGGCACCTAATGGTGTGTACGTGGCTAGAGATACTTGCTCGAGTGGGACTCGTCCGAGACCCACTCGCATAATAAAAACCCTAGAAGGTAATTTAAGCCCCTCATTTGCACAATGAGGGGCTAGCGGAGCAGATAAGCGGGCTTGAGGACATTCGACCGAGTGTGAGGTAGGGACCCCACATTTTTGCATTTATTTGATTTTTTTTTAATTATTTTTTTTTTATAATTATATGGTTTAAAAATGATATTTTAGTGTTATATTATTACCAAATGTTTAATTTTTCATGTTTTTTCATAATTATATGTATAAAATTTGACTAGTTTTAATATTTTATTCTGAAATCTAAAACCTTAAAACATAAACCTTAAACCTTAAAACTCAAACCTTAAACCTTAAAACCCAAACCTTAAATATTCCATCAGTGCTCACCATGTACAATATAGATGACATCAATACTACATCAGAGAACTAGAAAATAATTTAAACATAAAGACATAAATAATTTAAACTCAATTGCAAATACTTATATAGCCTTAGTGAATTGTAATAATATCACTAGATGCAAGAATCAAGTTTGTCATTTTCTCATGCAACATGAACCTTGATATGTGTATCATTTTTCATTTATTGAATTTTACAATTTCATGCAACCTATCATGCAAGATGAAACGTGGAAATAAGTTTACAATATCCCATGTGTTTTCATTGCATGGATATGACATGCTAGTTTATTTTCCAAATAAACCAATGTAAATTTGAAATTGTGCTCATTTCCTAAAATGATATGATGTAGAATTGTTTTGGCCATTCAAAGAATCTTTAAACATCAACATTAATCAGAACTATTCATTGAACTATTAAAAGACTAAAATTTCACTATACGGATGTAATTGTTAGAATAACTGAGGGGGGGGTGAATCAGTTGGTTCTCAATTATCCCATAGTCCCAAATTCTCCCATATGTATATAACCACAATTTCAAACATATAAATCAACTAGGTGAAATGTATACTATAATCTCAAACTTTATTCATATAGTTATTTACCGAGTAGCAGTAAATCAATATTGTGATTACCGATCAAAATAGATAAAGTAATGTGTAAAGAAAAAATAATAATCCACAAAAATCATACACATTGACACATGGAAACTCTGCTAAGGGAAAAACCACCTGGGAACGGTAACCCAAAATATTTCACTCTCCTAAAGTGAGCTCAGTTAAGAGCCAACCCTATTAAAGGTTACAATTCACACTGTTAAATGTGACCTGATTAGAGGATTTAAAACTAACATTTCTCTCTTGACCAATCATTCACCATGGGGTCAACAAGAAAACACTCAACATTCATTAGAATGTCATTGGTGCAGGAGCACCTAGGTAAGGCTAAAATGTAACCTAGGGCTTCTAAGTTGGTTTTGGCTTGTAGTGGTTCTAGCCAAACCACTAGTGGAATAATAGGACTAGGTGGGTCCTAGGATGTGTGAAGGTTTATTTGGAGGTCTTATTAGGTCTTTAGTGTTTTCCTTGCAAACAATGTTCAAAGTTGTCATTTGTACCCATATTGCCTATGTAGTGGATAAATTAGAAATTATGTGTTTAGGGGTCAAATTAGGCAAGGAACTGTCTTGGAGACCTATTTGAGGTTGAATTAGCCTAGATATGCTATTTGTTAAGTTTTTGAGTTGGTTGACCATGTTTTGTGCCAAAATCCCAAAAGTTGTAAAAGTTGTCAATGTTGTCATTGACAACATTTGTTGCAAGATTGCATTTTTGAGAAAATTGGTTCCTTAATTTTCTGAAACCATCAAGATAGGGATTTGGTCAACTATATGAGGCCTCCCTCGACCTGTGAACAAGGTTGGATAACATTTTGAAAATAGAGTAATTGAAGAGTGACAATTTTTTTGTGTATTTTGGAGATTTTCTTTGGTTGTAGTACTTGAATGGATTAGATTTACTTATGTAATGATTGAAGAAGTTTGAGTAGTTAATTTTGTGATTCTGTGTGGTGGTAGATTGGTATTTTGTATAATTTTGTGTTAGTTTATAAAATTATTTTATTTTAAGCCCTGTTGCTTATCTGAACTAGGCAGGCTATGCAAATGGGGTCATAGCTCATCATTCCATCGTAGAATTTGTATGGGCTCTTGGAATGGGTGAGGTCACTCCATGTACTGTTTATGTACAGAAGGAAGAGCCTTGGGAAGCTTGTCTTCTATTTTTTCAATGATGCCCTAGGCGAGCCTGTGATGCATGGCTAGGGTCTACAGAGCATTGCAAGAGTGTTACAGTGGGTTGAATGCATTGAATGCTTCAACTTGAGATTGTGGAGAGGTAGAGTGGTGTGTGGAGGAGCCCCAAATCGAAGGAGAAGTTTGGAAGTTGTGTTCTAAGTGCCAAGAAACCAAATCTTTGTGCAGACAATCCTTTTGCTTTGTAATCCTAAATTTTAGGCATGATTATAGCTTTCAAGTGTACGAACAGTTTGGGGAGTGGGTGTGTGCACCAAGTTGTGGACCAAAAAGGGGGTATAAGTGGACACATTTTTTCTGAAATTGGGTAAACCTGATCTTGGAACAGGCATCTGAGAGTCATGCACTCAAAATAAGAAGATGTGTAAAAAATAAAAATTATAGTACTCTGAATCTAGTTTCTAAAACACTAATTATTTTAAAAGCCGATAATATTAAGAGGGTCAAATCTTGAGCGCACAAAAACATGTTCCTAATTTTTTTAGAAAAACATAACAAAGCTATTTCTGTGCACGGTACAAAAGATATAGTTATATTCATTGTTTTTTAAATCCCTTAGGTAGGATGATAGGTAAGAGTGAGATCTAGAAGTTGTATATTTTTTTGTAATTTTCCGATGAGTATTATTTTTTCTGTGATTTTTTGAAGTGATCGCATCCTGAACATTTGGTACCTGTTTGTGTGCTAGGCATAACTTGCATCAAAATAATTGAAAATGAAAACTTTTTTTTGAAAGTGTATAGAATTAAGTGTAGAACAATAATATGTAAATTATTTTTAATTTGATTAAGTATATCAAAAGTTATTAAAAAATGGTAGACATATGTCTGTGAGGACAATCAAGACACTAGTAAAAAAAATTAAAGTTTACTATGCTAATGTTGTCCAAAAATAGAAAAATTTATATGGTTAGAAAGCTAAGAAGATGTATGAGATTATGGTGAAAATTATAAAGATACCCAGTTGACAAATTGCAAACCTAATGAAGATAAAGTTGAGAATTCATATTACAAGATGAAAAAATATCTAAAAGAACAAAAATGGAGGGAAAATGAGCCTCCAAGCCTTTGGGTCATTTTCGAAAGCTTTTCCCAAGCCATAACCCGATCGGGTTTCTAAATTTCAAATAACCTGATCAAGTTATGAAAAGCAAAAATTACTTCAAAACCCGATCAGGTTTTGAAGAAGTAAAACTTTCTCCATAACCCGAGCGAGTTTTGAAGAAACTAAAATAGGTTTTACTCTGGAAGCCATAACTTCCACATACGGAGTCCGATTGACTCCGTTCAAAATGCATTGGAAAGATATTGAGACGATCTAACACATTATTAACCTATGATCATCTTTAGGCATCAAATTTTTTTTTCCATCCATTTGAATCAAGTAAGGTATAAAATAGGCACTCATTATTGCCAATACATGCAACATATAGGAAAATTAGTATGCTCTCTCTCTCTCTCATTATTGCCCATACATGCAACATATAGGAAAATCTCTCTCTCTCTCTCTCTCTCTCTCTCTCTCTCTCTCTCATTATTGCACATACATGCAACGTATAGGAAAATCAATAAGCTCTCTCTCTCTCTCATTATTGCCCATACATGCAACGTATAGGAAAACCAGTATGCTCTCTCTCTCTCTCTCTCTCTCTCTCTCTCAAAAATTACTTCAAAACCCGATCAGGTTTTGAAGAAGTAAAACTTTCTCCATAACCCGAGCGGGTTTTGAAGAAACTAAAATAGGCTTTACTCTGGAAGCCATAACTTCCACATACAGAGTCTGATTGACTCCGTTCGAAATGCGTTGGAAATATATTGAGATGATCTAACACATTATTAAACTATGATCATCTTTAGGCATCAACATTTTTTTTGCCATCCATTTGAATCAAGTAAGGTATAAAATAGGCACTCATTATTGCCCATACATGCAACGTATAGGAAAATCAGTATGCTCTCTCTCTCTCTCTCTCTCTCTCTCTCTCTCTCTCTCTCAAAAAGTACTTCAAAACCCGATTGGGTTTTGAAGAAGTAAAACTTTCTCCATAATCCGAGTGGGTTTTGAAGAAACTAAAATAGGCTTTACTCTGGAAGCCATAACTTCCACATACGGAGTCTGATTGACTCTGTTCAAAATGCGTTGGAAAGATATTGAGATGATCTAACACATTATTAACCTATGATCATCTTTAGGCATCAACATTTTTTTTCCATTCATTTGAATCAAGTAAGGTATAAAATAGGCACTTATTATTGCCCATACATGCAACGTATAGGAAAATCAGTATGCCCTCTCTCTCTCTCTCTCATTATTTCCCATACATCTCTCTCTCTCTCTCTCTCATTATTGCCCATACATGCAATGTATAGGAAAATCAGTAAGCTCTCTCTCTCTCTCTCAAAAAGTACTTCAAAACCCGATCGGGTTTTGAAGAACTAAAACTTTCTCCATAACCCGAGTGGGTTTTGAAGAAACTAAAATAGACTTTACTCTGGAAGCCATAACTTCCACATACGATGTCTGATTGACTCCGTTCAAAATGCATTGGAAATATATTGAGAGCATAATAACCAGAGATAATTTTTATTCTACAACAGCCGGACAAGGATAATAACTAGCTACAAATAATTTTTATCATACATACTGATTACAATGCCTTTCCTCTTTATAGAGGATTTTACATGATAGACTTGAAACAAACTAAAATGCTAAAGAAAATGTGGAAGAAAACTTAGAAGACGTGGCATAGAAATTGAGTGATTTTTAGCCAACAAATTGAACAGTTACAGTAAACTGTAGCTAGGTTACAACTGAATATTCGCGTGGAGAACTATAGTATGTTGAAGGATCCTACATTGATTTAGAAAACTTGACTTAATGATTTGCGTATTCAGATTGAAGTTTTATTCAATACCACTAAGCAGAAGTTTTAGGCTAGGTGAGAAGATTTTAACTATTTACAAACAACATGTAAAGTTTCAGATTTAATGTCTACAAACATGGTTGAAAGGATTCAGGAGAAGAAATTAGTTATGTTCAGGAAAAGGAATAGTAGATGTGGAGTAAACCCATGTCCCTATGCAGATTTTTATGCACAATTTTTGCTAAAATTTAAGTAGTTAGAGTGTTCTTATATGAATTTTAAATTAAGGAGAAATGATAAATTAGAATCTTTTTCTATTTTGGTGAAGCAGCTGCTGCTTAAAAACATAAAATAAGGGTATTTCCCCATGCCGTTGCTTAGCTTATTTTGGCTAGCAGGTGCTACTCATAAATTTTAGGAGCAATTTGTGGAGTTGGTGGCCCCATGATTATCAAATGTTGTTGCTTATTTTTTTAGGAGTCATCATAAATAGCATGTTTAAATAGAATATTAATAATAATTTTTGTAGATAATATTTAGAGAAAAAACAAGAAACAAATAAAAAAGAGGGAAATCAATTTGTGGCACCATGTGTGATTTTTCCCTATTTTTTTCAATAAGCAGCAACTGCTTATTTCAGCCCCTCCTTTTTTTCCAAGCTTATTTTTCATTTTTAAGCAGTGGCTGCTCCACGATAGTAGGAGAAGGTTCCAATTTATCCTTTTTGGCTAATTAAAAATTCGCATGGGAACATTCTCACTGCTTAAAATTAAGCATAAATTGCACTTAAGCAGTCACATGGGGACATGGGGTAAGCTTTGAAAAAAAGGGGGTTGAAAATGAGCAGCAACTGCCTATTGACAAAAAGGACACATGTCTTCATCATTTTTTTTCTCTCCCTTTCATTTTCCTAAAATTTTGCTTTTGCATAAAACATATCAAAATTTTCATTTACCAATAGCATTTAAGGACTAAGCAGCAAAGTTTTCTATCCATAAGGCTAGCAGTTCCCCAATTTACTCCTAAAAATATTGAATAGTGGCTGCCAGCCAAAATAATCTTAGCAACTGCATAAAGACCTACCCTAAACTATAGCAGAAATATAAATTTAATTTTTTTTTGGGCCTAAATATTGTCTCTATCTTCAAATAACTGTGATTTTTGACCTGCACATTGACTATCCGCGACCTGGTTTATAACTTCAAATCTACGTATGCAACTCCAATTTGAATGTCAAATTGAGCTATAGTGGCGAACTTTGGACCTGCGATTTCCATATCCTGGTTGTCGATCGCGCCAATGCGAGTTAAAATAAAGTTTGCAGAGGTAGAAAGCAAAAATAGTTTTGACCTCGATCTGGAAATTGACCCATTTCAAGATATTGAAATTTGTCGACCATCAACTTGACATTTGTGTTTTTTGTCAACATAGATTTGGTGCAATTCCATTTTAGTGATGGTCTTTTTGGCATCAATTTAATACGTGTGCTGAGTTTTGGCAATTGAGATCAAACCAGACTCGCACATTGGCCCAATGTTCATTCTGTTTGGGCTAGATTTTCTACTTGGGATTGAATCCTTTTAAACCTCCTTTATTCCTCATTGCCAGAATCGACTTTGAATTTGATATTTTCGGGTAGCATTGACAGGGATTCTGTGGCACGACTTTGAATCTTTTCGGCCTTATTTTGTGTCGATCTGCTATGCGGCAGCCAGAATAATTCTGACATTAAATTTGTCTGACAAGATTTGAAATCAACATTTGTTTCAATTTGTTCGACCTGTCGACAAATGCAATGATATTGACCTATTTTTTTTTTGTGGTATCAAAGGAAATTTGGGGCCGCTTGTCAAAAAAATTAGCCTCTGTATTTTTGTACCACACTTCATTTTTGCATTGAAATTACACCACCAACCAAGTAGATGTTGTCGAAATTTGTCTTGGTAATAATTAATGATGTTACAAAAGACATAAAAATGGAAAATTTAAAATAGGACATCCAAAATTAGATGGGACGTCATTAATAAGATATAGTTAATGATATCAAAACAATAACAATAAAAATTAAAAAAAAGAGCGGAACACCATTAATTAGATAAGATATCATTAATAAGGTGAAACGGGTTGCTCTATAAAAACCAAAATGAAAGAGCATAGTGTTGCATCATACATGGGCATGTCCTCAAATAAAACTCCTACTAACCATTCCTCATCCACCAAACACCATATTTGATTGGAATACACTCAAATCTTTGTTGACAGATGATTTATTCTTAGAGGCGGGGTGAATCAGAGTAAAGTGCAATTTAAAACTTTTTGACTTGATGTGCAAATTTAAATAGTAACCTTGAAACAACTTAATGGACCTTTTGATCGAAATATGAACTTAAAATCAAAACAGAATTTTGAAACATAATAACAGATTCATGAATGACTTACACAAGCATGTTCAAGCATGATATTAAATGTTCATTTAAAACTGACTGAACAATTTCTTTTAATGCTTTATTTTTCACAAGACTTCATGAAAACATTTGAACACTTTTATAAAAGAATGAAATGTTTGAATAAGTATTAGAACATTACATTAATTGCATTGACATATAATAGAATAAAAAAACATGAACAATTAAGTGCATAAATTGAAACGCAGATGCACAAAATTCACCACATAACACAATATTTTTCTTGAGTGAAAAAAACCTCATGGGATATCAAAAACCACTCGTAAAATTATCCTTTTATTCATTCAAGAGAAATAACTTTGTAACAATGGTGGAGCACAAACTCAAAAACTAAACTCAAAAAAACCAACTACTATAGGAGCACCATCCCCATCCAATAGTTTCTTAATAGTCAATGTAAACTATTAATCTCTTGTAACTACAATTGATTTCTGTAATCACAAAATCTTAATAGCATACCACATAATGCTTTACATTAAATATCATTACAATATGTAGTGTGTATGCCAGTACCAAATTATGAAAACCCTGAAATCTAAAAGTATTCTCTATATAGAATTAGAGAAATACAATAATCTCAACACATTTATTTGAAATACAAGAAAATGTCTTCTTCAGAAACTTATTTCAATTTTCAAAAATCTTTCCTATCATATAAACCCATGTAACTGGATAATTGAAAAGAGTCATTCATTTATATCATATGAAAACCCTTAGGCCTCGTTTGGTTGAGGAATTAAAATTTGACTCAAAACCTGATTATCTCAAAATAAGGTTTTGAAATTCTAGTTTTGTGTATTCAGAAGATAGTTTGGACTGCTTGGTTGACCCGGAAGATGACTAAGACAATCCATCTTCTACGTTTGGTTGCCAATTTCAATATATGCGAGAAAATCATTTGAGAGCATTAGGATTTTTGTTGTCTTCTCTATTTCTTTGAATCCCAAAGGTCTCTCCCATTATCACTTTGCATCATATTTCCTCTACTTTTGAGCACTACCGTCTACATCCATCCGGATGTCCAGGGTATTATAATTTACTAAATCAGATGTGTGAAACATAAATCTTTAACAATACTCACAACTTTTGTGCCAATTTGTGCAGATGAAAGAGAGCACGTCATCAAGCCCATGTGCAGCCTGCAAAATGCAAAGAAAAAAATGCGGAGATAACTGCATCCTGGTGCCATATTTTCCCCAAAATAATCCTCAGAAATTTGTGCTAGTACACAAAGTCTTCAGAACTAGCAACGTTATCAAATTGCTTCAAGTAAGGTTACAGCTTTGTCTTCTATGAGTCATTATTTGTGGATTTTAGGTGTTTTTTAATCAGCATGTCTGGACTGTCTATCTCTGTATCAACATTTTAGATCGCTGAATTTGATTTGAAAGATTGGATTAAGAAATATACACAGATGTATCCAAAAATAATCATTTGAATACTAAATGAATTGTTAAAAACTCCAAAACTTGTAATATTTTAAATTAAATATGGGGTTCACGGACACGACGGCCAATTAAATGGGGTTCACAAAAACCCCGGCCAATTAAATGGGGTTCACAAAAACATCTTATAATGGTTCAGTGCAATGGGATTTTTGTCATCTTCCAGATTTAGCTCATTGGGACACATTTCTACTAGACAATGCATCTTTGTTTGTAAATTCCCACATTACAAACTTGGAGGATAGCATTGTTGTTTAGTAAATGTTATTTGATTGATTTACACTAATTAAAAATACCTATCTACATGTCAACTACATATTAAATATTACTTTTATTATAAACTATAATGATAAATATAGTTGTTCAAAATATTGAATGCTAGCAACTAATAAGTACCTAACAAATTTATATGGATAATACACATCTCTTTTGAGAAAAGAAAAGATCACCAACCTCCATCTACTAAAGAGGTGCAATCAATAAATATATTTTTAAAGTACAAAATAAAAAATTGTACTTATTGCAAATCTTTACTGATGTATCATTTATTTTGCCAGAAAAGCTCATCACTTTGAATATTTATTAAAACGAAATTACATAATAAAAAAGATGTAATATTACAAGGAAAAAAAGTTCTTATAATCAACCACCGAGAATCATGTCATTAATCTACTACACGAAAATTGGCAAATGTCAGAGAAAAACATATTAGAAACTAAAAGAAAGCATAGCCAACAAAAGGCTACTAAGGGAAGGAGTTCAGCAATCGCTCATGTTCCAATTAAAGAGGCAATAGGGAATATGTATGGGACGTCAGCTCAAAATGACTATTTCTTAATCATCATGTGCATAATTGATCACACTGAATTCGTTGTATCTATCCAAAAGTTAAAACAATAGTCGTGAACAGCTAAATTGCATACAATGACAACAAAATATATAAAAATGAAAGCTAATATACCATTTAAAAATTTATGAAAACAAAATTATCTATCACGACTAATTGAACCCTTCACCTGTAATTGAGCATGTAAAATCAGTCACCAAGCAGTGTGTGATCAATTGAATACACACCAAGAATTGTGAAGATCTTATAAAAACCAAGAACAAAAATGAACAATGACTAGGTACCTAATAAGCATGATCAGAGTCGAGTAGAAATATAAACCCCTGTTCCTTACACAAAACAAACAAACACCACAGTAAAGAATACAAGATAATAATGACCCATTAATCACAGAAAGGGCTCATACATTTAAAAAAAGCTGAGACAGAAGTAATAATGACAGTGACTTAATAGCTACAAAATTCGGCGTGGTAGAGTCTCACAGGAGTCACGTTTCCATAGTTCAAAATAGAAACGTACATTGATCGAGCTCAATTACCATAACCTACCCCATAACTCTCATTTACTTCATTTCCCCGAAGCAACATTCAGTAGTTAAGCAATGGTAGGTAAAATACATAAAAGGCCTAGTACGCTACTACGTAGGCAGCAGGGGATCGAAAAGCCAGATCTAAGTCTATAAATATACATGCATATGTTTTGCCTTGCCCCCATTGAAATCCATCACGATGGAAATCTTCCTATTCTTCAAAAATGGAGTAGCAGAACTGCTCCCATGGCTTGGCGGCGAGTGGTGGAACATTCTAATTGGTCTTGCATTAGGCGGTCTTGTGCTGGTGCTGGTGTACAGAAGGACCGCCTTTGGAGGGCGGGGGAAATGTTATCTGGTGGATTACGCGTGCTATAAGCCGGCAGAGGAGCGGCAGGTGAACACGGAGCTGAGCGTGTACTTTCAAGGAAAGCAGGAGCCGCTGGACGTGGAGCGATTGGATTTCCAGTGGAAAATGTACCTGAGGTCGGGGCTGGGAGAAGAAACGTACGTGTGCGACTGTTGCTTCAAGGAAGGAATGCCGCAGTCAACGCTGGAGGGAGCGCGGGGGGAGATCGACGAGACATTCGCCGCCGTTCTGGACGAGCTCTTTGCGAAGACCCGCGTGAAACCGGGTGAGATTGACATTGTGATCGCCAATGTGTCGACGTTCAGCCCGGCGCCGTCACTGGTTGCATGGGTTGTGAATCGGTACAAGATGAGGGAAGACGTGAAAAGCTTCAATCTGTCTGGCATGGGGTGCAGTGCCAACGTAATTGCGGCGCAGATGGGGGCAGACATGCTGAAGACATACCCGAATTCCTACGTGCTGGCAGTGGGGACGGAGAGTATTACTCTGCATAGCCATTATGAGGGAACGGATAAGTCTTTCATGCTCTGCTACTGCCTCTTCCGTTGTGGAGGCTACGCGATGCTCCTGTCCAACAAACGGGCTGACCGGCGGCGGGCGAAGATGCGGCTTGTGCACACTGTCAGAACCAACGCCGCCGCCAGTGACGACGCTTACACGTGCGTGATGACCAAGGAAGACGAGCAAGGATATTATGGCATTGGTCTCCGCCAGGCGCTTATTACAGTCGCCGCCAATGCCGTCAAGACCAATCTTTCGACCCTGGGTCCCAAGGTTCTTCCGCTTAGCGAGATGCTCTACTACGCCTACGTCAATTATCTCTGCATTGGGCTTCTGAAGATGAAACGTGAGCCTTATCTTCCTAATTTCAAGTCGGCGTTCCAGCACTTTTGCATTCATCCCGGCGGACGGGCTGTGATCAGCGGAATTGGGAAAAACTTGAAGCTTAGTGAGTATGATTTGGAGCCTTCGCGCATGGCACTTTTTCGGTTTGGAAATACTTCCACCAGTGGACTTTGGTATGAAGTGGCTTATTTGGAAGCTAAGAAGCGACTGAGGAGGGGAGATCGGGTTTTGATGATTGCGTTGGGTTCGGGATTCAAGTGTAATACTGCCGTCTGGGAAGTTTTGCGGGAAACACATCCGCTGGAGAGTAGTGTGTGGGATAACTGCATTCACAGGTATCCCTGCAATACTCGGAAGGATTTCGGTGATGATTATTGTAATAAGTGGCTTCAACGTCTCCCGCCCAATGAAACAACTGGGACGCAAATCGCCGCCGATTCTGCGTTGTGAGGTCTGTATTATGTAAATCTTGTGCGTTCTGCAGTGTGCTGTAGATATTACTCTCATTTTCATCTAGCTAGTTTGCGCCAAATCAGTCAAGGGATGTTTAAATCGAAATAAGTGTAGTTGATAGGCTTATAATTACGCCGTAGGCGTTTCCATATGAAAAAGGCCCAGTCTGTTTTCTAGGATTAATGGGTAGAAATGGTGGACAGCCCAATGACTGCCATTAGAAGCATCTTGGCCATCCATTCACACGACAAATCTGATCAGACTTCCTTTACTCACCTTCCACTTTACACGTCAATGAATAAAATCAACGCAGCTTTTTATGTAGAGAATAAACGCTTCCAGACCTCAAAAGTAAAGACGAAGTCAAGAGTTCAATGCTTTTTTGCCTATAAACGAAACCGCATTTTAAAATAAGGTCAACAATATACGCGCATCATCATTGCATTTTTTCAGGGCAGCTGCAATCCGCTAATTTTGTTTGTATTATTTTATTCTTGAAAGCAACCAGCCGTCTGAATTTAGTAATTGAACCGATCGATTCTTATGACAAATCACAAAATACAGAATGAAACCCAAAACGGCGCCGGCAGCACTCCGGAAAACAGCAAGTAGGACAACTTTCTAATCAGTTTATAATAAATTAATTAAAAAAGCACAATCAATGCACTAGACTTGCACTTAAAACTTTTTAAATTCTCAAAACCAGCTCCCACTATAAATAAAATCTTAGATGAGAAGTGCAGTTTTATAAATTTTCGCCGTCCTTGCAGCACAAAAATCTCTTTCCTATTTTAGTGGTAGAGCATCTATTGTTTAAAAATAGAAAATAAGTTTTAGAAAAAAAAGTCTGAAAATAAGTTATTGAAAAAAAATGACACCTGATTCTAAATATTGTTCATTCTTTCTTTTTTTGTTATCTCTTATTGTACTTGGGTAATTATCTTTTTTTATCTCTTGATAAATTTTCAAAAATGAAATTACTTTTTTAATTTACAATTTAGTATATTTTTACGTAGTAGGCGTTTCCATATGAGAAAAGCCCAGCCTGTTTTCTAAGATCAATGGCTAGAAATGGTGGAGAGCCTAATCTCTGCCATTGGGAGCATCTTGGCCATCCATTCACGGGAGAATCTGATCGTGAGTTCCTTTACTCACCTTCCACTTTACACGTCAATGAACCCAGATTTTAATAGCAAAAGAACCCAGACAGAGATCTATGAACTGAACATAAGTGAAGCACCAATTCATATCACACAAAAAAGAAGACCGCAATAAAGGAGGAAAAAAGAAGAAGTTAAAAAGATAACCTGATTCTGTAATGAAGGAGGTTGCAAAAGTAATTGATGAAATCTTTCTCTGAAGCCAATTTCCTGCTCTGCAAGTAATTGGTGATATTGTTGAGTGAACTCCCTTTGGTTAAGAAAGAAGTCTTCACTTGAGTGTAACATGGCAGAGGAACAGCTAAATAATCTATGCAATTCATGCTAAAATGATTTCACGCGGACAAATGGAGATAAAGCGAGAGATGGTGAAGAAATATGGAGATGTAGAGACTTAAAGGTATATGAAAGGGGTCATGGAGAGAGATGGATGGATAGTGAGAGGGAGATGTGTCTAGATGGAGACATAATATGTGTAGGTGGGAGATAGGGATAGAAAGAGGGAGAGGTGGAGAGAGAGAGAGAGAGAGAGAGAGAGAGAGAGAGAGA
>MU226382.1:1989212-2006925 GCA_018584345.1 Thuja plicata
GTGAGACAAGTGTAGGATTCCTCATAAGGAGGAATATCTAAAAAGAGAAATTACAAGAGAAAATAACATTTAGGATACCTTGGTTTATCCTAGTAATGTGACAACCAAGGAAAGATTAATTCTAACATTTTGCCTGCGCAAAACAATCTGGAGGGTGAGAATACCCATGTGTCTATCCCTAGTTCAGATTAGGATCAACCGGAGTAGGTATTCAATATGGAAGCACTGCTAAAATCGGTCACTCCAAGGCAGATCACAAGAATGGAAGAACTTTTTTCCAAATACAAGGAAGGGATGGTGGGTGAATGGACCAATGTCAGAAATAAAAAGAACAATAGGGACCCCTCCCCGGTTTCCCCAGCAGCAACTAGGAGTAAGAAAAAAGAAGATATGGGTGTTAAAATGAAAATTTCAGGGAGGAAAAAATTGAGCCAAATCTGGGAAGAAGAAGCCTGCAAGAACATAGCAAATGGAACCCAAAAGACCATTCAGGATGCCTGCACATCCAGTTATAAATGAAGATAATATCTTGGGAAATTCGTGGACTTAATGGTCCACATAAGCAGGATGTAATAAGGAATATGATAAGGGATCATAGACTAGATATTATGCTAATCCAGGAAACTAAGATGAAGAAGGAAAAATTTGAAGGCATTAAATTTTGTAAACCTATGGATAGGGTTGCTACAAGTTCAGATGGTGCCTCTGGAGGGTTGATGAAAATGTGGAACTCTTCACACATTAGTGTTGAAATCATTCACGAAGAAGGTAATTTGTTACTTTTGAATTTCACTAATATTAAGGATAATAAAAGCCGGTACATCATGCGTATCTATGCTCCTAATTCAAAAAAATGGATAAGATCATACTGGGACAAACTTAGAAGCATAATTTCCATGTTAAATCTTTGAAAAGGTATTATTATGGGGGATTTTAACACCCCTCTCAAAGAAGGGGAAAAATAGGGAGGAATCAACCCGAATTTGGAAAGCAGGCAAGAGCTCATGAACTTTATCAATGATCAAGCCCTCTTAGATGTGGATCTTCAAGGGGAGAGCTTCACCTAGAGCAACAGGAGAATTGGGAAAGAGTGCATCCAATTATGGCTGGACGGGGCTTTGATTACAGTTGATTGGCTAAATTCTCATAATAGTAACTTATCTTCTCTGGTGAGGATTGGGTTGGATCATTCTCCTCTGTCTCTTACTCTGGACCCGATTATTAAGAAAAGAAATTTCCCTTTCAGGTTTGAAAATATGTGGACTACCCATCCTAATATTAATAACAAGATCTTGGAATGGTGGAATATTGATGTTGGAGGTTCTGGAATGTTCAAAGTAGCTTAAAAACTTAGAAATGTCAATATTAATATTAAGCTCTGGACTAAGAGTGTGTTTGGGGACATCTTCTCCTCCAAAGAGAAGGCCATTTATGACCTTTGTCTTATCCAAGAGTAAATCCATAAAGATGGGTATGATGAGAACAATTCGTAGCAAGACAAAACCCTACTTTCGGAGTACCACAATGTGATTGGGAAGGAGGAGATGTACTGGAAGCAGAGATCCAGATCCATATGGTTGAGGGAGTGAGAAAAAAACACTCTTTTCTTCCATTTATCCACTATGAAATGCAGGACAACCAACAGGATTAGTAGCATCAAATAGGGGAACCAAATCTTGCAGGATGAAAAAGATATTTCTTCTGTTGCTGTTGATTTTTTCTCCTCACTTCTTTCAAAAGATCTTAATCTCTCTGAACATAATCAGGAGGACCTCTTGAGAAACATTCCCTCTGTCATCTCAAAAAATCAAAACAAAGTCTTGAGTGCCATTCCAAATATTTAAGAAGTTAAAAAAATCCCTGGATTCTCCCCCAGGAGATAAGGCCCCAGGCTCGGATGGCTTCCCTATGTTTTTCTTCCATACGTTATGGGAAATCATCAAACATGATGTGGTCAAATTGTGTAGGAATTCTTTGGATCCAAAGATCTACTTAACGAACTCAACGCAACCTTCCTAGTTCTTATTTCTAAGGTCTCGAGAGAATATTCTATGGAGCTCTTCAAACCCATTAGCTTATGCAATTCTTTCTATAAGATCATATCCAAAGTCATTACTATCAAAATTCTTCATGTGCTCCCTTCTATCATTGATCACCAACAATCCAGATTTGTTCTGGGAAGACAGATTCTAGATTCCATTATGGTGGTGCACGAAGTGATCCATTCCTTCTAGAGGCAGGTAAGAGGGAAGGTTTCCTTCTCAAGCTGGACTTGTCCAAGGCCTATGACCATGTTGATTGGTCATTCCTGATGAAAGTGTTGGGAGATTTTTGTTTTAACAGTAAAAATTGCCATATTCTCCCTCTTTAGCGGTCCTAATTAATGGGTCTCCTACTGAATTCTTCAAAGCCTCTAGGGGTCTGAGACAAGGAGATCCCATATCTCCCTTTCTCTTCATCATTTTGGCTGAGTGCCTAGGGAGATTGATTTATGCTAATAGCAGATCTGGGGACCTGAAAGGCATCAGGCTATCCTCAAGTAATACCATTTTCTCTCATCAATAATTTTTTGATGATACCATTTTAGGAGGGGAGGCTTCAGTTAGTGAGGCCAGAGTTGTAAAACACCTTCTGGACTCCTATACTAGAGCCACCTAGCAATCAATCAACTGGAATAAGAGCTCTCTCTTCTTTATTAAAACCCCAGAGGCCAGACAAAGGAGAATGGCGGATATCTTGGGTCGCGGTATTGGTTCCCTCCCCTCTAATTACTTGGGTCTCCCTCTTGGAGTTAAGCCCCCTGAAGAATTTTGGAATAGACTCATTGATAGATTCAATAGAAAATTGGTCAACTGGAAGGGGATCACTCTCAGTCAACCGGACAAAATTCAGTTGGTTGAATCTACTCTTCAAAACCTGCCTACCTATGCCTTAAGCCTCTTCTCTATCCCGACTAAAGTGGTGGAAGCTATGGAAAAAATCCAAAGAAGACTTCTTTGGTCTGGGGCGGAAGAGAATAAGTGTTTCCCTTTGATTGCTTGGGACAAAGTTTGCCTCCCTAAAAGTGTTGGAGGACTTGGTATCAGGACAATCAGGCCTATCAACAAGGCACTCCAAGAAAAATAGATTTGGCGTATCTTCAATGGTAAAGGGGAATGGAGAGAATTCTTCGAAGATAAGTATCTCTCCAATGATTCTTTGAGTTACTTCTTTGATTATGATGAAATCCCAAAAGGTTATTTTATCTAGAATGACTTCCCCAATGCCAAAGATCTTGCCAAATCTAAAGTTAAATGGAAAATTGGCAATGGTCAATCTATCAGTTTCTGAAATGACAATTGGTTACAGTCTGGACCCTTGAAAGACAATGACTCCTATAACTTATGGAAGGATGAGTGCACCCAAAAATTTGGGTCCAGGGTCTGCAATTACATAGTGGGAAATTTTTGGGTGGATTCGCCATCTATTTCCCTGGATTTGTCTCCCTTATCCACTACTTTGCATGCTATTTCTCTATACCAGAATCAGGATGCCTTGATTTGGGAAGATTCCCCAAAAGGCACTTTCATGGTTGCTTTAGCCTACTCTTACCAGATGCAACAGAAAGCCAAGCCTTTTTGGGCTAAAGCCTGGCTCCCTGGCCTTATTCCCAAAATTAATGTCTTCTTTTGGCTTTTGCCTCAAAATTGTATTCTTACTTTTGATAACCTTTTAAAGTGTGAAATCTCGATCCCCAATAGGTGTGTTCTGTGTATGTGCCAAGCAGAATCTGTGGACCATCTTTTTCTTTATATTTCCCCTATGTAAGCTCTGTCTGGCATTACCTACTATCAGTTTTTGGGATGCATTGGTGCTTTCCCTCCTCTGTTCAGGACCTCTTCTCCCACTGGACCCTGCCTTTCAAGAATACTGCTTTTCACAAAATTTGGACTTGGGTGCTTCCTCACCTTTTCTAGGGAATTTGGAAAGAGCGCAACAATCGTATCTTCAGGGACTTTAGTGTTCCTCCCAAAATAATTTTAGAGAAGATACATCATGCTTTGTTGGAAAATTATGTATCGTGTGGAAATACTAATCCTTTTGCAAGAAAAGAAAACTCTACTGATCCTAAGAAGACCAAAGATAAAAGACATAATTGCACCTAGATCTTTCCCTAGGAAGGATGGTTTTAAGCCAACTTCGATGGTGACGCCAAGGCTAACCCGGGTAAGGCAGAAAGTGGCGGTGTGATTCAAAATTTCTTTGGCAAGGGCACCACTGCAGTCAGCCTTCCACTTGGCACACAACCCAATCACTACGCGGAAGCAAATGTGTCCCTCCAAGTCACAAAATTAGCACATGACTTGGGGATCAAAAATCGATGGTTAGAAGGTGATGCATACAACATTATTAACTACCTCAAAAAGCTTCACCCACCATCGTGGACTATAGCCAACATGATATCTTGAAACCCGCAACCATTTGAACACCTTTGATAAGGTACACATATCCCACATGTACAAAGAAGCCAACCAAGTTGCTGACTAGTTTGCCAACATGGTGGCGAAAAGTACTAAGCAGAATTGCTGGATTCATGGAGGAGACCTCCCATGTGAAGTGATGGATATCGTCAATTATGAAAGAATCCAAGGAAAGGAGGGATTTATTAGCATTAATCATGATAGTTAATGTTGTGTATGGCAACGACTTTCCCATAAATGGAAAGTATGAGATAGGAAGGAAAGGCAATGATTAAAAGTCACACCCGTATACTTTTTGGGTGCCTATTTACATAGGGAAAACTTATCTTTCAAGGTACAGAAGAAGAACAATCTAGAAAAACTCGAAGAGAAAGGGTTTGTTAAGCGGTAATTTCCTATTTGCGATTCAGAGCTTGTTTCTTGCAATGGGAGGTGAAAGACATAGAAGGGAGCCCTCTAAAGATTGTGAAAAATGGAGGAGATAGACCAAGGTCTAGCACTACCTCTAGCAAGGAGGCATTTCCACTTTCATTGAAAGGCTTCATGGTGGGAAGCCGTCAGTGATGAAAATGTTTGTGAAAAGCTGGGATGAAGGTAAGGTGGTGATTGAGGGTATAAAATTTATGGTGACCGACTAGGTTATTTCAACTGTAACTGGTATCCCCATTATTGGCAATAAATTTTACCGAGACCATAAAATTTTGGACTCTACGATAAGCGACTTTGTGAGGAATGAGGAAGAGAAGAAAGCACTTATCAAAGCTGGGACCTATTATCTTCCTGAAGGGTTGAAAATCCTGTGGATATTTGTCCTGAGAGCCATCATCTCTTATATCATGCTAGACAACAGGTTTGACAGGATCAGAACCTACCACTTTGTTCTCATGAATCATTTTCGACATGGTATGCAGATTTCAATACCCTTTTACTTATATGCATCTATAAATGAAAATATTAATGGGTTTAGGGATAAGGCTATTGCAAATCCTGCTTTGCATGAAGGGCTTTTACTTCTTATTTATGAGTTTTTTAAAGATCAAATTCTAGGGAAGGAGGTCACTCAGAAAGAAGACATGGAGGCCTCTGGCTCTGACTACATTCCTTTAGAGACTGAAGATAGTGAAGGTTCGCACTTTGAGGCTCAAGATGAGTATGATTCCTCCTCTAAGAAGCATATTTCCAGTATGCATACCATTAAAAAATAAAAAATGATTACCCCATCTAAAAAGCAGACCACCACGGTTATATCATCAGAGGAGGAGTATAACAAAAATGAGGAAGGGATGAACACGAAAGGTGAGGAAGAAATTTCCAGCAGAAAAGGTTGAAAGAGAAGGCAGACTACGATGGTGAAATACCAAAACAAAAAGGGCAAGAACAGGGATGAGAGTGCTAGCTGGAAGACTCCCGAGGATCAGACCTGTAGAAATTCCCATGTTTATTTCTATAAGGTGAAGGAGAAGATCCCAGACGAGAAATATGCGACTAACCAGGGTATTCCCTCACCTCAGTTCTCAGAACCCCATAACATAGGGAATGAAAAAGGACAGGATAGTGATTACTGTTGCTATATGTCTGTATAGGGGAGGAAAATGGTTTGGTGTAACTTCAATGTCAAAACAACCAAAATGGGTATTACCAGGGAAGTTATTAACCCCAAGGTCATTAAAGGTGAGGATGGTCAGATTAAGCTAGAGGAGCTAATCGACCCAGCTATGGTGGCGTTCAGTGACAACTCCAGGGAATTTGAGCTAGATCTGCTCAACAACACTAGGAATAGATGTTGGATAGCTACAAGATAATTAAATGGCTATTCCATGAAGTGGGGGGTCTCAAAAAAAGAGTTAAAGGTACAGACAAAGCCAATGCCGATAGCACTGTTGTTGATCAGATGAATCTGAGTACCAAAGTCAGAAAATGGAGGACAAAATTATTAAGGTTGAGGCTACCCTAAAAAACATTGTTGAACAGAGTTTTAATATCCCCAAAGCTTCCAATGAACACACCAAGGCTATCATCGAGAAATTGGAAGAAAAATTTCATGGGACTGAACCAGTCAATACGAGCGTAGAAAAAGAGCAGAAGAGAGAACAAGGGCCCGACAAGAGGACTAGGGCTAGTGCAAAGAAGAAAAAGGATAATGATATGTCGACTGATCTCCAGAAGATCAAGAATTTTGCTGCTAATATGGAGTTACTCGAGGCCAAGGCAGCCACCCTGATGGTGGACATATCTTGATTGTCCCTGGTTCTTTTCCCTGTCCCTGTGTTATTTGATTTTTAGAAGCTTAGTTTGTTTTTGCTTTGGCCTTGTGTTGGCATGTTCTGTTTTTAGACTCTATTTCATTTTGTTTGGAATTACTATTAGATTTTAAACTCTGTTTCGGGTTTCAGGAACCCTATAAAACCCGTTTTACTTAATCAAAAACATGACATCATTAAATATAACATGAAAGCACTAAATATGTCATAATAACATTAAATATAACATGACAACAATAAATATGTCATAACAACACTAAATAAAACATGACAACACTAAATATATGATAACAACACTAATATAAAATGAACTCATCAATTTTAAAGTAGATATATCAGGTCGTGAAAATTATGAAATCTGACATTAAAGTTTAAACACTGTCATAGTAGTTATTCAAACAACTAAGATTGAGATCTGTAGTCTTCCCACATCCTTCTTGCTATTTCATCTTGATATTTCCCCCAATCATCTCTTTCACAGAAAAATAAATTTGCGTACTGTCAACAATCTATACTCGGATCCGCTTCTTTCACACGAACTGAGTCTACCTTCTATACTTCTGATGTTGCACAAGGTACAACAAGAGATACATTGTGGGAATCTACAAAGCAGTAGATAAATGAGACTAACCAAAATCAATCTTCCTAGAGTTAACCAAAAACTTACCCCCGAGCCGTCGAAGTAGACACAATGGCGAATAGCAGAGCAGAAATCAACGAGATAACCTCCGGTGAGATAATGAGCGAAAATGACCTAATGCCCTGCTTTTCCTCTTCCTCGCGGACCCGAACACAAATCCAATTTGGTTTTATAATATTGGAATTGGAATTTCGAAATTCCAAGTCCACCTATTTGAGTGGAAGATGCATATGCCTATTTTGAGACAAAATTGAAATTCCAAAATTTCAAATCTAACTTTTTAAGATGAACACAAACGTAAATTTACAAATTTGGAAATTAGGTAATGCCAATTCTAGACATATTCCAGCAACCAAACAGATTATATCTTTTTCTTCTCCCATTTTTGTCTTAGGTTTCTCATTTCCCTCGCCCAAACTTCTAAACGACAAACTAAAACGTGCGGCTTACAAGGAGAACACCTTTTTCTTCTTATACTCTTCTTATAACCATGCATTTTACTTTGCCAGATAGACATAGGTGCCTCCCCCTCGAATCTTGTAAGTTTGGTGTTTTCTTTAGATTAATTTCTTTTTTGACAGTCAGATTCGGAATTCAAATTTTGTCTTTAATGGCATCCATTTGGCGTGAAATGATTAAAATGCAACTTGTCTGAGTTTGACTCCTGATTTGTTGTTGTGCTGTGTAACTTTGGCATTCACTTGAAGCCTAGATGACACAAATTTGATGAGGGATTTTTCAGATGCAAAAGTCGTATGATCTGCCTAGACTTGGCGTTAAATTGGTGCCATTCAAAACACATTTTTCGTTTGGCTTTATTTTTGTGACTTTCTTGGAAGGCGAGGCATTTATTTTTAGCATGCAGTTTTGCCTTTCATTCTGGCATTGTTTTATTCCAATGATATTTTCTTTTTTTTTTCTCTGGCTATTTTGGCTTGCAATAAGTGAATCATCCACGTTTTCATAGGCGACGTCTACTGTTTCATGTCGACATCAACATTTATATTTCAGCGTGAAACCTTGAGTCCATGACTTGCAAGGTAGCTCAACATGAATTATTGGAAGAAGGGAAAGGTGGAAGTTTGAATTGGCTCAGCCTTCATATTATTTTCCTTGTTTGACAGTTGTTCTTTGTTTTGACGGGTGTGAAATTGAATGCATCAAATGCCATTATTTATTGCCAAAGTGGCAAAAATTGGTGATGTCAGCAAAACTTTCATTTTCTCCTCTAAATTTTTCCTCTCACAAAGTTGTGAACACCGCTTAAAATCTATAATGTACATTTTGGCAAATTAGAAAAAAAAATTGACATAACTTTCAATGGTAGTACAAAATTGGGTGCAATAGTTTTTTAAAGTAGTCAATTGTGAACACGTGTTAAAATCTATAATGTACATTTAGGCGAGTTAGAAAAAAAAATTGACATAACTTTCAACGGTAGTACAAAATTGAGTGCAATAGTTTTTTAAAGTAGTCAAATTTTTATATCCGATCAATTAGAGTTTATACCAAATTATTTTCATAAAGTGCACACTTTCACTCCAACATGGTCTAACCTATGCATTACATTATAAAGTGCAATTGTAAAGGGGTCTCTAAAACTAAATTAAGGGGGTTGTATTGTGTGTTGTATCGTGTAAACTAGCTCATCATGAATATCACAAAGGAAAGAAAAGTGGAAATATGAATTAGGGAAGGCTTCATATTATTTGCCTTGCTTGACATTTGTGCTTTATTTGACAAGAGTGAAATTAAATGCATCGTGGCATTATTCATTGCCAAAGTAGCAAAAAAATTATTTTCTCATCTTAATTTTCCCTCTTCAAAGTTGTGAACACTTGTTAAAATCAATAGTGCGCATTTAGCCCGAAATTGACAAAAATCAAAATTGACATGACTTTCATATGGTATCTTGAAAATGAGCATCATATTTTTCTGAAGTAGTAATTTTTTTCATGCTCATTCCATTGGAATTGATATGTAACACTATTGTTATTTCACTCCAACATGATCTAGCTTATGCATTACACTCATAAAGTCCAATTGTATGGGGGGTTCTCTAAAGCTGAATTATGGTAGGTGTACTAGATGTTGTGTTGTGCCTTATATACTTACATACTTCTTCTTATATTTCTTCATTTTGAGACTAATTGAGATATCAAGGGGACCATGCATGAAATCACATACAGAGATAAAAATCCGCATTTGGGAGGGGGGGCGGGGTATATCATGCCAAAACCATAATTTCATCTTTCTCTTATCAGGCTCAATCCAAAGAACTATTGGTTTTGGAAACAAGAGATATTGAATCACTACAATGGGTGCGGTATATTGGGTACATGTCTCCTTGGACTCATTCTTGAGCCCCTTGATGAATAGCATAATAACATGCGGCTTAACAAAAATAATAAGGTTTATGGTCTAATAGGCATTATAGTTCATAAGGGATACATTCAACACATAAACCACACAAAGCATCTTGTCACTCCTTGGTTCATCATCTAGCATTTGTTTGGAGATCTTCAATCTTCATCTATTTGTGATGCTCTTTTTTATTGAAGCACCTACTACCCAAGCTTATGTAGACACATTGTCATAGAGTGATTAGCTATCATACAATGCCCCTCCACTTTATTGTTTTCATAGTTGAGGACACTTTGTCTCTTCTAGTTGATAACAATCCATCTCCTCTAAGAGAAGACACTTCATTTACTACAGTTACATATGAGTTCCATGATTCTTCTTTAACACCTTATAATGGTCCAATGCAATGGGATTTTCGTCATCTTCCAGATATAGCTCATTGGAACACATTTCTACTAGACAATGCATATTTGTTTGTAAAGTCCCACATTATAGACTCGGAGGATAACAATGTTATTTACTAAAAGTTATTTGATTGATTTACACTCATTAAAAATACCTATCTACATGTCAACTACACACTAAATATTACTTTTAATATAAACTATAATGATGAATATGGTTGTTAAAAATATTGAATGCTAGCAACTAATAAGTACCTAAAAAATTTATATCGATAATATACATATCTTTTGAGAAAACAAAAGATCACCAACCTCCATTTACTAAAGAGGGAAATCAATAAATATATTTTTAAAGTACAAAATTAAAAATTGAATGCATTGCAAATCTTAACTGATGTATCATTTTTTTTGACAAAAAATATCATCACTTTGAATATTTATTAAAACAAAATTACATGATAGAAAAAGATGTAATATTAGAAGGAAAAAAAGCTCTTATAATCAACCACCAAGAAACATGTCATTAATCTAGTACACACCAAAATTAGCAAAGGTCAAAGAAAAACAAATTGGAAACTAAAAGAAAGACAGCCAACAAAAGGCTACTAAGGGAAGGAGTTCCAACCGCTCATGTTCCAATTAAAGAAGCAATAGGGAATATGTATGGGACGTCAACTCAAAATGACAAAATACTTACAAAATCAAATCCAAAAACAAATTGCAATTGAACTCAAAATGACCATCCCTTAATCATCATGCGCATAATTAATCCCACAGGATTTGTTGTAATTATTCAAAAGTTAAAACAATAGCCATAAACAACTAAGGCGCATACAAGAATGACAAAATAGATATAAATGAAATTTAATATACTGTTTGGAAATTTACGAAAATAAAACTAGATATAACCACTGCTGGAACCCTTCCCCTATACCTGAACATGTAAAAAACTGCCTATAAAATCACCCACCAAGCAGTGTCATCAAATACACATCAAGAATGGTGAAGGCCGTAAAAGAAAAAATAATGAATAATGACTAGGTAAAAATCGTGATCAGGCAGACATTAATTTTCCACAGTCCATAGTGAATAGCGACTAGATAAAAATTGTGATCAAGCACAAGCATAGACATTAATTTTCCAGTCCATAGTGAATAGCTTGTGTGCTTCTAGATTCAACTGTTAATTATTTTGCATCAAAGTGAATTATTTTGCATCAAAATAAACCCACACAGTTAAATCCAGAAGCACTATTGACAACTATTGACCATGATCAAGAGCCAAGTAGAGACGCAAATACCTGATCCTTAGACAAAACAAACAAAAACCACACAGTAAAGAGAACAAGAGAATAACGAGTGATTAATCACAGAAAGGAGAGTCGGTGGCAAGAGAGGGCCCAAACATTCAAAGACTGCTGGGACAGAGGTAATAATGGCAGTAACTTAGAAGCTACAAAATCCGGCGTGATAAAGCCTGACACGCATCATGTATCTATAATTCGTACATTGATCCAGCTCAGCCTTTACCGAACTTCAAATACCATCACCTACCCCATTACTCTCATTTACTTCATTTCCCCGAAGCAACATTCAGTAGTTAAGCAAGGGTAGGTAAAATACATAAAAGGCCTAGTACGCTACTACGTAGGCAACAGGGGATCGAAAAGCCAGATCTAAGTTTATAAATATACACGCAACAGTAATTCTAAAGCCTAAGAGTATGTTTTGCCTTGCCTCCATTGAAATACATCATGATGGAAATGCTCCTATTCTTCAAACATGGAGTAGCAGAACTCCTCCCATGGCTTGGCGGCGGTGGCGGCGAGTGGTGGAACATTATAGCTGGGTTTGCACTTGGAGGCCTTGTGCTGATGCTGGTCTACAGAAGGGCCATTGGAGGGCGGGGGGAATGTTATCTGGTGGATTACACGTGCTATAAGCCGCCAGCGGAACGACAGGTGAACACGGAGCTGAGCGTGTACTTTCAAGCCAAGCAGGAGCCACTGGACGTGGAGCGCTTGGATTTCCAGTGGAAAATGTACCTGCGCTCTGGGCTGGGAGAAGAAACGTACGTGTGCAACTCCTTCTTCAAGGAAGGAATGCCGCAGTCATCGCTAGAGGAAGCGCAGGAGGAGGTGGAGGAAAGTTTCGGCGCCGTTCTGGACGAGTTGTTCGCCAAGACACGCGTCAAGCCGGGTGAGATCGACATTGTCATCGCCAACGTCTCCACCTTCGCCCCAGCGCCGTCATTGGTTGCATGGGTGGTGAACCGCTACAAGATGAGGGAGGACGTTAAAAGTTTCAATCTTTCCGGCATGGGTTGCAGCGCAAACGTCATTGCGGCGGATATGGGCAGAGATATGCTGAAGACGTACCCGAATTCGTACGTGCTGGCGGTGGGGACGGAGAGTATTACTCTGCATGGGCACTACGAAGGGATTGATAAGTCCTTCATGCTATGCTACTGCCTCTTCCGTGTCGGCGGCTACGCGATGCTCTTGTCCAACAAACCGGCTGACCGGCGGCGGGCCAAGATGCGGCTTGTGCACACTGTCAGAACCAACGCCGCCGCCAATGACGACGCCTACACGTGCGTGATGACCAAGGAAGACGAGCAAGGAAATTACGGCATCGGTCTCCGCCAGGCGCTTATTGCAGTCGCCGCCAATGCCGTGAAGACGAATCTGTCGACACTGGGGCCGAAGGTTCTTCCGCTTAGGGAGATGCTCTACTACGCCTACGTCAATTATCTCTGCATTGGGTTTCTGAAGATGAAACGAGAGCCTTATGTTCCTAATTTCAGGTCGGCGTTCCAGCACTTTTGCATTCATCCCGGCGGACGGGCTGTGATCAGCGGAATCGGGAAAAACTTGAGGCTTAGTGAATACGATTTGGAGCCTTCGCGCATGGCACTTTTTCGGTTTGGAAACACTTCCACCAGTGGACTTTGGTATGAGCTGGCTTATTTGGAAGCTAAGAGACGACTGAAGAGGGGAGATCGCGTTTTGATGATTGCGTTGGGTTCGGGATTCAAGTGTAATACTGCCGTCTGGGAAGTTATGCGGGAAACCAATCCGCTGGAGAGTAGTGTGTGGGATGATTGCATTCACAGGTATCCGTGCAATACTCGGAAGGATTTCGCTGATGATTATTGTAATAAGTGGTTTCAACGCCTCCCGTCCTCTGAAACAACTGGGATGCAAATCTCCGCCAACTCTGCGTCGTGAGGTCTGTTTTATGTAAATCTTGTGCGTTTTGGAGTGTGCTGGAGATATTACTCTCATTTTCATCTACCTACTTTGCGTCAAATCAGTGAAGGGGTGTTTAAATTGAAATAAGTGTTGTCATTGATGAGTTTAGAATTGTAAACTTTGTTGTACATATAATAATATAAGCTTTAATTGTTTTTCTAAATTATAAGCTCTACTTATTAGTACGGCAGAGACTAATGTTTTCACTTCACTCACAATAATCTCGCCTGGGGAATCAGGTGAACCAAAAAATTAAAAATTTATCCTATAGTTTGCAGTGACATTTCAAATTTCAGTCAACCAAAAAATTAAAGAGTTTATCCTCTAGTTTGCAGTGTCTTGACATTTCAAATTTCATTTTTACTATTAATAAATTAGGAAAAAACTTCCAGAAAATGAGCAAAGAGCAGTAGAAAAATTATAACATTTTGGGACGGTGTCTGGAAATGGTCTAATAAACAAAAGACAGTTTTCACATTTTTTTTTAAATTATTAAAATTGGACAACTTGCAAGGTGAGGACAAATATGTACAAGTTGGTTATTTAATTTTTTTTAAATGTTGCATTTAACACTACACCCGGCGTTGGTGAATGCAGTGTTAAAAAAATTTAAAAAAATAAATCGCTTCAACTCTCATTCGCAGTTTTAGCAAAACGTAGTGCAACTTTCCAGATTGGTGGAGAAAGAACATACCGCAGTATAGTGTTTGCTTTCGTGGCTTAGCAGATCAAATTAGCGTAGTAACAAGGAGCAGTTGTGAAAATTTTGTATAAGGTACTATCTTTCCTTGTTTCATTTTGTTGCTTTGTGTTCGTTCCTAGTAAACTGTACTCCAATATTTTTCCCACAAATTTTGATATAAAACAAATACTAGTTCTGTGTGTTATGCTTGTAAAATGAAGGAATGTTAAAAATAGACCATGTTTATGCAATTTTCCCTGAGAAATCAGAATTCCCCACTTCTAAAAAGTGAAAGCTAAGGTAATACAATTCTTACCAATGACTGCAAGTTTCAAAGAAACAATCAAGATAGTTAGGAAACTAAAAGAAAGTCAAAAGTTCTCTTATTTCTGCAAATTTATCGTTCTCATTCTATTTTTATTAATTTCATATCTCTAAGATAAAGAAGGTTAAGAACTGAATAACCAAAGTAGATAAAGCGTTTGCAGGTTAAATGGTGGGTTTTTAACTTTATCTTCTTCCCTCCACAGTTCTTCACTTACATGCCAGCGAACTTGAATCATGGACCGAGGGAAAGAGCTTGATGAAACAAAGTTTTGAAATCTATCAATCAAGTATGGCCTCAAAGCATAATCAAGACTTACAGTGTGCTTTTGTACATTCTTCAAACTTATTGCAGTATGTGGTCTGCTAAAGTGCAAGTCATCTATCTTCAATCCAATAAAATTCATCTATCTTCAATCCAATAAATTGAACCATCAAGTCTGTAATTTCTTCTCGTGCCTGAAATAAAACCTTCATACTTTAGTGTCCTTAAAATTTAATTTCTTCCTATATCAAATATAATATTTTTCCTTACCTTTTCAAATCAGGCAAATCCTCTTTGCATGAAGAGAATGATTCTTCTTTGATTGCTTCAAATCTAAGTTTTTATTCACTCTCAACGGTTAAGACGCAATGCATAATTCATCTCGCAATGTCGGCAGAAAATGCTCTTGGGAAATGTAAACTATTTTTTGTTCCACTGCCTAAAATAGAATCAAAATCTCAAATCAAATAAGGATAATCATTGATATACCTCTTAACATGTCGGTTCAACTAATTTGACCATGTTGTTGGAGATTTTCTTCTGTGCAAATAGTTGACTGTATGTTTGTCATTGATGACAACATATAGTATACAACAGTGAACTGTATTCACCTTTCAGTATGGATATGAGGAAGCCTTGCGCAGTTGTTTTTATGCTTCAGACATAGTTACTATACCATGTACATACACGTAGATTCAGATGTTCAGTAACAATTGAGTTATGTTACTCTGTTTACCAGACACAGTTTTAGAAGATTGTTCTTAGAAAGCCGACAGTAATTTTATTGATTCTTCAATTGCGTCTATCTATGTGATATGCGTGTTCAGATTCATGTTTAGTTATCAGTCTACGATAATTAACCAAAGGCGCTAATCCTGTTTCATCTAAAGCATGACGATTGGGTAATTTTGGAGGAGCCGACTATGTGAAGCGATGCATCTATTCAGTTTGAGTTGTGCGGTTCTAATTATGTTGCATGCTTGGTTTGGCCGACGAAAGAAGCATTTAAGGGATTCCTAAAGCCGACAAAGATCATATCTTTTGGAGAAGATACTTATAGTAGTTCATTTGAAGATCACCACGTGTAAATGATAAGAAAAGAGATAGAAGAAGGATAGAACAGAGCGCTGATTGTTTTGGGATAGTAGAACCATTTCATTCATCATATAAAGATCTATGTGAAGAAGCAGAGAGTATATACAATTCATTGGAACTGATCAAGACAACAGGTCTACCTAAATAGTTCATTTTCAGATATAGTGTATATATGTTTTACAGAAGGTTGTAGCCTTCACCATATTAAGCAATGAGCTTTTGGACAATGAGTCCTCACCCCTAACAGGGTTATTTGTAAAAGACTCCTAACAGGGTCCGACCCTTAACTAGGTCACTGTACTTATTGCTTTGTAAAGATCAACTCCTAACAGGGTTGTAATTTCTTCTAACAGGGATTATTATATTCAAGTATAGTTCTTTGTGGGTGCTAATTCCCACCAAGGTTTTTACCTAGTTTGGTTTCCTCGTAACCAAAATTGTGGAGTTTTAATTTGTGTTATCTTAAATGTGCATTTGCTTATGATATTTTGTAATTAATTGGGGAAAAGAATTTAACTTGCTGATAACTGATTCACCCCCCCCCCCCTCAGTTATCNACTGATTCCCCCCCCCCCCCCTCAGTTATCCCTTGGGACTATTCCAACAATTGCTATCAGATCCAAGTGCCTTGGAGAGAAAGTCTAACAGCTTAAGGTAGATCAAATGGCGTACTTCAGGAAAGAGAGTCCTAAGTTTGATGGAGAGAATTATCTTGACTGGAAGAACAAAATGATAACACATCTTTAGTGTGTTGGTTTTGAGATTTATGAGATTGCTACTCATGAAATAGATGTTCCCACCTTGAAGGACCTTGCAGAAGAAGATTCTACAAATAAAAAAAAGGAAGTATTCACCCAAAATGCAATTGTCAAAGAAGCCCTAATAAGTGCCCTATCTGACAGTGAATTTTCTGAGATCAAGAAGGCAGGCAAAGCATATTCAATTTGGAAATACCTAGAAGACATGTTTGAAGGAGACATCCAAGCCAAGAATGCGCGCAGAAAGACATGGAAGAAAAGATACAACAATTTAGAGATGCTACCTGAAGAAAACATCAGAGCTTACAATCAGCGGATTAATGAAGCAGTCTCAGGAATCAGGAACAACGGTGGAGAAATTTCAGAGGATGATATAATGGAAAAACTGATGACCACATTGACAACAGATTATGAAAGAAAGATAAACATCTTGGATGAAACCATGCAATTCTCAAAGGACTTCAAAAGAGAAACCTTGATCAGTAAAATATCAGCATTTGAGATATCAAAATTGAAGACAGAACCTAAAATGGAAATAACTTTCAAAGCCTCAGTCCATGGTAAGAAATCCTTAAACATCGCTAGTAATGCTAAGAAAGAAGAATTTGATACATAACTAGAAGAAATCATTGCTATGATAGCTAAGAAGGAAAGAAAAAGTAAAGGAAAATATGAAGGACAAGTACCATTCAAATGTTTTTCATGTAACAAAGTTGGCCACTTAGCATCCAAGTGTCCTACAAGAGTCAAGAAGTATAGATCAAATTACAAACCCAAATATACTAAGGAATGCTATCATGTTGAGGATGGTGTAACTGACGATGACTCAGGAGAAGATGAAATTGGATTTGTTGCAATTAAGGATAATAAAAAAATGATTGATCAAATAGAAATTGAAGATGAAAAGAAAGCACAAGAATTGGCTTTAGTTTCATAAGCTGGCATCAGAACAGATTGGATCATAGATAGCAGGTGTTCACATCACATGATAGGAGACAAAGATAGATTTGTACATCTAGACAAGTACAAAGGTGGCATGGTTAGATTTGGAGATTACACTCCCAAACCTATCATAGGCAAAGGATCTATCACCTTAGATGGAAAGAACAAGACAAATGATGTTCTTTATGTTGATGGTTTGCATCATAACTTATTAAGTGTTGGACAGTTGCTAGATAAAGGATATCAGTTGGAATTCAAAAACAAC
>MU226382.1:2006994-2032876 GCA_018584345.1 Thuja plicata
GAAGTAAGTTGTTTTGTTGCAAAAGTGGATGACAGTTGGCTATGGCACAAGAGACTTTGTCATATCAATTTTGACAACATAGTGAAGATAAGTAATGTAAAGGCAGTAAGAGACCTTCCAAGTATTGTAAGACCAATTGATACTATGTGCAGGGAATGTGTGATGGGGAAGCATGTGAGGACCTCATTCAGAAGAAAATAGAACTCTACAGAGAACAAATTAGATCTATTACATACAGACTTATGTGGACCTACTCAAACAAGATCATACTATGGTGAAAGGTATTTTATTTTGTTTTTTGATGATTTCTCCAGGATGATGTGGGTTGCGTTCTTGAAAGACAAATTTGAAGCTTTTGAGAAGTTCAAAATATTCAAAGCTAAAGTTGAAAATGAATCTGGATTAAAGATAAAATGTTTGAGATCTGATAAAGGAGGAGAATTCACCTTTGATAAGTTTCTTGAGTACTGCGAAGAACATGGGATCAAAAGACAACTAAGTGCACCCAGAACCCCTCAACAAAATGGAATTGCAGAAAGGAGAAATAGGATAATACTTGACATAGAACGCACTATCATGATTGAAGGAAAAGTTGTGCACACCTATTGGAGAGATGCAGTCAATACATCAGTCTATACTATCAACAAAATTCAACTAAGACCTGGCGCAGACAAAACATTTTATGAACTTTGGTTTGGTAATGTACCTATAGTAAAATACTTCAAAATCTTTGGAAGCAAGTGCTACATGAAGAGAGATGATGGTGTTGGAAAATTTGATGCTAGAAGCGATGAAGTTATTTTTCTTGGTTACTCTACTAAGAGAAAAGCTTACAGATGTTTCAATTTAAGGTTAAAGAAAATCATTGAGAGTGCACATGTGAAAATTGATGAGAAGTTCATGATTCAAAAGAGATATTATGAATATGCACCTATGATTGAAGATGAACCTAGCCCTATCAATAAGGATACAGTTATTGAAGAAATGTTTCACTGTATTGATGTATCATGCAATAACCCTAAACCAAGTCAAGAAGAATCACAGATTATAGATGAGAGTGTCACACCTAAAATCTCAAAATACACATCCAAATACCACTCTAAAGAAGATATCATTGGAGATCAGAGCAGTAAAGTCTTGACAAGATCCAGAGAAAAAGGTTCAACCATTGATGAAGAGGTATGCTTACTTTCACAGATTGAACCCTTAAGTGTTGAAGGTGCGTGCAATGATTCAGATTGGCAAAGTGCAATGCAAGAAGAATTAGATCAAATAATGAAGAATGACACATGGAAATTGGTCCCTAGACCTTGTGACAAGAATGTGGTTGGAACTAAGTGGATATTCAGAAACAAAATGAATGAAGATGGGACAATGATAAGAAATAAAGCAAGATTGGTGTGTAAAGGATATGTGCAAAGATAAGGAATTGACTATTCTGATACATTTGCCCCTATGAGCAGACTGGAAGCTATAAAGTTATTTTTAGCCTATGCAACATTCCAGAACTTCAAAGTATATCAAATGGATGTCAAATCAGCTTTCCTAAATGGTGATTTAAAGGAAGAAGTCTACATAGAGAAGCCTAAAGGATTCAAACTTTCAGATAAACCAGACATGGTATGCAGACTAAAGAAAGCCCTCTATGGAATTAAACAGGCCCCAAGAGCATGGTATGAAAGACTTGATGGTTACTTGACAAAGATTGGATTCAAAAAGGGAGCAGCAGACTGCAACTTATTCATCAGAGAGACAACTGAAGGATTACTACTTGTTGCTATCTTTGTTGATGACATTATTTTTGGAGGTAATGACAAGCTTAGTGCAGAATTTGCAAAAGAGATATAGAGTGAATTCAAAATGAGCATGATTGGACCCATCAAATACTTTTTTGGATTAAATGTAAAACAAACAAACAAAGGCATATTCATAAATCAGTCTAAATATGTGAAGGAGATATTAAAGACTTTCAAGATGGAAGATTGCAAGCCAGTAGGTACCCCCATGATAATAGGAAGAAAGCTTTCTAAAGATGATGATTCCACGGCAGTTGACAAGACACTATACAATTCTATGACTGGAAAACTCATATATCTCACTCAATCTAGACCTAATATTTCTAATGCAGTTGGCATTGTTGGAAGATTTGCAGCTGAACCTAAACAAAATCACTTAATGGAAATAAAAAGAATATTCAGATACTTAAAGGGAACTATAGACTATGGTTTATGTTATCCTAACTCAGAGAATGTACAACTTCATGTGTATACTGATGTTGATTGGGCAGGTTGTGTTGATGACAGAAAGAGTACCTCAGGAGGAGCAGTATTCCTTGGAGACAGATTGGTCACTTGGACAAGCAAGAAGCAGAATTGTATTTCTCAGTCAACAACTGAAGCAAAATATGTAGCAGCAGCATTGAATTGTTCTACAATTGTTTGGATCAAACATATGATAAAAGACTGTGGAATTCAGATTGATTATCCTATTGTTATTCACTGTGATAACACTAGCACTATCAATATGTCAAAGAACCCTGTGATGCATGCAAAGACAAAACACATTGAAATAAAATATCACTTTTTAAGAGAAAAAGTTGCAGACAAAGAAGTAAAATTGGATTATGTGAGCACTAAAGAATAGTTAGCAGAAATTTTTACAAAACCTTTATCAAAAGATACTTTTGAGTATCTCAGGGAGAAGCTGGGAGTAATTCCCTTTCCTGAGTCTGATTAAAATTTGCAGCAAAAGCATCAGTCCTTGGTGACTGATGAATGGTTGACTACTCTACTTCTGGAGTAGTACCTGTGTTTAATAGCATTTGGAACCCTTTGCCATTGATTTCAAAGGGGGAGTATATATTAAGGGGGAGCATATACTCTGGGGGAGTATATAGTCATGAAAATAAAAACACAGTTAGAGGAGCTACAACTGTGAAGATGAACCTTTGATGAGGATATTGAGAAGATTGTAAAAAGAAGAAGGATACTTTGGGTTGATGGTGTTTTTCATATCATATGTTGCCATCAATGTCAAAGGGGGAGATTGTTGGAGATTTTCTTTTGTGCAAATAGTTGACTGTATGTTTGTCATTGATGACAACATATAGTATACAACAGTGAACTATATTCACCTTTCAGTATGGATATGAGGAATCCTTGCGTGGTTGTTTTTATGTTTCAGATATAGTTACTATACCGTGTACATACACACAGATTCAGATGTTCAGTAACAGTTGAGTTACGTTACTCTGTTTACCAGACAGAGTTTCAGAAGATTGTTCTCAGAAAGCCGACAGTAATTTTATTGATTCTTCAGTTGCGTCTATCTATGTGATATGCGTGTTCAGATTCATGTTTAATTATGATTCTACGACAATTAACTAAAGGTGCTAATCGTGTTTCATCCGAAGCATGACGATTGGGTAATTTTGGTTGACTATGTGAAGCGATGCGTCTATTTAGTTTGAGTTGCGCAGTTCTAATTATGTTGCGTGCTTGGTTTGGCCGACGAAAGAAGCATTGAAGGGATTCCTAAAGCCAACAAATATCATATCTTTTGGAGAAGATACTTATAGTAGTTCATTTGAAGATCACCAAGTGTGAATGATAAGAAAAGAGACAGAAGAAGGATAGAACAGAATGCTGATTGTTTTGGGACAGAAGAACCATTTCATTCATTAGATAAAGATCTATGTGAAGAAGCATAGAGTATATACAATTCATTGGAACTGATTGAGACAATAGGTCTACCTAAATAGTTCATTTTTAGATATAGTGTATATCTATTTTACAGAAGGTTGCAGCCTTCACCATATTAAGCAATGAGCTTTTAGACAGTGAGTCCTCACCCCTAACATGGTTATTTGTAAAAGAATCCTAACAAGGTCCGACCCTTAACAAGTTCACTATACTTATTGCTTTGTAAAGATCAACTCCTAACAGGGTTGTAAGATCTTCTAACAGGGATTATTATACTCAAGTACAGTTCTTTGTGGGTTCTAATTCCCACCGAGGTTTTTACCTAGTTTGGTTTCCCCGTAACCAAAATTGTGGTGTTCTATTTTGTGTTATCTTAAATGTGCATGTGCTTATGATATTCTGTAATTAATTGGGGAAAAGAATTTAACTTGTTGATAACTGATTCACCCCCCCCCCCTCTTAGTTATCCCTTGGGACTATTCCAACATATGCTTTGACCCTTAAAAACACTTTATTGATTTGCGCAATAAGATTCTTCTTAGCATGTCGGTCATTTCTAACTATCTACCTTGAAACTATCACTCATAAGTGTATGACTTCTATGCACCAAAAGATCTTGCTATGAGACTTTTGGATTAACAATAATATACCTTGATTATGCATCCCTTAGTTATACACTCCAAAATACTCAACCAGTAGCCTTCACCGATCCAAAAATTGTCTGTGTTGTAAGAACATTATGCCTTGTTTCCTGTACTTAATCGAAATTAGATCTTCCCCTTGATCCTATCTTCTGATGAATTGCGCATGTAGAGATAAGGTCTATACATCATGTTGTTTTCATCAATGACAACACTCGACTCATTTGATCGTGTCTCTTTTCATCTTTCCAACAATCTCCCCATTTTGCATTCATGGAAACACTTACTGAAAATTTATCTAAGTGTCATGTTAGCTCTTTTTCTTGCAACCCCCAATCCTAGGTGAAAACATAAGATCTAGACTATTGGATTTGAAACATAGAACATACATTCAATACCCACAACAAACCAAGGACAAGAAATGGTAATATTGACAAGGCAGCAAGGCCTTCTTCACTTCAAACTCAACAAAACTCAGGCGGGTGCACCTCTTCTACAAATTTGCACATACAATAGACCTCCAAAAAACAACACTTTGCAGACCTACAACTTTGTGGATAGTTCTCAGATTTACACAAAATGGGTGCTGATCATATTTCTTCAATGTCAAAGTAGGCCTCTCCAAATAGTGTTGAGGGGTGCTCTTTTCATGCCTTGGAAACTTCTCAGCATGAGAGTACTAACATTGGCTCTTTTTGGGCATAATTAATCATATGAAAACATGAGAATCCTGATCTCTAGCGAGCAGGCCATTATGCCTTATTACTCCATTGGGTAGTAGATTCAACTTAACTCTACTCTCGTCTTATCATAGCTTGCAATAATCAAACCATATATGATGGCCTAAAGACATCAAAAAGTTTTTGCTTCAACTTGCCCCTGTCAAAACCAATTTTTTTATCATTTTGCCTTGAAGCCATTCTAAAACTGTCTCTTCCACATTCCTGATCAAATATGCTGACATTTTCATTTAACTCATCATACATAACACCAACAACATATTCACTATCAATACTCACTCCAAAGTCAGGCACAATCTAAAAAGATTCATTAACATGTGACATGTAAATGTAACAATCACTGGGAAAAAAATCAGATCCAATATAACATTCACCATTGTTAGATTCAGTGTCACTTATTGCAATATCACCGTCCAACTGAAAAAGGCACTCATGCTCTGTCATGCAGCTGGCACTATAAGGCTCAATATGATTTGTAGTTTGCACATCAAATATAAATCTCTCATAATAAATTTCTTGCAAATCAAGCCCATGATACAAACTACTTTCATATGGATGAAAAGGATCAAACTCATACAAATGCCCTTCATGCAACTGCAACTCGGGATGTTGATGAAATATTTCACTTACATATTAAACATCCATTTCTTCACTCTTGGCATCCATATGTGTACATGTATACTCATCATTCAATGCATCATTAACTTCACATAAATTCTTATCTTTACATGAATTATTACTTTGCAAACTAAGATGCTTGATAATTTGCAAACTAAGATTCTTGAGTGTGGGAGGAGGATAAAAAATTATATGTATCATATAAGGCACTACCAGAAATACAAGCATTATCAATGTTTATGTGATCTAGGCACACATGTTATAACAATTCAAAGTCGAGCTTATCCAAAATCGTCAATTTTCATCTCCCACTATATTTTTCCTATCAAATCTATCACAATCAAAAATATATATACATTCTCGAATATGACTCTCTCCTCTAGTGAACCATATATTTTTTTAATTTTTCTAATATTATTTACTATTCTTTTTCTTTTTCCGAATTAACGTCTTCTCGAATGTTAAAATACCTACTTGCAGTATTTTATAATTATAATACTATAACTAATCAAAATATTATAAAAATTATATGAGCATATCCTTGACTTCGAGCACTACAAAAGGGTATTTCTAATTTTTTGAGAAATTTTAGTTTTGATGGAGAAATCAATTGCAGAAGTCAGAAGTTCTACAAGTTTTTATAATGACCTTATTATATCTAGTGATCTGATAGCATTTTGGAGTTACTTGTTCAATCCCAAAAGCTCATGAATCATTTACAAGCACAACACCAGTCATAAATAAAGGTCAAGCAAGAGTAATTTTCTCAACCACCCAAAAATTGTATATTGATGAACAAAGATTATGTTACAATGAACAAATGAATCCTTATGAAAAGGATGAGTAAAACCCCAGATGAAAAACCTAAAGAATTGTCAAATTTGCTAGTGTCAAGTATCACAATCATAATGAATAAGACAACTTAAGTTATTCATAGTCTAATTCAAAAAAAAGGAAAAAACACATAAGTTTAATTTAAGTGAATAAAGCAATAAGGACCTAAATATAGAATTAATTAGATATTGTCTTCATGTGTTATTTCTAACAATGACTTGCTTGTTCAATGTAACAAACATATACTAAAGTACTAGGAGGTGTTAGATGCACATTGTAATTTAGAATAAATAAGAGTGAGATCTACTTCAAATCTCAAGTATAAATTGTTTTCCATGTTGATCTTTTCATTGGCCAAAATTTGTACTCACTTTAGATTGTGGGTTTGTGTAGACCTTGTCAATAGGGAAAGTTGTTGAAAATGATAATAAACTACAAAATCTTCCAACTTCACAAAATAAACATCAATTGATAAACAATTCAAATAACACCATACTATGCCCTTTACAATATGTACTTTGTTGAATAACTTTCATAGTGAAAAAAAAAAATACTTTTATTTACTCCCTTTACATACAAACACCCATCTATGTATCCATTACACATTGAATGGAATTGTAATTGTTAAAAATATTGAATGCGAACATCTAATAAGTACCTACAATTTTTGGTATGCATCAAATAGAAGATAATAAATGTGTCTTCAAGAAGAAAACAAAAGATCACCAACTTCCAACTAATAAGGAGTGCAATCAATAATGTACTTTTACACTTTACAAAATAAAAAAATTGTACTCATTGCAAACGTTTACTAACATATCATTTATTTTCCCTAAACAACCCATCGCGTCATATTTATTAAAATGAAAGTACATAAAACTAACAAAGAAGATGTAATAAATTTTGCAAGGGGAAAAAAGAGCCCATACAATCAGCCACAAAGCATTGTAGCATCAATCGAACACACACCATAAATGGTGAAGGGCAGCAAAGAAACCAAGAAAAAATATGAAAAATCAGTAGACAAAAACCATGACAGGAATCAAGTAGAAACAAGAGTCCCCAATGTTGAGAAAGAAAAAACACCGCACAGAGAAGAGTACATGAAGAGAATCATGACTGATTAATCAGTGGCAAGATATCTCTCTGACACTTTTCTGACTAAACGTCCTGACGATATCTAACTAGCCGAGACGTACTTAACGTCTGTAGAAAATCCGGCGTGGTAAAATCGCACACTCAAATATCATGTATTTCGAGCCAAACTATAAATATCAATTCCCATGCTAATGTAATCTGGTCCAGCTCAGCCTTGAAAGAATAGTAAATACGATTACCTGCCCACCGTAACTCTCATTTACTTCATTTCTCCGAATCAAATTCTCATGTGGAGGGACATAGTTTTTTGGCGACATTAAAGGCAAAGTAGGTAAAACATTCAAAAGCGTAGTTATCATGGTTTAGTACGTAGCCAGCAGAGGCAGATCTCAAATTATAACAATGGATAACCTCTAGTAGGTGTATTTGCCCTGCGTCCATTGAATTCCATTATGATGGGAATATTCTCGTCCTTCAAACACGGAGTATCAGCAGCAGTGGCGGCAGTACTCCCTTGGTTTGGCGGCGGCGGCGGTGGCGGTGGCGGTGGCGGTGGCGGCGGCGGCGAAAAGTTGGTAAAAGATTGAAGAAAGCAATGAAATTCAATGTATAAAAAGATATTTTAGAAGGAAAATAAGTGATTAAAAAAATTAAGTAAAATGAAAGTGGAAGTGGTTTGATAACAAAAATTAATTTTTGTAAAGGAAAGTAGTTTTGGCAAAGAAAAAATATTGAAATTGAAATAGTACAATAGTTAGTTTAATCAACTATTTGCAATATATTAAAAGAAAAATGACTATCTAAGGTCTAGTCTTTTACTATCTGACTTTTCATATGGTACAAATGATTTGTGTTTTCTAGATAAAGAGTGAAAAGTTAGGAAATAGTATTCAAAAGGAGCTACAATGGTTAGTGGATAGGAGTTACAATCATTTTGTCAATTATTATTAACTGATTATTTTGATTAACAATTTAAAAAATTAAAAATTTAATAATTCTATTATGTTGGCTGTGATATTGAGATTTTGTATTAATGTTTGAGTTTCATTATTTACTGGTAAGTATAATAGAATAATATTGTGTTATTGATATATCATCATTATTATATTATTATAATCTAATTCGTATAAATATAAATTTAATATTAGCATTATTATTTTTTTTAATAACCCTAAGGTGTCCCCGCAACTCAGCTTAACGACTCAACCCAGGGACCCAACATCCTGTATCTTGGGTACCAAGGGCGAGCTGACGTGAGACTAATCCTCAGGGGATGAACCAAACCACCTACAAGCCAAGTTCATTGCGCAAATCCTGACGAGAGTCAAACCCGAGACCATGAGTCGTCCACCCATAGCCTCAAACCAACTCCGCTACCCGCACGGGCTATTAGCATTATATTATTATTCATATTGATATATTATTATTATCATTAACCTAACCTCGGTTAACTCTTGGGTTATGACAAATCAACAAAAATGGGAAGATTAAACATGAAGTTAAAATGAGAAACTTGAAATTTATAATGAAAATCAAGGAAAATGGGTAGATTATAGTTGAAGTTAAAATAGGAAACTTAGAATTTACAGCTTCAATAGGAGATTTTGAAAACAATGTGATGAAATTATTGAACAAAACTCACAAACCTCTAGAAAATTCTTATCAATTTCTTCACTATGAATTAAAGAAGCTAGGCAAAAATATCCTAAAATAATCTAACAAAAAATGAAAGAATGTTGTCAAATTTAAAAAATATCTCCAATTGTGTCAACCAAGGATCAAGCTTCTTTTTATCCACATTCCCTTCAAATGACAACATCTCTGTCATTGCCTCAATCTTGAATTTGGATGTTCTTGGTGGTTTTAATTCACTGTAGATTTATTTCTCTCCTTCAGAATGGGGAATCTCTACTTTTGGTTTTCTTTGATGAGAATAATGCCACCTTGAGAGCCTCCATGAGCCCTTCCATATTCTTTATTGACTGAGATATGCTTGTAACAATAAATTCTAGGTTAAGAAATTGTGCATCTTCATGAAAGGGTTTCTACATCTTTTGTTATGCTTCCAAGTTTTCTCTTCCTAATTTGGGATTCAATGTGATGAAGGAGCATCCTTGGGTCATTGGAAATCTTGCATCACCCAAAAAATATTTCCTTTCAATTTTGTTCTTGTTTTCCTGTTTACATATTTTTTGTGGCGTTCCTTTGTTTTGGATCATTGGTTATTGCAAATCTCGATTTTGGTTCTAGATATCATATTTTACTTATATGTCTGGGTTCGCACCTCATTTGGATACTTTATTGTGAAGATATTAAAGATTCATGGTCAGTTCTATGTGTTCTTCATGTTCTAACAACCAGTTGGAGTTTAATGGTCTTGCAAAGCAATTCCTGATCGGGGAAGCTTAGTGGCTCCTATCATATTGTTCCTAGATCTTTGGCCGACGTCCCTCTTGGATCTTGCATCATTTCCACATCTTGGCATTGAGATATTATGATTTGGGTCTTGACCTATATTTGTATACGTTACATTTTCTTTGTGTTGGAAATGTAATTGTTCTAGCTGACATAAGTGTTGTGAAGGATCTATATATTGAGGCTCTTGATCTTTATTTAGGGGTATTCTTGAGGAGTTCTAGGTAGTTCTCAGGAGATAACCTTGGAAGGTTAGCATTAGGGTTTAGATCTAGATTTATGTTGTAATCTAGCACGTATGCCCAAAGTTTTTAATCTGCATGTTGCAGGCCAATGTGATGTAAATCTTGGATTTGTGATCATATGAAGATCTGATATAACATGTTTATTGTCTATACTTATTTATGATTTGGTTGTTTATGTTGTATAGTCTCTAGTTGCATGGCTGGACCATCCCCATTGGGGAAACTTTGGCCATGATTATGTCACAGTGTCTCTTTGTAAATACAACAAAATTTTCCCTCTCAATCTTGTTGAGGGCATCAAACTATAAAACTATTCAATTTCCACCAAAGAAATGAACTTTCTCTTACACTAATTTGGTTCCTAAACTATAATGTTTCTACCATATATAATAGTCAACATACAATTCAATATGAAATAATTAAATTTTTCACTCTTTAAGGGGACAATTAAATCTGAACAGGGAAGGAAAGTGAGAGAACACAATAGAACAATTGAAGACTCAAGGATTTTTAGCAGGGAGAACCCAAATTCTAGGAAAAAAATCCAGCAAAAGTGAGGCAAATGACCTCCCTAATCACTATCTCTGATGAAATATATAATCTTAGTCCTCTTGGGTGTACAACCAACTCGAGACAATAATATTTTGTCTTTAAGATCACTAAAGATAGTTTTACAGTACTCTCACTCTATTTTGTTCACCTAAATACAATCTTGGAATGAATGAATTCTCTTGAAATTCACTTTGAATCCTCTCACTGATTTTCAACAGACACCTACAATGTGTAGTTTTTCTTTTGCAATAAAAGAGGAAAATACACTAGGAAGCTAATTAAAAATTTTAAAATGCCAAAAGTTGTATTTGAGACTCAATGAGACTGATGGTTTTGTAAATTTTTAGTTTTAGGCACATTCATTTTATTCATACATATGATATCATTCTTAAAATCATTTCTAACAAGAAGAGAAGAATTATCAACACCATAAAATGTGGGATAAACTAGAGCAGCAAAATGATACTCATTTCACATGTCATTACTATCGTTCAATTGCATTTTTGGTATATATGTGGATTTTTATGACAACCAAAATTTCCACCAATGGACTTTAGGCATCCCATATTTCAAATTATTCTCAATGTCCATGGCTATTTCAAATGCTTGATACAAACTAGTTGGGTCTTTTCTTATTAATTAGTAGCTCATTTTTCTATCAAAAGCACCTGGATAGATAACTAGAGACATTGCGTCATTTGGTCTCATAATCTCATGAAAACTCCTCAATATCTTTGCAATTCTAATTTTAAAGGATGGAACTAATTCATCCTTTTCTACGTGAATATTCATGAAGCTACTAATCATTGAATGGACATGAACTCTTTCTCCAAATCGCTCAATGAAGGATGACTTAGATTCTTGCCATGAGCTAATAGAACATGGTGGTATATAAATGAACCAATCTCTTGCATCATTCTTTAAGGATTTAACAAAGAGTTTCATTAGAACATCTTCAAAAATCTATTTCATAGTCTCTCATTAAGTCACTGAGCTCTTGTAAATTCTTATCTTTGATTCATGCTCCAGTCCACTAAAATTTGGAAGTAAATTTTTGAAATCAAGTGGTATTTAGTTAGGGAAACCTAAGATGCCACCAAAATGTAAAGTTATATACCTTTTAATGTTGAAATTCCTTTGATTACACAGTTGGGGTTGATCATTAATTCTGGCTGTATTTAGAACCAAGTATGTATATACATTCTTATGCATCTTGATATTTGTGCTTTCACAAATGTGTTCTTACAATTGGAGATCTTAAAATTAAGAGAAACATGGCCTATTATAGATGTAACTACAATCTCCTTTCAATTAGCCAAAAATCTTAACATGAACATACTTCTTTTCACAATACAAAAGTGAAAATTTATAACTAAGAAATATGTATAATTTTCTACCATTGTTTACCTTTATTAGTGTTATCTTCACTTAACAGGGAACAATTGACCTTCAAAAAATTTCACTAACATATTTCAGACATAGCAATATTTTCTTGAAATAGTGTCACTACCTCTTTTTAGAGGATGGATTTTAAATAGTAGACCTATTTAAAATCTTGATTCATTCTGGATTCTTTAATCACATATTTACTTCAATAATCTTCAAATATGCTACAATAAAACTATCTAGGTTTGAAAACCATAATATCTAAAACAAATTTACAGATTAGACAACTTGAAGACTCTTCCCAAATGAATTTATGACTTATCTTCCCTAGCAAAGTCACCAATCTTTTAGCTACCAAATCAATAGATATAACTTTATTAACAATAGGCAAATATATTTTCTCATTTATGAAACTAGGATGTGTAAGATAAACTAGGATGGTAATCTCCTTAGTTGTATCACACTTTGAAATTTGAGAACATTCAATACCCTAAACTAAATTCATTGTGAGTTTAAGTGCATTCACCCAAGTTTACCTTAATGAGGGTGTTGGTGTAATTAAATATTCCTAATTACACTTTACTTAAGCTTACTTAGGATAATGAATCGTATAGTAGTTGTCATTGAGACACCTAGGATTTTGCATCCTATTTTAGCACATAGTGTAGAAGATTCCACTTTAGGTGGTAATAGTTGTTATCAAATTCCACTTTATGTGTAAGATCCACCTTTAGTTCACATATCACATTATCATCTTCATCATATTGCACATACTTCATTGCATAATGGTGGATGATCCACCTTTGGTGGACATGTGATTCCACCTTGTGTAGGTGATAGATTATCAACTCCTTGTCATAGTCTCTTATTGTCTTGCCTATATAAGCAAGCACTTCTACATTGTAAATCATCTCCAATATCTTCTATTTTCATATTGCATCATTAATGAGAATATAGTTTATTCTTGTTCATATCATCTCTCTTGTCCTTGTGTTATTCTTTGACCTCTAGATCCTTGGTTCATTGCTATTTCCAAATTCTTACAATTGTAAACCTAGACATATATAATTTGAAATGTATTTAAATATTTGAAATTGAGATACATGTTTATTTATGTGTTGTTTACGCGACATGTTTATTTGATGGTGTTTGTATGTACATTAGATTTTCATATATATGTGATTTTTGATGATGTTTATTTATACATTAGATCTATTTATATGTTTAAATTTCTAGATTAGAATCAATACATCAATTAATCAATTTTGTATATTTTATGTCAAATAATCATTTTAACGTACAATGGAAGGTCAATTAATACATCAATTCATCAATATAGCATATATAAGGTCATTTAATCAATTTAACCTATTTAATACATAAATTAATATTCAAATTTGTCAATTGAATACATCCCCTTAAGATAATTTAATATTCAATGTCCATTTAATACATCCCCTTAATATATGTAAACATAAATAATCTATTTATCTACTATTTAAAGTCATTAAATCAATTTCATCTTGAACAAATTGATTCAACTTATTTAATACATCAATTAATATTCAAATTTGCTAATTGAATGTACACCCCCTAAGACAATTTAATATTCAACGTCAGTTTAATACATCCCCTTAAGACATGTAAACATAAATAATCTATTTAATCGTGATCTAGTCTAAATAATAATTTCAAAATAGATCCAATAAGAAATTTCAATGATTATTCATAAAACTAATTACATCAGGTACAACAGCATCCCCTTAATCCATTTCAAATACATACCCTTAAGCCAAACCTTGAAAACATAAATATTATCTAGTCTTGGAAACATAAACATATGTTTATAAACATTATTCAAACCGCATCAAGTGGTTCAGGCCACTCTTGAAGGACATATAATATTCTCTCATGATCCTCACTATTGAGTCTCCACTTACGACATCCACATTGAAATTTAACTAAACCTGCATAGAAATTTTAACACATATACATATATATACATACATATATACATATATATGTATATATGTGTGTGTTGTGTGTGTGTGTGTGTGTGTGTGTTGAAGATAATTATTCAATTGTGTATAGTCATTGATGTTACACATGTATTTACACTTATGTAGTGATGTTACACAAATGTCTACATTCAGACCGAGCACAATTGGTGAATAGAAAGAGTTTTTTAGTGTTGTTTGAGTCACTCTAGCATTTCAGTCATGGTCGGGCATCAAAGAAACTCAGTGTTAACCGAGTTGATTATTCAGTGTCAGCCGACTGAATTGTGATTGATTACTTATTTAGAAGTATATTCAAGCCAACTTGACAAGGCTTATCATATATATGAAAGGTCAAGTTTGGATTGAATGTGTATAATTTTATGCAAGAGTGTGCATAAGCAGAAGTGTGAAATTCTGTGATATGAAGAGTGAAGGCCAAATTAGATGGGATTCTGATTGAGTACATAACACTCGAAGCTGCAATAGAATATTTGATCAGCAAGGATCCAGTTATAATCAGAACAGAGATCTGAATCAGCAAAGACACTTGCTTACACATACAGGTCAATTCATTGTTACTTTTTAAAAATTGTAGCAGTGATCTCAAATCTCTTAACAGAGTAGACTTAATTGTCTTTTTGTAAATCCTCTCATAAGGTAGCATTTCTATGTTGAAGTGCTAAAGACCTCTAACAAGGTCACTCCTCACAAGGTGATTTAAATCCTCTAACAGGGTCACACCTAATAGCACTGTGTTTTGTAACCTTTAACAGGGTTGGCTCCTAACACGGCTCACTTCAGAAGACTGAAAAATAGTAACTAGTTACATTGGTGGTTTTTCCCATATTGGTTTTCCACGTTAAATCTTGGTGTCACCTGTGTATATATTATTTGTTTCATGCTTTATGTTTCTACACTTAATCACTAAAGTATAATTGCATTGGATATCATAAAGATTGCTTTAACACCTGAGTTACAGAAGAATATCTTAATTAATCAAGTAATAGTGTTATATTGTTTAAGACATCTAAGGGACAAGGGATTTGTTTTGGAGTAACTGATTCACCCCTCTCCTCCTAGTTACTTATCTCATTTCCAACAATTGGTATTAGAGAAGAAAGTGCTTTCAAAAGGGGTTTCAAGGCCTAAGCTAAATATCAGAGATGTCTTGTAGAAGGGAGATCCCAAAGCTAAACAAAGAAAACTTCCTTGTGTGGCAAGAGCTGATGAAATTACATCTATCTACTATTGGAGATGTTGGTTTGCAATTTTTGGACAGCAAATATTTGGAACCAATAGGGACTATGACTCTAGAACATATGATGGAACAGAAGCTTCATAACATAATGATGATTGATATAGGTTCTTCACTCAGATACTCAGAATTTGATGAAGTCAAGGACTGCCCTACATCCTATGATATGTGGAGAAAAATATAGGACATTCATGGAGGAGATGCAAATGTAAAGCGAGCCAAAGTAGAAAGTCTCAGAGGACAATTTGACCAAATGAAAATGAAAGGAGAAGGCATTACAAGATACAGTGAAAGAATCAAGAAGATTGTGAGTGCCATCAAAGCTGCAGAAGGAATAATTGAAGATACAACAGTGGTCAGCAAGGTATTAATAAATTTACTTCCTATCTATGCTATTAGAGTTTCAGCTATTCAAGAGATGATGTGCAATAAGGATATAACTCTGGATACATTAGTCGGGAGGCTTACAACTTTTGAGCTGGACAACTTTGACAATTATTCTCCTAGCTCTAGAAATCTTGAGTCTACATTGAAAGCTAAATTAAACCTTGGTAAGAAGGATAGATACTCAAAAGGGAATCAGATTGAAAGTGATAGTGATGATGAATCAAATGATGAAGATCTAGATATCATTGAAGCATTACTTGTAAGGAGAGCTTCCAAGGGAAAATACAAAGGTAAAATACCATTGATTTGTTTCTCATGCAATGAGGTTGGTCACATTGTTGCCAAGTGTCCAAACAAAGAAGACAAAGATGAGAAAAAGTTTAACAAGTACAAAGGCAAGAAAAGATTTCAAGAACTACAAGAGCTACAAGGAAAAAGGTAAGAAGTCTTATTATATTGCTAAGGATTCTGACAGTGATGAAGAAGAAGATGAATGGTTTATATTTCTATTATGGATGAGTCAGATGAAGAAGATGAAAAGACAACACTTTTCTCACATATCAGTAAAAATGACACATGGATAATTGATAGTGGTTGTTCTCATCACATAACTAGTGATAAGACAAAATTTGAACATCTTGAACGCTATGATGGTGGGAGTGTCAATTTGGAATGATGAACCCTGTTATGTGAAAGGAAAAGGTTGCATTACTCTGACAGAAGGAATCAAATGTGATAATGCTTATTAGGTTGAAGGACTAAGGATAAATCTACTCAGTGTAGCACAGCTGAACAACATTGGATTCAAGGTAGAATTCATGAATGGTAAGGCCAGTCTCATGGATGGTAAAGGGAACCTAGTTGGAACTGGCAGGAAAACAAAAGGTAATCTATTTTATCTTGATCTCATTGAAGGTTCATGCTTCATTGCACAAGTAGAAGAAAGTTGGCTAGAGCATAAAAGGTTGTGTCATGTAAATTTTGATAATCTGGTAAACATAAGCAAGAACAAGAGAATTAGAGGTATTCCTATTTTGAAGAAACCCGAGTTAGCAACATGCAAACAATGTCAAATTGAAAAGATGAGTAAGACAAGTTTCAAAAGAAAGAAATACAATACTGATGAAATCTTAGAATTGGTACACACTGACCTTTGTGGACCAATTGGAACAACAAGCTATACTGGAGAGAAATATTTTATTATGTTTGTTGATGATCATTCTAGAATGATGACTATCATGTTTCTCAGAGAAAAATCAAAAGCTTTTCATGACTGTCATGACTAGTCTGTAAAGGATATGCCCAAGAAGAGGAAATTGATTATGGAGAAACTTTTGCTCCTATTGCAAGACTTGAAGGAGTCAGAACTCTTCTGGATTATGTTGCACATAATGGATACAAAGTATATCAAATGGATGTGAAATCTATATTTCTGAATGGAATCCTAGAAGAAGAAGTCTACATTGAACAACCTGAAGGATTCGTTGATCCTAACAGAATGAATATGGTTTGCAAGCTGTAAAAAGCATTGTATGGACTATAGCAAGTGCCCAAAGCCTGGTATGAAAGACTGCATGGTTACCTAGTAAATATTGGATTTCAGAGAACCAATGATAACAGTAGCCTGTACACCAAAGAAGGACCAAAGAACAAAATATTGTTAGCAGAGATATTTTTTGATGACATATTATTCACTAGATATGATGAATTATGCAGAGCATTCTCTGTAGCTATGAGTAAAGAATTTGAGATATCTATGTTTGGTGAGATAAAATTATTTGTTGGATTACAAGTTCATCAAATGAAGGATGGTATCTACATTACTTAATCAAAATATATCAAGGAGATACTCAAGAAATTTGGAATCGAAGATTCCAAACCAGTTGGAACACCCATGTGTACTAGACAAAAATTATCTAAGGATGATGATTCAAATTAGGTAGATCAGACTAACTACAGATCCATGAAAAATTGCAATATGTTGTTCACACCAGACCTGATATTGCATTAGCAGTTGGTATTGTTGCAATATTTTCAACTAATCCCAGAGACAAATGCCTAATGGCAATCAAAATAATTTTGAGATATCTGAAGGGTACTGAAGACTATGGTTTATGGTATAAGAAAGGTGGGAACTTTGATTTGAAGACATTCACTGATGTTGATTGGGCTGGAAGTGTTGATGATAGGAAAAGAACCAATGGTGGAGATTTCTTTCTTAGAAAGAGGTTAGTATCTTGGAATAACAAGAAACAGAATTGTATCTCTCATTCTATAGCAAAGGCAGAATATGTTGCTGCAGCAGTGAACTGTTCAAACATCATATGATTCAAGAAGTTGTTGTTAGGATTGAAGGAAGAAGTGAAAGAAGCAATTATTATATACTGTGACAACACCAGTGCCATTAACATTTCAAAGAATCCAGTGATGCACACCAAAACCAAGCATATAGCAATAAAGTATCATTTCCTAAGGGAATTAGTACAAAATAAAGAAATAAGGTTGGAATATGTGAGTACTAAAGAACAAGTTGCTAACATATTCACCAAACCCTTACCTAAGGATGCATTTTTGTATCTTAGAGGAAAGCTATGGGTGTTTCCCCTGACTGAATCTCACTAAAATACAGTTTAGTGATGCATCAACCTGAGCCACAGTGAAGATCTATTAGTTGATGCAGGTACATCAGAGCCCATTGCAGATGATTTAGTACATTCAGGTACATTAAAAATTAAAAGATAAATAGTATTGACTATTAGTATTGATACTTAGTATTTATAGAGATGGAGTCTTTGGCATCTATTGTCAAAGAGGGAGAGTTTGCTATAATACACAAGAAATTACTTAAGGGAGAGTTCATAACAGAAAGAGAAAGAGTTTGATGTCAGAGGGAGAAATATTATCAAGAGATAGAGTTTGATGACAGAGGGAGTTTTTGGATGAGAATTAGAATGAAGCTAAAGACATTAAAGAAAGTTTTGTGTTGCTCTACAATTCTTTATATTATGACATGTTCTGTTGTCATTAATGCCAAAGAGGGAGATTGTTGAAGACAATTATTCAATTGTGTATTGTCATTGATGTTACACATGTATTTACACTTATGTAGTTGTGTTACACAAATATCTATATTCAGACCGAGCATAGTTGGTGAATAGAAAGAGTTTTTTAGTGTTGATCAAGTCACTTAGGCATTTCAGTCATGGTCGAGCATCAAAGAAATTCAGTGTTAACCGAGTTGATTATTCAAAGTCGACCGGCTGAATTGTGATTTATTACTTATTTAGAAGTATATTCAAGATGGCTTGACAGGGCTTATCATATATATGAAAGGTCAAGTTTGAATTGAATGTGTGTAAGTTTGTGCAAGAGTGTGCATAAGCAGAAGTGTGCAATTCTGTGATATGAAGAGTGAAGGCGAAATTAGATGGGATTTTGATTGAGTATAGTTTACTCAGAGCTGCAATAGAATATCTGATCAGAAAGGATCCAGTTATAATCAGAACAAAGATCTGAATCAGGAAAGACAGTTGCTTACACATACAGGTCAATTCATTGTTATTTTCTAACAATTGTAGCAGTGATCTCAAATCTCTTAACAGAGTAGACTTAACAGTCTTTTTGTAAATCCTCTCACAAGGTAGCATTTCTATGTTGAAGTGCTAAAGACCTCTAACAAGGCCACTCCTCACAGGGTGATTTAAATCCTCTAACAGGGAAACACCTAACAGTGTGTTTTATAACCTTTATCAGGGTTGGCTCCTAACAGGGCTCACTTCAGAAGAGTGAAAAATAGTAACTAGTTACATTGGTGGTTTTTTCCATATTGGGTTTCCACGTTAAATCTTGGTGCCACCTGCGTATATGTTATTTGTTTCATGCTTTATGTTTCTGCACTTAACCACTAAAGTATAATTGCATTGGATATAATAAATATTGCTTTAACACCCGAGTTACAGAAGAATATCTTAATTAACCGAGTATGTTCAGTGTTATATTGTTTAAGAGATCTAAGGGACAATGGATTTGTTTTGGTGTAACTGATTCACCCCTCCCCTCTCAGTTACTTATCTCATTTCCAATAGTATATATGTAGATATGTATGTATATGGGTATGTGTGTGTGTGTGTGTGTATTATTGTAGTGATATCTTAATTAGCCAAAAATTCATTTTTTTGGGTTGTGAATAATCAAAACATGTCAAGATTTGAGCTTGGAAAATATTGGTAATTCATGGGATTTCTAGTATTTTTGTACTTCCAAAACCTTCGATTGTCCGCCTTGCACTTTGAATTTCTGAAAGCAGAGCTATGAGTCAAAAGTTGTGCATTCTTGAAGATGGTGTTTTAATTTTAAATTCATTTAAAATTTAAATTCAAAAGTAAAATAAAATCCTAATTTTAGAAAAGGTTAATAGTTAAGGGTCAACATTTTATCTTGGTCAACATTTCAACTTTTTCGCAAACCTTAACTTTTGGTTAGGATCCTAACTTTTGCCAAGAATTTTCCCTAATCTTAACCTTTTCAGATTTCAAGAAATCAAACCCCAACCCAAACTCCAGTTTTGTAGCTACCTTGCTGAAACTTCCAAATAAAATACAGATTAACAGGGACAGAGCTTGAAGGATGCTGAAATTCTGTTAATTTCATGATGGCAAGATGAAGATTGAAAAGTTTTCACATCAACTGTAAAGTGATGGATACGCTTGGTGCAACTGTAAATTATGGTATTGAACAAGGAAGAAATAGCTCTTGGCTGCATAATTAAGGATTGAGTCTCGATAAGAGGCTTGTATGAAAGGCGTTTTTATAAACTATGTTTATGAAATATGGGGGGGTATGGTGCCTTCAGTGGAATATTGTCTTGTTTGGTCCGAATGGTTGCAGGATATGAATGAAATACATTTGAAAGTAGCAGCTTAATAACTGTCGAGCCAATACAATTGGTAAGGGTTTAGACAAATTCAACAAACTTCATAACATTCTCCTGCCCGCGCCATGATAAAAGCCTTAACATACATTCTGGACATCTAGCGCATAGAAAGACAAAAAGTTTTGATTCGAAGATGCTCAAATTGACATGCATGCAAAATGTGAAACATAGACACGACCTGTGAATTGTCTAAACCGAAAGCACGTGGACTGTTCGTAAGAATCCCTTCCTACCTATGAGCCAAGGTCAAAACGTTCGACTCAGCACGAAAATATGTAATGGACACATAGAAGGCTGCGCACTGTTTGACAGAATTCTCTAAACATTGGAGTTTATATGCAGTGGTCAAGTGTGACAGAGCATGTGAATTGTTTGACAGAATGCTTCAAATAAAGTCGTCTCAAGGAACGAAGTAAAATGATTACGAGCTGCAGTTAACAAATTTGTCAATGGTCATTAAGGGACTTCGAAGCAAATGTGATTTGCACACATATGATCGCCATTTTCCATGCTCGAGCCGCAATAAAACGAACTCGATTCTGCAGTCTATGTCGCCATCCTCACGGCCTATGCAAAATGGAAGTTTCAAAGCAAAGTGTTTCTCAATGAATGAAGCGTAAATGATATCAAGATTTGCAATGAAAAGGATTTGTTGGTACGATTTTGAAAACTTTTAAACAAATGCAATGGGCTGGTATAAAGCTGGATTCCGCAACTCTTACTATCATTTACTCTGTTGTGCCAAGATGGAAGCTTTCAAACATGTATATGGACATCCTTCGAATAATAAAAATACAGATTTTGTAATCACATCATCATAACATGAAAGACACGTGAACTGTTTGTGTAAGTTTTAAACGAGTAGATTAAAATTAATCAACATATTAAAGACAATAATATAAAGAAGATAAAACACAATAGACACGATTTTATCGTGGTTCGGCAATTTGCCTACGTCCACACTCGAAGCAGAGAATCGATTATATTAATCCAGTACAAGACAATGATACAATCCAATACATCTAATCATCGTTATACAATACATGAGTACTAAGCCATTTATAGATAGCTCTTCTACTATGAAGAGACGGAGGAAAGCGAACGGTCATGTGACCGTTGGGCTTCACATCCCAACAATCTCCCCCGTGAAGTCCAACCGGCACAACCATGCATTGTTGCATCCCCTGCTTCCTATTCTGAATCTCAGAGAACAACGAGACCTTGAGAAGATCTCAATTTCGCAAGGCTTTGCTCCAGCGCACTCCGAATGAGTCTCCTCCACATAAGATCAGAATAAAAAATATCTTCTCTTATAAAGAATTCAGACACAAATTTGCCCATCAGTCCATAATCGCAAACACTACTTTCGACGTATTCAAACCATACTTCTCCTGCATATCCTTGACCATAAACATCACGAGTGCCTCCTTGATATCCAGCACCAGCACCCTGACTTGTCTGCATTGCTGAGCCCCAAGGACCACTTGCTCCCCCTGGAGCTGCTACATAGCCACCAGCCATCGGAGCACTTGCATAAGGTGTAGGCGCTGCGGCACCATAAGTAGGATTCCCATAGCCAGTCCCATAAAGTCCTCCTGTATAACCTGCGGGAGCACCACCATATCCAAGTGGTGGAGGAGCTGCCCCTATAGCAGCTCCATATCTTCCTCCATTGACGCCTGGGGCATCATACCCTCCATCGAAATACCCTGGAACAACAGTCCCGCCATAGGGACCATACCCACCTCTACCTGCTAGATGAGTTGCAGGTGCCCCGTACCTGCTAGTAGGTGCCCCTCCAAAACCACTACCGGGACTAAATCTAGCCCTTGCTCCACCAGGAGACATTTCCTTGTGCAATGCCCTCTTCACTACCATCGTCTTGTCATGAAGCTGATGGAAGTTCTTCAACGGCTCCTGTTGGGCAACGACTTCTTTCCAGTTGGGAGAGAGCTCCTGCAACTCTTCCATCCTATACTGAGCATTTTCTTTCGTATTCTTTGTTCTTCGAACAGGGGGCAGACCCTCAAAAGATATTCTGACAGTTTCCCAAATGGGAAATGTACGCAGAGAATTACCTGCGGCCATTGAGGAAGTCTGCAAAGAATTAACGAGCTACCGACTTGTTAATTGTGCATGCTCACTAAAAAATTTTGTTGATAGAGCAGGTTGTTTGGTACCTCTCATATTCAGAAAACTCATTTTCAAAGTAGAAGCCATCTGATTTTCTCTTGATCGAAGATTGACAAGCATGTGTTGTCGACGATGTAGTTCTTTTGCAGATATGGGTTGTTTGGAAGGAAGTTTGTGGATGAGGGATTCGAGGGAGTGGACTCGGGCAGTGAGAATAATGAGCTTCCTGCAGATAATGGGGAGATGGCACTAGGTCTCCGGCCCCGCCGCCGGCAACGATGAGCACTCTGCAATGCTCTCCCTTATAGCATATGCAAGTGTTGTCGCATCTTTCATTTCCTTCATCCATGAATCCTCCCCTACTGAAGACACCATTGCAATTCCATAGTTTTCTTTCCGTGTTTGGCCTTCTAGCACAGCATCGTCCAGCACAGCATTAGACTGAGCTTCTCCCTTCATCACTGACGAATTCTCTTCTGCATAAACCCAAATGTTATCTTTTCCAAAATAGGGGATGTCCGCGTATTGTTCGATCCTTGCAAAAAGATTTTTGTGTCCACCAAGATGTGAGCATAGACTCACAGAAACCTGACTTCTAAGTCCTCTTGACTTTTCTTTAATCCTCTGAATCAACAGTTCTGTCACTGCTCTTGAGATCTCGAAGCTAACTCTTAGGGTCGACTTCTGCAGAATGTGAAGCGCCAAGAAATTTCTCTTGAGTGATACATTGTTCAAAGAAAGCTTACTAGAAACGAAAGGGCTCATTGTAAATGACATCCATTTATACGACATTCGAACCGGCAATGTCATGGATGTGCCAATAAAAAACTTGTTCATAATTAATGGCACTGCCACATGGAAATTTTCATCCACTGCCAAAATTTTAAGGTCGCTCCTTGCCATTCCCACAACTCTTGCTTTGTGTTTCAGTTCACAGTTTAACTCTGCTCTTTGCTTCTTATCTACTTCAGAACTGCTTCCTCCAATGTTTGTCAAAGGATTTGGCAGAATAGACTGAAGGCATAGTGAATCAGATGGGTGCGTGCTGCCATCCTCACCAGTGTTGGGGATTGATAGTGGTCGATTAAGAGAGGAATTGAAAACAACCTCCACGCCAACTTCCCAAGTATTACCAGTGGACATTGTGTTTGTTTCCGTTATGGGGATCAAACACGCATGGGAAGCGACTACGTCCTCCTCGTTACTGTCATTCAGCAGGCTCTCTTCCGTGCTATTGATACCAAATCCATAGGGAGAAGATTCTTCCTCGCTTCCATCAGCTGCAACCTCGTCAACACTCCTTCCACTGCTCTCAATATCTATAACCAGATAGCCATCCTTATTTGCAACAATGGCATCATCTTTTGCAGAGGCTGTCTTTCAACATTCTAGCCACAAGATTTTCTGCCCCTTCATCTTCATATTCATAATAAATAATACTAACAGTATCTGCAAATGACACCTTCTTTCGTGTCCAATCATGGCTCACACTTACAGCAAGATTATGTCCTCCAAAAGAACATCTCTCACAGCCAAATAAACAACAATTTTCTCTACTATTACCACTGGATTCTAACATGCCTATGAACTCCTCCATAATAGATTTGGTTTCAATTTCTAATTCATCCAAAAAAAGTGAGTCTTCAGGAGGATATGCAGCTTCGACTTCATCATAACTTTCTCGATGGCCATATGACATAGACATGAGAGCTTGAGCCCAATCAGACAAATTAGCTTCGTCCATTTTCTTGAAATTTCTTCACGATTCCAAAACAGCTATTACACCATAGCTCTAATACCAATTGTAAGTTTTAAACGAGCAGATTAAAATTAATCAACATATTGAAGACAATAATATAAAGAAGATAAAACACAGTAGACACGATTTTATCATGGTTCGTCAATTTGCCTACGTCTATACTCAAGTAGAGAATCGATTATATTAATCCAGTACAAGACAATGATACAATCCAATACATCTAATCATCGTTATACAATACATGAGTACTAAGCCATTTATAGATAACTCTTCTACTATAAAGAGATGGAGGAAAGCGAACGGATTGGGCTTTATGAAAATTCCTATTGCAGTCACTGATTATTAATCTCCTATTTCATAACAATTATTTAACTGCTGAAAATAAATTTACAACTGAATATCAAAAAATAACACAACTGCAACTTCACCAATAAAAAATACGGAAAGAAATATGCAACACAAAGAACACAATATTTTTGGACAAATCATCCTTGGAAAAAATCCCGAAGGGAAAACCAGCACTGCAGATGAGAAATATATATTAATCTTCAGCAAATTAAGAGATACAAAATTCCTTGCCTCTCACTGGCAGAACTTAGACAATCTCCTAACTCCTCCTGCTAATATTCCTCCACTGCTATCCCCAACGCTATCACTGCACCCTTGCTAATACTGCAAGACTGTTTTCTATCACTGCAAACTCATTTGCTAACACTGCAAATGCTTCTCTGACTTGATGTTCTCCAAATACCCCTAGACCCCCTTTTATACTACCCTCAATTGTAAACCAACGGCCGAGATCAAATCTCAATCAACTGCTGAGATAAAAACAACACACCCAACCAATCAAAAAATTGATTGCTAGTTGTCACCTAGGGGAATCCAACAATTAATAATTAATTGTTAGCATGTGGACGAAGAGCTGTCCAAGCTAACTAACTAACACTCCCTCTTCGCGAGGAAGTTGTTCTACAAGACACCCAACTTATCTCTAAAGAAGATGAATTTTTCCTTCCCCAATGCCTTTGTTAGAATGTCTGCTACCTGCTCCTCTGTAAGTATGTACTGTAGCTGAACAATCCCCCATTGTACACAATCTCTGATGAAGTGATACCTGATGTCTATATGTTTAGACCTATCATGAAACACTGGATTCTCAGACAACTTGATGCAACTCTGATTGTC